>BLKR01001253.1:0-316866 GCA_011170035.1 Teleogryllus occipitalis
GGGAGAAGCGGGGCAGCAGAAGCGAGGAAGGAGATGCGGGGAGAAAGAAGCGAGGTGGAAGAAGCGGGGTGGGAGAAGTGAGGCGACAGAAGCAGGGTGGGAGAAGCGGCGTGGGAGAGGCAAGAAGCGGGGAGGGAAAAGCGGCGTCTGGGTGGGGAGAAGCGGGTCAGCTAGACGCAGGTGCGGAATCAGGGAAGAAGCGAAAGGCTCTTGGCGAGACGAGGATGCTCAGGGCGCGCGAGGAGCGGAGCGGAGGGTGTGGCTCGAGAAAAGAAAGGTGGGGAGCAGTAATATGGGGAAAGAGGGTGCAAGAAGATGTGAAGGGCAGGTTCGAGGGATGTGAACTAGAGAATAGAAGAATTTGAGGAATTGAAGAAGCGACGATAAAAGATAGTGCAAAAAGATGAAAAAAAAAGTCAATCGGCCGAAGAGGAGACAACAGAGAGGGTACAATGAACTAGGTACCACTTTAGTGCAGGGGGTTTGAGCACTTAGGAGAACGAATCCTAGAAAATAAAAATGTTCATCATCAGTGCACATAAGTCAGAATGAACAAAAAATGAAGTGGTATAGAACATAGACCGTTAACAACCATGAAAATTGCAAAATATTTAGGCAAAAGTAAATCACTAACATCAAATTAAAAACAATGATAAAGACAGCCAGAAGATTTGTAAGGAATCAGAATGTAATGTAATGTCCAAGCTTTAGTCTTATTTGTAGAAGGAAAGAAGGGAATAAATGAATGCAAATGTTTTCACATTTTGTACTGGGAAGTGTAAAGTCTTGGGAGACTCAAAAGTTCTAAAGAAATATGAAAGGAGAGAGGGTCTCCAACTGGCAAAATGTTGAAAGTGCGCAATGTCGTCACAAAAAGGAAAGAAGAGTATGGGCTCATCTCTAAAAGGTAACATCAAAATGAATAAGGAAAGAAAATGAGAAGTCTAGAAAATAGAAAGATATGGAATGAAAGAAAATCAGAAATGAGTACGAGAAAAGCTTATGAAATATGAGATTATGACACAGGGTTTGCGAGTTACAAAGTGGAATATAGGACTGAAAATACAGGTTGAGAAATGCAAGCAGGTATAAATGCGTTGCTTAAAATAAACGTTTCATAAAATATGTTGACACGCGCAAACAAAACAAAAATAAAGCCTAATGGCTTCAGTGTTGTTATGAGAATAAATGTTAATGTTACTAGTATAATAACACTATGGTAAGTCAATGAATACCTGCACTTTCGTCCTAATCGTCTTAAGTGGATTGTACATTTATCAGCCGTAAGATGACATCGTTCACTTTTCTTGGTTGGTAAATTACAGATTTATCACATTACGTTCGCTTGAGTAATTGCGACATAAATATAGCCACACAATTATCATCATCATCATCATCATCATCATTTCAGGGTTTAGGAGAGACTCCTGTTCCGGCTTCAGCATGCTATCTCAATCTTGGACGGTCGACATCCCTTTTACCATGAGGTTCTGTAGTGATATATTTGTTTTGGGATGTGGTCACTGTGTTTCTGTCACATGTGGTTCTGTGTAGATGTTGGGACCATCAGGTCCTGTAATCTTGTAGTTAATTTATTCATGGGAGTATTTCTCATTCTTCTCTGATGACCTCACTTTTCATTCTATATAATAAAGTGCAGACTTTGACTAGACTCAAGAACCTCATCTCAGACGTTTGAATTCTGGTAAAATCTTTCTTTTTCATGGTCTATGTCTCGCATCCATAAAGAAGTATGGCGATAGCCGATGTTTTATAAAATTTAAGTTGTGTTTCCTATCTTGTTTTCTTTCTCAAGTATTTTATTATTGTACCACATATGTTTTGTAAATTTTTGGGTTTTTATTGAAATACCTTTATTGACTTCAAAATTAATATCACATCCTAAATATCTAAAATGGCTAACATGTTCTATAATTGTATTATTTATTATTATTATTATTATTTTACATCGTATAGGTTGCTTGCCTCTAAACGCCATTACTTTGATTTTCTGAGTTAAGCTTCTCAAGTTATATCGGTCACGTATGTTATTCAATTTATAGAGAGCTCTCTGCAACTGATCCTCACTTTCTTGGATAATTATCTGATCGTCTGCAAATAATAGTGTATTTATAGTGGTTTAGGAGTTTATTTCGATGCCATCAGTAATACACTGTTTCCATCCTCTCAGAACGCTGTCCATATAAATATTAAATAAACTTGATGATAGGCTACAACCTTGTATAACACCTCGATTAATTTTTAATTTCTCGGATAATTTTCCATTTAAATCCAACACATTTATAGTTCTGTGGTATAGGAATTTGATTACTTCAATTAAACGGAGTGGAATGCCTCTTATTTATTATCTTCCATATCGCGTATCGATGCATCATGTCGAATGCTTTCTCATAATCTATGAAAGTTATATGAGTTTCCTGCTTAAATTATACCCTCTTCTGTATAAGCACGTTCATGGAGAATACATTATCTATACAAGATCTTCCTTGTCTAAATCCACTTTGTTCTTCTAACAATAGATTGTCTAGGAGAGTTGTAAATCTGATGTTAAATAATTTTAGTATAAATCTTGTATGACGAATTTAGCAAGTTCATTCCTCTATTGTTCTATGGTTTACTTCTATTTCCTTTTTGAATAGTAATATTACCTTTGCTTTTGTCAATTCTTCTGAAGTAATACAAGTCTCCCAACAGGTATTCAGTAAATTGAGAAATCCGTGGGAGTGACGTACATTCAGATCATACTCCATATTATACTTACATTATTCCATTCTTCATCTACATCAACTTGTGTCGGGATCTGACTTGTATATACGTTCGTATAATCGTATACTATAATCGTACGTATACGTATAATCGTTCATGGTATAAATGCTTTATGCTATCTTCGTTTCATAAGTGGATTTTAAATATTTCATTTTTGTTCGGTAGTTCATTTATTAGTGTTTTCCTCTATTTAGCTAATATGGATATTGTTAATATTACTAGAAAGTGATCTGAATGTAAGCGACTTCCACGGAAGACTCTCGTATTAGGTATTTGGGACGCTATTTTTCTGTTCATAAGAAAACATATAACATAATAACATAATCAATAATTAATCTCCTACCTCTTGCGCTCCAGGTGTACTTATGTACAAGTATGTATATTTTCCTAAAAAACGTAAGTAACGAACGTAAACGTAACGAAGGAAAGTAAGTGACCAAAGGGAGTCCAAAGGGAGAACAAAAAGGAACAGAGATAGGAAAGAAGGAGAAACTACGGGAAGGAAAATAAAGAAAGGCAGGAGGGGCAGAAAAAAGAAAAGAATGTGACAGGGGCACGGGGATCCAAGGGGATTGCAGTGGTTGTTAGTGATTCCGGGCGCGTCTACTACAGAGTAGTGCATGTTTTTTTTCCTCAGAAGCTGGCGGTGATCTTCTCCCGCTGGATGGCGAGATCCGGCGCCGATCTACCGTCGGCTAGTGGGGTTTCTCCCTTACCAGGTCTCTCCCACCAGCGGGGCACCACCACAGCCGGGACAAGCTCTGAGCTCCCGAGGACGAAGTGTAGTGCATGTAGTGTGTGTAAGGGAAGGATAGGACAAGAAAGAGGAAGGAAAGATCGTGTGCGGTCCGTGGCCCGTTTGTTATGGTACTGCTCCGACATTCGCCTGGTGTTGATCCGAGAAACCACGGGAAACTACCGATCAGAGCAGCCGGCCGCTAGAATTCTTCTCCAGAGAGCGGCTGAATTCGACCTAGCTGACAATCTAGTGTCGAAAATCTTGCCACTCTGAGCACTCGAACCTAGGACCTCCCGGACAGAGGCACTGCATTGCCATCAGTGGATGCTCTGATCCACCTCTCCCGTCGGGGCAAAGGCGAGAAGGAAATGCGAGAAACGGCGGAGAAACGCGGAGGAAAGGGACGCGCGCACCTCGACCTGCGCTCGCCAAGCGCCAGCGGCGAGGACGACACCTGCAGGAGCGCACCGCGCGGAGCCACGATGCTTCCGGCGGCGGCGCTGCTGCACCACGTCACATCCGGCGGGCCGGCGCCGCCTCCCCTACCCCTGCCCCTCCCCCCACGCCCCGGGCGCCGATGCAGCCCAGCGGAGATGGGCTCCGCCGCCGGTCGCCTTCGATTTCCATGCCAGGCCCCATTTCCGCCCCGCCCCACCCAGCCCCGTCCCGCCTCGCCCCACCCCCAAAGAAAATTTCATTCGACAATGTTTTTCCACCTCGCCACGAGCCGCGATGCGCCTCGCCGGAAATGACTTCCGTTTCGAAAGAGAAGAAAAATACCGGAATATTGCATGAGCCCAGCGGAAATCTGATGGGTGTTGTTTCTTGTCCAAATAAATAACGTCTGTGTGATAACGTCTGTATTACCTTTACCGTCGTTGAAAAGGGCTACCCGTTGCATAACAGTTTTTTTATGTTTGCCAGTTATCCTCCTAGAGACAATTACATCTTGGAGAAATCTAATGCGGAGAATATGGGGAGAATACGGGATGCTCGCAGCAGGAGTTTTCAAGATTTGTCGTTTTCTCCGCATTCTATCATTCACTTTATGATTATTACTCAACATGCCGTTTGCATCAGTCTCGAATCTTCAAAAATATGTCTTGGAGACCCGACGTGAATATCAAAACTATGGCTCCAGAATAGATGGCATACCTAGTGTGTGTCAAGTGCGCACCTATTTTAAATAAATAAATAAATAAATAAATAAATAAATAAATAAATGTCTTTATTGGTGGCAAGGCTCAGGCCATTTAGCCTGCTCTTCCACCTGACCACTTTCAGAATTTATATTACAACAGTACATAATAAAGGAAGTCATTGAAAGAAAAATACGCACACAATTTGGATGAAGATTTTCACATGGATGACAGGAGTTAAAGCGAGAGAGGACGAGCTTGATAGCAAATCGGGAAAGAATCGGGATGAATGGAACGGTAGAGAGAAAGGAAAGAAAAAAAAGAAAGAAAAGGAGAAAGAGAATCAGTGAAATGTTAATAAGTTATGTTAATTGGTTCATTGAGGTTTTGAAGAAGCTAAAATTGCGTACGTATTTTTGAATTACCCCTAGAAAAACTAGAAAGGGAGGGAATCTCGTCAGCATACAAGCGAAGACACATCAAGTCAAGAGTTCAAGCCCTGAGAGAAACTGAAAGCATTGAGAGATAATGGTAACTGATTTTGCGTATATTTCATAATATTAACAATAATAATTATTATTATATGATTAAGTGTCGTAAAACTATTTGGTTCTTAAATAAAGTTAAAAAAATAAAAATGTGGATATAATCAATTTGTTTTTAGGAAATGTTAACAGTTAAAATATTCCACAAACTAGCAAATTGGAAAATTTTAAGAATTTAGGAAATTTTTACCGTTTAGAGTATTCCCAAGACCCGAAAACCCGACCCAACATCTCTCACCCGTAAGCCAACGATTTATTCTACCTTTATCTTAGTTTCAGTACATATAACGAGAAACGAGGAGAAACTCGTCCAGATATGGTTGAATCACAAATCTGAGTAACGAAGAGAGGGAGAGTTGGTTAGAAATTGAGGTTAACTCACTGCAAAGTTAGCGCGCTCACTGATGTGATACGACTCGCCTCTGGCTAGCAATAAATATAATAATCAGAAAGAAGGAGAATCTCGAGTAAGTAGATTGATAGAATGTAATTTATTAAAGAAGTTGTATAATGTATATATACAATTTTACAAAATATATTGTGACAATTTATTGAAAATGCTAACAGCATGTGCGTAAAACCCAGTACACTTGACTATTTTCAAAATATTTCAAATTTGTATATCATGTGCAGGACCCGTAGTACGTAAGATTATTACTACAAAGTTACATCTCACATAATGCTTAGCATCTACAAATGTTTCATGTCAGTTTATTCATAAGAACGATTATTTGGGAGAATTTTTTTTCAATCTAATTAGAAAATTGAGGAAAATTTCATTCAAAAATATAAATTGTTCTGAGTCATTTTTAATTTGTATTGATTGACAAGCATAGGACAAGGGTATTTCTTTCTCATAAGGAAAGAAATAAAAAGTGAAATAGCCAAATACATTTTCAGTCAGTGATATCATAGCAATTTGGCCAAGGGTTATACTTCCAATTCACATACTTTCTATATTAGAATGAAATTAAAATTTAATACCAATCACTTCAGTACCTGAAGAAGTCCATTCGAAGAGAAACTGTGATACAATTCCTTAATTCAGGCTGTTAAGTGAAAACAAAAATACCGAAATATAACTTATTATGAATTGTAAATTCCTACTTTCAGGTCGTACTTGAAGCTTTTTTGTATTGCTTTTGTTTTTCAACGCTGCGTAAAATATGAAAGGTAGATACACGACAAATTTTAGCCTTTTAACACTGACATATAAAAAATGGAAATTTATTATTAGCCGATACTGCAATAAAAGCCCGTTTAGAGAGCTGTGCAAAATATGTTCATAAATTTTATCTAAAGGACTTTTGTGTATACCATGTTCGTATGGATATTTTATGCTTTCTGGCGTAAAAGTAACTGTGAATAATTAAAAAAATGTGCTCGTAGGGAAAAATGAGAAAAAATCGATTTGTTCTTTCTTTTGCTCCAAATTCATGACAACAGCCTCTATGCCCTACTTCTGAAATTTCTTTAATTACAAAACTAGGGAGTGATATCGTAGGCTTCCGCGGCCAGAGTCATGATCTGGACTGTCCGGGTGACGGCGTCGAAGGCTGAGGTGCCGACGCGGCGTCAACCGGACAGTCCAGATCATGCCTCTGGCCGCGGAAGCCTACGATATCGTTTCATCACGTCATCTGCGACGCGAACAGTGACTCATTGAGCATAGGCATTCAGAAGACACGCGCAGTATGAAAATAGGAATAATAACACAATGAATTTGCATTTGTTCAATCAACAGTAAAACTGTTTCATTATTTTATGATTTTTCCCACGTGCCTGGCTATCCAACGAAACTATAGGTAACTTTCACGAGGTCGGAGACTGTGATAGTCTTCTTTCTATCTCTGCGCGCATTGGAGATTATTAGTATCGATTCAGTTCAAAACAGTACATGGTCTTGTGGATACATTTGTATCCTATTCACTCCGGTTTAGCAGCTCATGTTTTTGTCACGTCCCTCTCCGCGACTGCCATATTCCGCGAGCGAGTGCGCGTGGAACAAGGCGAGCCAGTTCGCATTGCGTCACGTAACAGGGCCGTCCGCACTTTCCAACTTTTTGCTCCCGAAAGCTGACTCGGCGAGGCGTGCAACTCGGGTCGGGAAGTGGCGAGTCACTAACCAGTTACGCCTCGCGAGCCATAATGGCCGTTGCTCCACCCACACGCGCGCTCGTCTGCGAGTCCGTCCGCTTACAAATCCACTCACCTGCGAGTCCGCTCGCCTCCAAATCCACTCACCTGCGCGAGTCCGCTCGCCTCCAAATCCACTCGCCTGCGAGTCCGCTCGCCTACTAATTAATTCGCCTACGAGTCCGTTCGCTTACATATAAACTCGCTTGCGAGTCCGCTTGCCTCCAAATCCACTCACCTGCGAGTCCGTTCGTCTACTAATCAATTCGCCTGCGAGTCCATTCACTTACATATCAACTCGCTTGCGATTCTGCTCGCCTCCAAATCCACTCGCCTACCAGCCCGTCCGCTTACATATCAACTCGCTTGCGAGTCCGTTTGCCTCCAAATCCACTCGCCTGCGTGTCAGCTCGCCTGCTTATCAATTCGCCTACGAGTCTGTTCGCCGTGCCAGGCCGCTTGCCTCCAAATCCACTCGCCTGCGAGTCCACTCGCTTACTAATCAATTCGCCCGTGAGTCCTTTCGCTTACATATCAACTCGCTTGCGAGTCTGCTCGCCTTCAAATCCACTCGCCTGCGAGTCCGCTCGCCTACTAATCAATTCTCCTGCGAGTCCGTTCGCTTACATATCAACTCGCTTGCGAGTCTGCTCGCCACCAAATCCACTCGCCTGCGAGTCAGCTCGCCTACTTATCAATTCGCCTATGAGTCTGTTCTCCGTGCCAGGCCGCTTGCCTCCAAATCCATTCGCCTGCGAGTCCGTTCACTTAATATCAACTCGCTTGCGAGTCTGCTCGCCTCCAAATCCACTCACCTGCGAGTCCGCCTCCTTACATATCAACTCGCTAACGAGTCCGCTTGCCTCCAAATCCACTTGCCTACTAATCAATTCGCCTGCCTGCGAGTCCGCTCGCCAGCGAGCCAATTCGCCTGCAAGATTGCTCGTCAACAAATCTGCTCGGCGCTGGCCTTTTAGGTAATTTGAGGTTCTTATATCCTCTGTCATTCACTTCATTCTACCATTCTTCATTTTGGTTAACTCCCCTACTGTCATCATGTTCTGTGAAAACTAATGATTTCTAATTTTTGCCGCTATCTTGGGATGACCAGTAAACAAAAATACAATGATCTCTCTCATTCTGTCAGTTCGAGTAATTCCTGTACTCCGCCTAGTACATGTCCGTCTACAGTTGGGTGCTTTACCAGTGTTTTTCACGAGCCCACGGATTCCTTTATAAAGCATATAATTTACATGCTAATGTATTAATTCCAATGTTGCGTAATACCTGAAAGTTACCGCTCAACTAACAATGCATCTATTGTGTTCTTGCACTGAAGAACAAAATCCACACAAAGAGAAGGGAATCTGACGAACAGTAGGAAACCGTACACCGAGTTATACCACATTGCTCCCTTTCATGTAATTTGCAGAGTTGGCTTTTGGCGTGACTGAGCCGACAGGTGTGCGATAATCTCTATTTGTAGCCGTCTGAATGAATATGCGCCGAGAAAAGGGAATCGACCAACGCAGAAAGGTTTTCCTCCTACACGTAACCAGATAATTACTTAAAAAACCATGCTGTAGCGAATATTGGTTTATGCCACAGGCTATATCCATCCCCTTTCGAGGAGAAATTAGACAGATAATATAGATTATTCGTTCTGTTCCTTTCTCAAACTGTCAATCTGGTGAATGTAAATACAATTTGAATGAGTAATTTTTACTCCATTAAAAAGGAGACAATTTCACATAGCAACCTATAAATTTAATTTCTTTATACATTTTTGAAATATTAATTTCAATATTATTAATTATTTTTACTATTAAATTACATAATATATTATAACTTTCTTTTCATAAAATTATTTAAATTTCAAAATTTCCTTCTTTTTAATCACCCTGTAGTAGAACGGTACATGATATTGCTTTTCAATATGATTGGTCTCTGGGTTTAATAAAAATACCATTTAAATAATGTTACTGGTTTAAATCCTACTGCTTTAAAACTAATTTAATATTTTGTACGTTTCAGAGAGAAATTGTAAATCAATTCAGTTTTATTTTCTCTCTAAAACTTACAAAATATTCAATTATTTTTAAAGCAACATCAACCTTAGAATTACACATATTCAATTTATTTACATCATTTTTAGTAATTTTGAAGAAAATGTTTTCCTCAAATTATCCAGGACTGAGTTAATGATATTACACGTATGTTCGAGTTCTGGTGCCATTAATTTTTTTTAAATTTATACTGCCACCCTATCTGGTTTGCAAATGATATCGTTATAAATCTTGACATTTCTGCTATTGCTGCTCATAATTTCGCAGCGTCATTTACTATAAGTCACAATGCGAAAGGAACAGTATCTGTTTCCAATTTCAGGAAAACACGTGACTGAAATTGTTGAACGGTAACCAAATTTTATTAGAAATAGTGACAGGTGACGAGACGTGGTCCTTCCAATATAAACCACATACAAAGCGACAAAGTATAGAACGGTTGAGCCCGAAACAGAAGAAAAAACATGCAAAAATTCGCATGCAGTTAATTCTGAAGTCACCTGACAGTGTTTTTCGATTCCAAGGGAACCATTCACAGTGTGTTTGTGCCGGAAAGTCAAAAACTAAATTCAAAATAACATTTAAATGTCTTAAAACGATTTTGGTCAAGATAAATCAAGTGCAGCCTGAATACTGAGTTCGAGGCTCTTGGTCGTTTCTGCATGACAGTGCTCCGGCCCAGAAGTCTAAGAAAGTCCTCGATTTTTGGGCTAATAAATGCATCTTTGTGTCCAAAAATTTGGCTCATTCGTCATATCTTGCACCCCGCCATTATTGGCGCCTTCTAAAATTGAAGATACGGATGAAACATTACAAGCATTACAACACCACCACGGACTTTCATGTTCGTTCAGCGGTCGAATCTGAACGTTTGTTTGAACGATTCGTTCGCTTTTTTAAGTTAGACAGCGGTTTTATATGCAATTCGAAAGAACAGTAAATGCGTTGAAGAATTTCCAAAACGCTGTAGCAGTGCGTCGAGCCAAATAAGGAATATTTTTAATACAAATACAAAAATTAAAACGTCATTGGCGTTTTTCTATTTTATTGAACCAAACGCAGCAGACCTCGAACAGACTATATACTACATTCCCTTTCCTATGTCTTAAAGATTAATTTCAAAATGCTGTGGTTGAAATTTTGTGTAAACATGCCTCTCCAAAGCTTCGCTTTTCGACTCCACCCCTCTGACCTACTGGCGGGTGCAACAGGCGCGGGGCGTTTCTTGCGACGGCGTTGAGGCGGCAAATGCAATTTCTATCCCTTAATGCCTGTAACGACGTTCGACGAACGCTTGCGCTCTCTTCGCCGTTTTGTCCCCCGCGGCGCAGCCCACTCATCGCCCGCCCTCCCCCCCCACCCGCTCGCCCCCCCACCCGCTCGCCCGCCCGTCCACCAGCCCGCTTGCCCGCTCACTCGAACGCTCGCTCGCCCGCCCGCCCCCGCCCGCCCGCCCACTCACCCTCACGTCGCCCGCTCGCTGGCTTGTTCGCTCGCTCGCTCTCACGTCGCCGCCTGCCCACTCGTCATCACCCGCCCGCCCGCCCGCCCGTTTGCCCTCGCCTCTCGCCCACCCACCCGCTCGCTCGCCCTCACGTCGCCGCCCGCCCGCCCGTTCGCCCTCCCTTTCGCCCACCCACCCGCTCGTTTACCCGCACACTCGCCCTCACGTCGCCGCCTGCCCACTCGTCACCCGCCGGCTTGCTCGCTCGCTCACCCGCCCGCCCGCCCGCCCGCTCGCCCGCCCTCCCGTTCGCCCGCCCTCTCGTCTGCCCTCTCGCCCACCCAGCCGCTCGCACCCTCGCCCTCACGTCGCCGCCTGCCCACTCGTCGCCCGCCCGCACGCCGCACCCCAACTAACGCAATTAAAAGTTTGTTTCCTTTTTGCAGGGCGGGCAATCGTATAAACATTTGATTCGCCAGTCGCGGCCGCCCCGCGAGCGCTCCAGCGGCAAGCGTTCAAAGCTGTGTAATTGGGTTTCAGGCTTCGTTTGAGAGTGTTGCGAATAGTTACAAGCCACGGAAAAAGCAGGTACGTGGTTTAATACTTGCAGCTCGATGCCACAAGAGTTTTCCGGTCCGTGCGGAGGGGGGGGGGGAGCGCCAACTCTTCTTGCTCTCTTGGCGCCGCCAGAGAACGCTCTAAGGCTCTGTGCCGCCCCCTTGTGCTCTCTGTGGCGTTGCATTGAGTTTCCGTCACGTTGCGGCGGTGCTTCCCAGCAGGTAGTTACCGCCCGGTAATTGACAATGCGTGACTGATTAGCTCTTCTTTGATGTGCGGTAGGCTCCGCAAGCTGTGTCAGCACGCAATTCGGTTCGTGACCCCGCGAAGCGCGTCGAATCACGGGGAGGTTGGAGTGGCATTGAATGACGAAACTTTGATGCAGACCGATATAAGACATAAGGTTTGCTAATGTGCGTAGTTCCATTTCTTTTCTATTGATGAAAATCAATTTCCCTGATTTGTGTACGTGTTTGTTTATAGGCGAACCTAGGAAACTAAATCCAAACTCGTGTTCAGTTATACAGTAACATTAAACACCATAAAGTACGCTCTGATTTACATTTTTATATTAATTAGATTATATACATTTACTATTAATGATCAATAATTGTTTTTATTTTTTATTGACACGCTATAGCTTGTTATTGCCTTCAATATGGTGCTCGATATTCACTGCATAACGTACCTGGATCGAAAGGATGTGGTTACGAGGGGAAATATTAAAACAGTTGAATGATTCTACATGTTCTCTTATGGAGGGAATTATGGGAAGGAAATATGAAAAGAGAAACCGGGTCAAGTTAATATCTACGAGTATTTAATAAGTAAATAAGTAAAACTGAATGACTAATATTAGGTAAAATTAAAATGTTGTATCACGAGCATTCACTGTTTCTAATGATCTCCAGCGACAAAAAGCCCTCAGGCATTTTGGCGCCGCTCGATCGTTAAAACCCTAAATCGTCGGCAAGAGCCCGGCTTGAGGCATAAATAAGTATTACGTTTCTGGATTTTACACTACATATGCAATATTGCTCAATTATAACTTAACTGATTCAGAACGTTTCTTGATCGCATATTAATTATGAAATTTATAAATATAACTTTCAGCACTTTTACATAGAAACTAGTACTTACGTTTATTGTTTGGAAAGTGTTGCTTTGCCGTGCGCGTATGTCAAAACGAACTCAGCGGTAGGTGCATACGAATTAATACGGCTTCCGCTTTGCATTCATTGATTGACTGATGATTTTGGGCGCGTCAACTACTGAGGTCATTGGTGCTGAAAGTGCAGTTCACCCCCCGGAAGGTGGCGGTGATCTTCCCCCACTGGATGGCGAGATTCGGCACCGACCTACCTGTCAGCTAGCGTGGTTTCCCCAACCAGGTATTTCCCATCAGCAGAGCATCTCCCCACCCGGAACAAGCTCTAAGCCCCAGACTGGTCTTCAGACATGTCTGACGGTGCATGCAAGTGTAAGTGTGTATAAGTAAGGGCTGAATATCGGGCAAGGAAGGGAAAGGAAAGGTCGGGCGCGGTCCGTGGCCCGTTTTAGGGTACTGCTCCAGCATTTACCTGGTGTTGATCGAAGAAACCACGCAAAACTTTCGATCACAGCATTTGGTCGCTAGAATTCTCCTCCAGACTTCGACGTTGTTATCTAAGTAGTGTCGAAAATACTGTCACCGCCGGGACTCGAACCTAGCACCTCCCTCAGACTCTGCGTGGACATTAGTTGATGTCTTGAGCCACCTCTGCCTGTGTCGACTTTTTTTAATTTATTTATTTATTTAGTCAAAAACAGTAAAAAACTATGTGACGTATGGGGGAGAAAATAATCTGCGCACATTTTCTTGAGTATTAAGCCTTGCATATTAAGAATTATTATATGAATATTATGATTTATGAATATGTGAATGATAAATGAATATTAAGAATTAGAGTGTGTTTGCAGAAATTTGTACTAAAAATAATGTACGCAACTCGTTCAAAATGTCTTTAGCGTACTAATTTTAAAACATATTTCGTACGCCGAAGACTCACTAAATGACTATCCTAGCAAAGATAGTAATGTGATCCGTATAATGTTATCAGATAATGCCAGAAAATGACAGACTGAATGAGAAAAAAGTGTTGAAGTAATTAGAAGAGATACAGTTCGGTTTAGTGCGAAAGCATGCTGACCCGTCCTATCGATGTCCGCTGAATCAAACCCGAAGTTGTAGGATTTATATAGAAAAGAATCCTTTATTCAAGTATTTGTTTTGGAGCTGCAACACATATCAAAAAGTTACAAAAAGGACGTCAAGTAAAATCACTGCTGAAAAAAATTTGAATAGGACTTCTTTACTCAAAGTAATAACTTCGCTCGTGTTTTTTAGTTCGGGGTATTGAAGCGTCATTCCTACCAGTTGCCACAGTTCTCTCTGCGTACAGCTGATACTATAAAACAGGAGTAACAAAATTCATCAACGGCTAGCAAAGAGGAGGGAATGCTCCGAAATAGGTTTGCAACCTAATCTGCGACGCGACGCTGATGGTGGTGGTGATGGAGACAATATACACATCACCATGCTTCGGCACATATTGGACAGCGAGGCGTACAACGAAGTACGGCACATTTACAAATTCTCTGGAATAGTAACTAACAACGAAAATTGGCTTTGAAATAAAAGGGACTCGTTAATGAGATCGGAAATGGAAAGACGGGTTGACAAATAGTGGGGAAGAATTGGAAATGTAGAGAGGAATCGATGCAGGTTCGCTTCAAGTGCCCCAGGCAATTCGCAAGCACATCGTGAAAGTTGCGATGAGGTGGAACTGAGTTGAAATGCTCTCAACACTAACGATGAGTTGATTTTGCCAGAGCTTCATACGGTTCTCTAACCGCAAATTTAAAACGATGCGCTTCGTGGCCAGAAGATTTGTATTCCAAAGCAAATGACGTTTAAACCGGCAAAACTGTGTGTGTTGAACAATGAAGAGAAATGATGCTTCATGCCGTTATTAAGAGGAATTCAAACATTTTGTAAACGTGTAAAAGGTCAAATAAATCGAAATAGACAAAACACGAAACCAAATAAACAGGAATCGTTCTTGAAGAAAGAATGTATATTTTTGAAAAGTGGTTGCGTTTCTTCCACTGAACTAGAAAAAAACTTTTAAGAGCATAATCTCTAACGTTAATAGCCTTTTATTTCTAAATATTCGTGCGTACACATATCAATAAATGATCCTTGTATTTTTCGTTTATTGTAAAATCGAAATGGTTCAGAAAAACTGCATTATACCTGCAAAAAAACGCATTAGCTGTAATTATCGGTAATGGACAAATGCAGAAAGTCATACTTTGTGAATCAAATTAATTGATGCAAAGTGAAATGTCAGATAAGAATAAATTTTAGAGATAATTACCGGCTTATAACGGACTTTCTTCATTGCCAAATGAAATTAGGGATACTGAATAGCTGTGTTGAAAGCTAAAAACCCGAGGAGCCCTGCACTAAACTATTCCACAAGTTGTGAGGCCAGTCCGTAGAGCGATTTAAGGCAAGTCTATGCAGGTCCGTGTCGATTTAAGGCAGGTCTAAGCAACTGGCCCCAGAAGATGGCTCGTGCTGACGATGGCGCGTGGCGGGTCCGAGTTGAGAGCGGAGATACCGCTGGAGAGCAGTGCTTCGAGTGGGGAGGAGAAAAGAGAGTACTCGGGTGACCTTCGAAACTTTGGCGCACACCTTGTGCGCCAAAGGCCCGACGACAAGTTTCCAAAGGAACATGCGAATTGGGCTCAACAAACGTGTTGTTTAATAGGTTTCATTTATTACATTACACAAAATGTTTAAAATAAATACACGTGTTAACAAAAAAATTACAAATTTAATATTATAATAGTTTAATATTCATAACGAAAGAGTCAAATCGGGTATGACAATAAGAATTCGAAAGAAAAACTGTTGAACACATTGAAAAAATATGTTTTTCTTTGCGTTTTTAATGTAGTATTTATGCTTAATATGTTTTGAAATAAAAATCCTTCATAGTATTTTTTTAAAAAATTTAAGCATATATATTTAAATAATATATTTTTCGAAATGTGTTGTATTACGAGTATTAATCAGGTTTTTTGCATACCGTTTTTAGGTGCGTGTAAGTCTGCAAGTATTTAACTTCACACTGAGAATGCTACACGATTTTGATTATGACCACAGAAAAAGGATACGTCAGAAGTTCAACATCACTATCCATGGTCTCAAAATCACTAAACATATTGCTTTTGAATGGTATCCGTGCCGACTTGCTCACAGTCCTCTGCGAAGGCCGGAAAGTGAAAGCTATTTCGCGTGGCTGCTGTGCCATGCGCTCCGGATTGCGTTTAAACGCTCAGATGTTCCCTCTCGAACCCATTGCGAGCTCAGTCCATCACTTCCCCGACACAACGTAGCTCGCGAGCGTATTTCTGGCTCGTGAGAAGCGAGCCCCCTGCGGCCGCTCAACGAGCCGCTGAGGTGAACAGACCTGCTTAGAGCTTCTTCCAACTGAGTTGATGGCCTACTGGAGAGTGACAACTTCACAAAAGTCTGTCCCGGATTGCATGTTTGAGAAATATCTCCACCTTTCGGATGTCGGTAACATGCCGTAACCAAAGTAGTTGACGCGCTTAAACATATCCGCCCATTTTTGAGATGTGTCACTTTTCTGCAGCGAGGATATGTCGAAATTGAGGGGAATGAAGCTCTCGCGTCTGTTTTCTTGAGGTTAAGCCGCTCTGCGCTCTTCATACAAACACCTACACTGAACCGATGTTTTTGCATCTCAGGATAAGGGTGGGTTTACGAATATATTCATCTCGCAGTAAAAGGAATTTGAGGTGATATTCACGACTGCTTTGCTTGGAAAAATATATGACCGTGAATCTAGTTCTACGGATTCACCGCAGAATGCTTTGAAATTCGCTTTATGCGGATTTTTCATGATAATTATTTCAAATCTGTAACCATTATTTTCTCAAGACTAGCAATGTAAATGACCATAAGAGAAGGAAAAATATATTCTGATTTTTTCTCAATAAGCTCAGATAAAGAACTCACAAATTTACAAATAAAATAATTTCTTCTCATATATCATAATTTTTTTTTTGATTTCTCAAATAAACTACTCTGAAAATACATAATAAAATTCCTAAGTATTACAAAGTACATAAATATAGTAAAGTCATAACAGTGCATAAAATTAAAATTTTAACTTCAGACCATTAAAAATAAAATTAATAACTTCAGAGAAGTTAATTACAGTAATAATCTGCGCAACAACAATCCTAATTAACTGAAAAATACGAAAACCGAAATGATACCACATTCACATACAGTAATGAGAGTACTAGTAATAACTGGTGTTAATTAATTCGCAATTTCACTTTTGCGTGTTGCAATAACTACGTGTTTATGCATTTCATAAAGCTTGAACACAGGTGCAAGGTTTTTATACGAGAATGTAAACAACGTTTCTGCCATGCTGTTGTTTCGTGAACAATTTGGTCGCAATATCAGCATTTCTAAAATCTCTTTCGTACCATATTTTACTTCAAGCAACGTCAAACTGTCAATTTTTCCTTCGTTATAAACAAATATGGTATGGATGAGTGAAACTAGATACAAATTCATTTAAAAAGAATGATGAAATCATTAAATAGGAACATTTTAGATTCTTATTTCACATTAAAAGCACCGGTTCTCATCCGTTTGCCGAAGTTAAGCAGCGTCAGGCGCGGTTAGTACTTTGACGGGTGACCTCCTGGAAACCCCGCGTGACGTTGGCATGACCATTATACCTTTCGGGTGGCTTCTGGGTAACGTACCAGCTTTCTGTGAAGCGAGCCAGAGTTCCATGCCCGAGCGGGGCAAACATGAAGCTTTCGATCAATTTTTACAGCTGTGTGACGAAAGAAAAATCTTAGACTAGGTAAATATGCTTGATGCGGTGTTGAAAATACGTCATGCTTGCCAATCTTACCTCCAGGTGTGGATATAAAATTAAAAACAAGGGCCCAAGTCTGGGAAGACCACAAAACGCCAAATATACCCATAAAGACCCTAAAAAAACTATATATATATATATATATATATATATATATATATATATATATATATATATACGTATATACACATTTACAAATTTTCAGTGTCTCGTAAATTATGAATCAATTAATATGTCTTAATTATGTGTGTATAAGTAGCCACATTTGAACACATTTATTTATAAGCATTCAGTACGTATTATGAAAAGAAATATGGTATTTGGTTTCGGTACAATACGTGCGTGAAAAAAAATATTTTTCTGGAGAGTTTACATTAGATCTTTACTGGCACTCTATTCTGAACGCTAAATAATCAATTGTTCAATATGTTCGAAAACTTACTCATTAAAAAATATGAATAAATTATTACTTTTGCACATGTGATGAACGAAGAATGCCAGAGTACTGAACAGTACTGAATGCCACTGAACTGCTAAAACAATGCGTTAAACATCGAATGATTGTAAGACATCTTGAATGCCGCATACTAATACACATTAGCTGCTTTGGATGAGGATTCACTGAGTAATATTCGTAAATAAATATTATTGGTTTATTGGCGACATCAACATTGCATAATTTAAAATAATATTTTCCCTTTGGGAATTCCTTCACATGCTAGTTATTTCACTCACCGTGGTCTTGAATGTTTAATTTTAAAGATAGGATTCAAGTATTTATTTCGCTAACGGTCATTTGTAAACTTACATTTACCGTGTCACTGACATTCAAATTATTGTGAACTTATAATGCACGAATTAACTAAAATATAAAGGAATAATCTGCAAAAATTTTAATGACACACGTTTTCATATTGACAAAGTCGTCTCGCTGAGGTTCTATAGAACACACGCAGAAGTCGGAATGCATACAACTATTATTACATAATTTTTCATCTATAGCTTTATTCGTTCGTGCTAGCAATGTACATTCAGAACAAATCCGCAACAAAAATAAATACATTAATTCCCGATTGTTTAAATATTTAATGTACATGCACATTTTCCTTATTTTAACAAGCAGGGAAATGGGATTCATAGCGAAGCGTACCGTCACCCGGGGCCGGCGGGCGGGGCGAAGGGTGGCGCGGGGGCACGGACGGGGACGGGTGCCGCCGCGGGGCGCGGGGAGGGGCGCGGGGAGGGGCGCGGGGACGGGCGGGGGGAACGGGCGCCGAGACTGGCGCGGGGTCGGTCGCTGGGGCAGGGGCGAGCGCGGGGGCGTAGCAGCGGGCGGCGCATTGGTTGCGCGAGGGCTGCGCGGGGACGGCGCGGGGGCGGGCGCGGGGAGGGCACGGGGCCGGGCGCTGAGACGGGCGCGGAGACCGGCGTGGGGAAGGGTGCGGGGGCGGGCGCGGGCGCGGGGGCGGGGCATGGGGGCGGCGCATGGGTTGCGCGGGGGCGGCGCGGGGCCGGACGCGTGGAGGGCATGGGGTGGGCATGGGGAGGGCACGGGGACGGGCGCGGGGGTGGGATCCGGAGCAGGATCCGGGGTGGCGAGCCGGGGCCGCGGGTAATCAAGTGAAACGCTGCCCATGCGGAATGGAGCGCATTTATTAAAGCGCAGCTGCTGCTGCTGCTGCATTGTGCCGGGGAGCTCCTATTTCATGGCTAGCAAAAGCGGCTACATTGACAGGTCAAAGGTCATGGACACTATGTGACCTGCTAGTTCGCACATTGCACCAAGGGGGATTTCACTTCTCCAGGGTTGGATACTTGAGAAGTTGCCCCTATCTTCAACCATGGACAGAAAGGCTCACCGATGGGCTGGTATTTAGATACGCGGCAAACCCAATTCCAAAATACGAAGATCGCGATACGCACAGTTATCCGTAGTCTGGGTTCGGTCCTCTCGCCCCCTCGAGTCTACCAACTTTCTTGTTTAGTACCGGAACATTTTACGCCGCTCACTGCGATTGGGGCAAGTTCCTTTTCCGATAACCAATTGTGTAGGGCCCTGTTGACAGAACTCCTCGTGAAGATCCGTTGTCGTCTTAGCATAGGGAAGCCCTGGCTGTACTTTTCAGTTTGGCACTTCTTTTCTTTTGGCGACAATTGAATTTTGAGATACACATGTGTACAATGTTTGCTAGCGGTTGAAATGGACGTACCACAGGTTTAACCATTGTTGGACAATAATATAAGGATTATTAAATTTTTGAAAGGAATGAAGAAGGAAATGTTAGGTTTTCTGCCAAGAGACGTCTCTCTCATATCCATGACAAAAACAATGTATTGGAAGTGTCGACATCACGCACAACCTGGCGGTAAGGCGGGTGGTATCGGCGTCAGACAAGGCAGCACAGGGCGAGGACGGTGGTAAGCAGCAGGGTGGACTTTAATAGGTCTCGGCAGGCAAGGGCAAAGCCGAGCAGCAGAGAGCAAGCCATCAGCAGTTCACGAAAGGACAGACTAGGGAGAGGAGACACTATAGACCAGGCCCGTCAAACCACGCTCACACGAGCTACGTGCAGCGTGGGGAGCCCGGCGCTGCCACGAATTTGTGGTAGTGTTGTGCATGTTTGTGTGTGTGTATAAGGGGAGATGATATGACAAGGAAAAGGAAGGAAAGATCGCGCGCGATCCGTTTCCCGTTTGTTAAGGTACAGAGCTCTGGCATTCGCCTAGTGTTCATCGGAAAAACCACGGAAAACTAACGATCAAAGCTGTCGGCCGGTAGAATTCTCCTCCAGACAGCGACTGAATTCGACCTACCTGAAAAGGTAGCGTCGAAAATCCTGCCACCGTCAGAACTCGTACCAAGGACCTCCCGGTCAGAGACGCTGAAGTGACATCATTTGATGCACTGACCTACCGCTCCCGGTTGCCTTAAAGAGAAAATACTAATTAATATAGGTAAATTTGTGACAATAACTGTCAAGTAACTTCTCCCAAAGACTGTCAAGAGCCAGATAACCAGTGAAGTACCGGTATTCCGTAGGTTTTGTACTTTTAAATCTCGCGTCAATTTCTCTGGACGCAGTGCCCGCGAGAACTAGTAAGCCTACCTTGCCCGCGACCTTGACATACCTACTATAGACAAAATGCATTCCTTTTCCAGTCTGAAAAGATGAATACATAAATAAATATTCTGACAAGTCCAATGATTTGACTTTAAACTTTCCATAAGATTTAATCACGCGATTTTCAACTAGTATCCTTAATTACGCGCAAGTGGAGTGCGCATACGGTGCGATGGCAACGGACTCTGAACCCCCTTCCCCCATTATATCAAACGCACTTTGCATGAACTCGCCGAACGTGGTAGTGCTCGGGTTGAAGTGTGTTAATTCTCGTTTTATGACCGCGAATCAAGTCCTGCACAAGGCGTGAATAATTTTATTCATTATACTACATTAATAGCACAAGGCTTTAGTCAAGTACGGTTAGGTGAGGTTTTCTTGTCAAACAATTGTGGATAATTTAACGTGTCATAACATACACGTTTATCATCTAGATCTATCCTAATCATATATGTTCATATTCATTCACTTATGGTCACCTTATAATCCTCCACAAAGTGAAAGGTCTACGCAAACCACCACAGTAATAACCTGCAACTGATAAACCAATACGTGCGTCTTCCGGTTTTGGGACACTGGTTCTAAATATGTATTTGAACGATTTTACATGTACGAACGTTTTGATACGTGTAAACACAAACGTTGGAGCGTGTTCTGAACAATGATCCTACACACGACCAGCTCGCTCACCGAGCAAAACACGGCCCGATTTCCAATAGCGTGTTAACTTAGAAAAACGCTTGCTCCAACCCATTAACTGATAAACCAATACATCCATCTTCTAATTTTAGGGCGCTTATTATAAATTTGTAATCAAACATTTTCACACTTAAACCATCTTTTTTATACGTGTGACGTCACTTTCTGCTCGCACAGAATCGTGGGAGCACCTTCTGAACAATGATTCGACATAACATACAATGTAGGCTTTCGCAGCCGGTTTCTACATTATTTGACATCCGGGTTTGAAAGCCATGATCTAATGGAGACATGTCCATACGTTTCGTCTGCAACTGTGGCAGGCATCTTCAGTGGCGTTGCTGGCAGGGGTGAAGTGTTCTGCCTGGCAGAAGGGGTGAAGTGTTCTGCAGTCAACGCGGTGCTGCCAGGCAGAACACTTCGCCCCCGCCAGTAACGCCACTGAAGATGCCTACTACAGTTGCAGGCGAAACGTATGGACAAGTCTCCGTTAGACCACGGCCTAAAAATCCGGAAATGTCAAATAACGATTCGACATATTACCAGCTCACTCACCGTGCAAAAACACGGCCCGATTTCCAACAGCGTGTTATCTTACAGAAACCCTTGCTCCTACCCTGTAACTGATAAACCAATTCGTCCATCTTCTCATTTTAGGGCGCTTATTATAAATTTGTAATCCAACATTTCCACACTTAAACCAACGTTTTTATACGTGTGACGTCACTTACCGCTCACACAGAATCATGGGAGCACCTTTTGAACAACGATTCGACACACTACCAGATCGCGCACCGTGCAAAACACGGCCCGATTTCCAACAGTGTTATCTTACAGAAACCCTTGCTCCTACCCTGTAACTGACAAACCAATAAGTCCATCTTCTCAATTTAGAGCGCTTATTATAAATATGTAATCCAACATTTCCACACTTAAACCAACTTTTTGATACGCGTGACGTCATTTTCCGCTCACACAGAATCGTGGGAGCACCTTTTGAACGATTCGATACACTACCAGATCGCGCACCGTGCAAAACACGGCCCGATTTCCAACGGCGTGTTACGTCACAGAAACCCGTGTTCACAGGAGCTGCTCCGCACGCAAGTGTTGCCTCGCGGCGCCGCCAGGTAGCGGTAATTGATTGGCGACGCGCCTCTTGGTGCCAGTCACGCGCCGTGAGATGCGCCTCGCAATAAATACAGCGCCTGCTTGTTAGCGCCCGAACAGTTCGATTCGCGGAGCGCGTGGCTCGGGCTTGTACAGATAATTGGTGGGCGGGGCGGTTAATGCTCCCTTAATCCTGGTTTCACATGCATCTTATTACACAGCGACACATGGAAATTACATTGAATCACGATGGTTGGATAATTCTCGGATGACATTTCGCTAATTGTCTAGTCAATATAGAAAATTAATCGTGGGATGTAGAAATATGGTCAGCCTAGCCCGCTTCGTTTATTTTCCTAATTAATAAAATTAATTTAATTGAAGTTATGTAATTGTTCACACGTTAATATTTGCGTTTGGTTATTAAGCGTAATCCACCCGTAGGACTACGTTTTTATGTTTCAGAAACTGACAATTCTATTTTATGTTAATGAAATTAATCCCATTTGTGCATAGCGCAAATAAAGCCAGTTCTCACTTTCTGTCTTAGCTCTTTTTCAATATTTGAAGGACTTTTTTAAACTTAATGATGGACATTGTAATGAAGATGATGTTTATTACTTAAAAGATATTCTTCTGCACTGATAAAAGTTTACAAATGTTGCAGAAAATTCTCCTAAATCTGACATTTATGAAAGGCGTTTTCTTTAACCGATTGATTACTACGACACTCCGACTGTTGTATATATGACTTATTGTATATGTCTTCATTCTCCAGTAACTTACCTCAGTGGAGAAAGATGGCACGTAAATTTTCATAAGTGAATACCAATAAAATGCGCGTTTAAACCTTTTCATTTTTAGTCATAGGAGTCGACTTTGACTGCTAATTTTAACATCATTTTCAAAAAGAATAAATTACCGCTTTGTATTTTTAACTACGTATATTTCCTCTAAATAATTTTTCAAAGGGTTTAATTAATACTTCAGTTTAATTTTATACTAGTGGGATTCGTGCGAAAATTTCGCTCTTTGCAAATAATCGTTTAAAATGTGAAAATAACTTTAAATACTGGAAAACTGTATAATTAGTAGAGACGACTGGTTCTCTGACTACATTATTATTCTACTAATTCCGGTCATTAATTGGGGTCAATTCTATTCGCTTCGTTGGTATTGCTAGTTGTTTGCTTTTATCAGAGATTTACAAATCGAAAAACCATACATTTAGCACAATTCCTGGACGACACAGCGTTCTACATCTCTGGCAATTTACTAGCGGATCTAAGAGAAAAGAAACAATTACACCAACACACACTTGATAACTGGGGAGTGAAGTACAAACTTTCAGTTAAACCCCCACCAAAACATCAATAAAAATATTCTCACACCATACACTCCCTTCATCCTGCTAACAATTAACAGTAAATCAAAGGAATGATATTTTCCCACAAATCGATTAAATACTTAGGACGATATCTTGATACAAAATTAAATTGGCGCAATCACATTAAAGCAAATATAATACAAACCAAGGCAAAACTTCATCAATTAAAATCGATAATAAGCTGTCATAGCAATGTAGAAAATCATAAATGATCCCAAAATTACTTACGCCTGTTACATGTAAATTAATGGCTACAATGCAAATATGTGCAAACTCCAAATAAACCAAAACCAGAACTGAAATCCATAACTAATGCCCGATGGTTCACTTTCAATAACACTGGTAGACAGTATTTTTTTAAATAGCTAACTCTAAATGGTTCTTATGTATTTCGCTACCCTAAAGCCGAATAAAACGACAAAAATTGCCCATCGGGCTCAGTTTTCGTGTAATGGAACATTTACTAAAACTATATATATTTCGCAGATAGCCACTTGTCGTTTAAAACTCAAACGCTACCTGCTTGCAGGTTTATTATAAGACTGTGGTTGCCAACATTGTATGATACTGTAGACTCCACTCAAGACATGAAATAGATGCCACACCGGTCAAATCACTTGAGCAACTTCGGGCATTGCGAAGGGAATTGAAGTGACTCACGAAAACGACACGCCAACTCGGCACGTTGTGGGCGTGGATCACCACTTGTTAGTTGCGCCCTGCGTTTCTAGCGAGAAAGGTGTTAATATTTCTGTAGTGCAAGACGTTCGTTGCGTTCTAGTGTTCTTGTTTGGACAAACATTTCTTGCAATACCGCAGCAGTGAGTAAGCCATCCGAACAATTTCTGTTATGTGAGTAAAGAGGTAAATTAGTTTAAAAGGTGGGTTTATTTGTATCGAAAATGAGAAACTATTCAATTTACCTACGTAGCCCATTAGAAAGATGTATGGCATCATGAAATTCTCGAAGATGCAATGCCAGCAATATTCATGAAATGTATACAGTTATCGCACTTTTGTTAGGTATCCATCAAGGATATTCTAAATTTGCTGTTTTCTATACGAATTGGCCTGGCGGAGATAGTAAAAATCATTTTATGAAGAAGCACAGGCCTCAAAGACATCTAATTCTTGAACAAAAATTGTAACTTTGCAACCACTTGTAATGCTGTACACGCATACCTTCCCCTTGCACACCAAACTCTGATTGATGAAAAATTTGTGATGGTGATGGATAAAAGTGGGCCAGATTTCCCTATTTAAATTACAATGTCCTGAGGATCATTGAAGCGAAAATAAGGAAGGGTATATTTATAGGATCACAAATCAAGGAGCTTACGAGGGATCATTACTTTGAGGCATGTTTGAATAGTTTGAAAAAGTTGCATGGATGTGGCTTCAAAAGGTCGTAACGGATTTCCTTGGCAACAGAAAAGCTGAGACCTATGAAGAAATAGTCTCGGAACTTGTTCACAATTCTAAAGATCTGTGTTGTAACATGTTCCTTAATATAGATTTTCTGCATTCAAACTTTAATTCTTTTCTGAAAATCTCGGTGCTGTGAGCGACAAACACGGTGAGTGATTCCACCAAGACATTGCAACCATGGAAAAATGTTATATGGGAAAATGGAATCAAAATGTGGTTGCGCTAAAACAGGATTTATTAAACGATATACAATAAACAATCCTTCAAAACTACATTTTTGATTGAAATTAGTAAATTAAATAAAACGAACAATTTAACAACAGTGTGTACTTTTTAATTACCTATTACAAAAACCCTTGCCCGTTTCAAATAAATTCTCCACAAATTTGAAACCAGAGCATCCTTTTTCATGTGAAACGGCCATTATTTGAACAAACAGCCATTTCACAAACCAAAAGTTAAATTTTGTCGACCAGTGTAACCAACTTCATAAGCATTGTGTCATTAGATCATCACATCACGTACCTTACTACAATTTTGTATCAAAAGGTTCATCAAATCCCAGCTCTCGCCGAATTAACTTACAAACAATCCCATCCAAAGAACCGGAATCCAAAATAAATATCCATTTCATATATTCAAAATGAAATTCCCACACTTAGAACCTGATTACAGGACCCGTAATGGGAAACCTCCTCAATGCATAGTATGTAAGTTTAGAGTACGTTAGCAATTAATAAAAATTACTTATATAAAGTTGAAATAATTATATGTAAATACTTTCAGAAAAACAACAAATTAATAAAAAATCAATCCCTTGCCTCTATCTGTTTTAAAAGAAAGACTTGCTTTATAGACCCCATGAACAATTTTCAGCATACGAAATTATAACACAAATAATTGTACATAAACAATTTGATAAGAATTACATATTGAATATGAACAAAAGTTTTGAATTTTTTTTTCTTAGGTTCGTGTTTTATTATTTTTTATATTATTAAAATTTTCATTTTTTAGAAATATTAACATGTATTATTATATATTTAGAACCTTTACATAAAAACTATTAATAACTTCATTTATATTTTTGTCATCAATAGAAACTTGATTACATATTTCATTGTATTTTTGGCTATCGACGCCCAATCGACTCCCTGAACATTATTAACCTTCCTTTAACATTTCATCGACCCCGTTGAGAAGCATTGCTCTCTAAGTGTGTGTATGTTGCAGTGCGGCCGCTGAGCGCGGCCATCGTCACGCCGCGCCAGCCGCTGTCGGCCGGGAGGCGCGTGGAGATCGAGTGCATGACGGCGGGGTCGCGCCCCGCGGCCAAGCTCTCCTGGTGGCTGGACAACCAGGCGCTCGACGGCAGCGACGACAAGGTCAGCGCACCACGCCCCCCTCCCATTTATGCGGTTTCATTTAAGCGTTTGCCATTTGCACTGGAAAATGCAGTTTAAAAGCACGATAAATTAAACGAATGCACAAATTTCTTTAAGTGTTTCACAGAGTTTAGTCTTTTTCTCGCATCAATGAATATTTAATTTTTTTAAATTGTGTTGTGCCTTTTCGCAACTACGTCTCTTAGCCAACTTACGTCTCTTAGCCAACTTACGTCTCTCAGCCAACTTACGTCTCTCAGCCAACTTACGTCTCTTTGCCAAGTTACGTCTCTTTGCCAAGTTACGTCTCTTTGCCAAGTTACGTCTCTTTGCCAAGTTACGTCTCTATGCCAAGTTACGTCTCTATGCCAAGTTACGTCTCTATGCCAAGTTACGTCTGATTGCCAAGTTACGTCTCATTGCCAAGTTACGTCTCTTTGCCAAGTTACGTCTCTTTGCCAAGTTACGTCTCTATGCCAAGTTACGTCTCTATGCCAAGTTACGTCTCTATGCTAAGTTACGTCTCTATGCCAAGTTACGTCTCTATGCCAAGTTACGTCTCTATGCCAAGTTACGTCTCTTTGCGAACTTACGTCTCTTAGCCTGCACGTGGACCACACTACACAAGTCGAGAATCCAATCGGAAGAACAACGAATCCCCAGTGGAGGTGTTGGCTGGCATGTAAAGGTACGTGGGGGGACCCCGGAATCCGACGAATAGGCAACGTCGATCAAACGTTGCAGCTGAAAGAAAGCACCGTCGCGACGCGTCGCCTCTAAGATTTACCACGTACTTCGCTGACGGAACTAATGACCATAGCAGTTGACGGGCACGAAAACACAAAAAAATACAATTCATCACTCAATGAACCCGGCCAGTGGAATATAGAGCCGACATTTTGCAAGTGAAGGCCGCCACGGAGATCTCTCTCGACCGCCGGCACCGCTTTTAGCCCTCTTTGGAACAATCACCATCGGGGATATCGGCCTCGCAGCTTCCCTAACCGTTTTAACCGCTCGCATTTGTCTGTTAATGTTTAATGATGTCTGTTAATTCTTCTTAGGTAGGGTTTCTTAGGAAGAGAATATTAATGAACAAATTTGAAATCACACCGCTGCATTTCCAATGATTTTCAGGACCAATTCTATTTCTTGACAATGTAATTTATTACAAATATTGACCTAATAGAAGATTCTGGGTGGCTACGTAGAAGGTTCTTAGTCAGTTACAAAGCATTCTCGCAATTCCAAAACTATCAATCGCATGAATAAATCACAAGAAGAAGATTAGAAATAGATGCTAGATCTGCACATAATTTCTCACATTATTCGAAACAATTTCATAATGCAGTGAACGCTCGTTAACACGAACTCGCTTAACAAGAATTTCGCCGTACTACGAACACAATTTGGGGCCTAGAAAGGTATTACAAAAATACCGTCATTTATAATAATCTGATAACACGAATTATTTTTATTATGAACTCTTGATTATTCTGGTCTCTTGGAATTTGTGTTAATGAGAGTTTACTGAATTATAAATTGCAATTTCTGCCCTGCTTCAGCAGGCACTTTAAAAAGTCTCAACTAATTCAAACAAAGCGCTTACAGAGCCTAGATGCAATTATTTCGATAGTTGTAAACAGAGATCTTTCTTACTTCTACAAAAGAAACAAACAAGACTCAACTGTCGTTAGTCCTTCCCTTGCAACACGTTTAAAGAAAAACATTTGGCGTCGTTTCTGAGGAAATCTTGTTTTTACTATGCTCATATTTCACTAAAAAAATACTCAAAATGCTAATATTTTCCAAAAAAAGTACATGTCATTAACTAAAGAACTGATTGTTGACAACACATTTTAATTGAAGAAAATATCTCTATCTTTAATAATGGAGTCGCAAGAGGTGGTCCAAAAAATGTCAACATTTTGCATTTTTCGAAAACTCATAGGACCTATGCCGACTTTATATATGTATTGAAGTCTATCCTTACAATAACTTTTTTTTCAAATTTGGGCCATTTTGATTAAAATTTTGAAAATATCCCAGGGTATTCATATAAAGAACCTCCAAAACTTGAAGAATTTTTTTCGAAATTACGGGGCTTTTAGTCCTCAGGGGAACATTAATTTTGACAAAACTGCTACGAAAAGTTTAGGTGATGTGGTTATTCACAGACGGATATTAGGACAATCGTTTTTTTTAAACAGATTTTTTAGCATTAAGAAGCCACCAAATTTGGATTCTGACTACTCTATGTTCTAGAGAAAGTCATTTACTACTTATAGGAATATAAATAACACGTCTTTTTACATAATCAGAGAGCCACGAAACGAGTTTTCGGTAGAAAAATAGCATTTTTTGCCGCAGCACTACATAACGTTCTCTAAACTACGTATATTATTCCGTAAGAGATGAGAAAGTAAAGTATACTCTAAAGAGATCTCAGTACATATTTTTCAATAAAAGTCTTGAGGATTTTTATTGACGTTTCCACTCAAAAACTTAATGACTTTTAAATGAATATGCTATACTAATTGTTTTGGTACAAGTGTAATACGTACTAATACATCCCAGTGATATTACTCTCGGTCGGACTCAATTAACTCTCAGAATGGATACTAAATGGTCAGTTTTAAATTAACGTTGAGAATGAGGGTATACATTCAAATAAAGTCAAAAACGAAGTAGCAAATAATTAATGTGGTGCAAATTGATGAAGTGCCACGAATAATAGTACTGATGTTCCAAATAACTCCTGTAATGAGTTACGTGCAATCACTTTCAATACAAAAGTATACATGAGAGAGCTTTAATAAACGGGAGCCGATAATGAAGAACCGAAAAAATAAAATGAAATATCGTTTATTAATAGAAGTTCCACTCCACTTATACCGAACTTAAAGCGAATGATTTCAAAGAATCCTTTCAATTCTTAAAGGTACTGGAACTAGGTTGAAATTTGAAGTAAATATGTAATGCACATAATTAATATTTGAAGATTTATGAAATAATATTTCCAAAACTCAATAAATATTAGTTTTCATGTGAAAAACGTTTGCTTTCACGGTATATTTTTTGTATTCAAGCATTATAAACTACCCTTTTCGTTACAAAAAATCGCTTATAAAATTGCATCTTATGGCACAGATTATGACATGATAGTCGAATATTGAACCATTAATTGCCACACCACGCATTATGCCAATGGCAACTAGAGAATCTGATGGAGGTAGCGGTAAGCGGAACAGACGCCCACGGTTTTGTCGCCCAGATGTCAAATACCCGTGAAGTTACAATAATTTTTTTTAAACTAACTTTGCTTCTGTTATAAATTTATAATGCTGTTATGTAAAAAAGCAACTCGTTTTTATAAACGAGTTGCTTTTTTGCATATCGATTTGTTTTATTGCTCTATAAAGTTGCTTTTTTCACGCAGCGTTACATAACTTTCTCTCTACTCGGTAGCGATAGATAAAAATAAATAATGATCATAAGTATAGAATAAAACAAAGTACTATGCAAACATATTTTACACCTCGATTAAAATAGTACAGCAGGTAAAATAAATTGCTTTAATCTTCACATATTGTAGGATGTCTTATTTAAGATATTTTTTTCGTAGATACTTCTGAAGATATATATTTTATCGTAATTGTTTTACTACTAAATCACTACCCTTAATAGTAAAATTTCTATTTATTTAATAAATTTTCACGAGACACGCATGTTTGCAATGGCTTGTGTGTGTACAGTATTCTCTCTTCCAATACAAAGACCACGCTCCTTCTGTGTCCCATGTCTTCTCGTCTACTTTAAGCCGAAACTGAGGCAATTTTCCGAGAGAGAGGGCCCCGAATAACCATTAGTATAGCAGTGGTCGTAGAATTTCAAGTTAAATGTGTTTCACGGCCTCTGTCCGTGTGGGTCGTTTTGTATCGTAATCGAGTAGTTTGAATTCCACGGAAAGCGCCGTATTATTCTTCCGATGTCGAAGTTGAATTGCAGGTCGCTCTCTTTCTCCAGACGCGGCCATTACAGTCTTTACGAGCTGCTGCAGGTCTTCACTACTTGGCAGGGTTATAGAAATCTCGAGGACAGCTTCCGAAAAGTTTGCGTGTGTCATATCGCCTTCCCGAGCGACAAAGAAAATCTTTTTTTTTTTCAGGACTCTAACAATAAATACAATGGTATTTTACACGATAACTTTCAATGTTTTTGATATACCAGCGATGTATCATTAAATTTAAATGAAAGTGCATATGAAAGTATAAGCTGGAAATGTAAATATTAAGTTTACCACCGTGAATAATTACTGCACGAATCTTGTTCACATACATTTTGTTTCATTTCGCTAACTTTAGTTCAATGATTTCATTCGAAATCATTATTTCACGATACGAATTGGTTTGGTGTCTTTGTCAGAGTGTTGTCTCCGACTCACAACTTCTGTCCGAGTGAACAATTAAATAGTGTTGAAATTTGGGCAGTCAGTAAATATTTTAGATTTCAATTCCTCCAAGACGTTATCTCCGCTTTCTGCGCCCATCGTGTTCCACACTGGTGCTGTCATAAATTTTGAGAAACTGATTCAAGTCCAAACATGTCCTTCCACAAGGCGTGGCCCTTACGACCGCGCCCCGAAAGCTGGCAAGGAGAAGTGGCCGCCTAAAGGCGACGACCTGGACACGATAACTCTATGCAACGTGGTCAGAAGGGAGCAAAGAGATGCGCATACATTTTTATTTACATTACTAATTTCCAATCTACAAGATAGATCATGGTGGCAAAGAAAAGAGCAACAATTTGTGAGTAATATAAATGAATAATAATTGAGAAGTGAAGTTCAAGTGAAATAGACCTGAATATATGCAAATAAACTAAATTAAATTTCAAAAGACTAAACAAATAATAATGCAGACTTGTATAGTTTTAATTTTTTTAAGGATCACTGATAATGATTTCTCTTTTTGTAAAAAATATTGTTTTAATTTATAGTTAATGAAAACTTTTGAACTTGCGTTAACTTTAATTGATACAATCAACTCATAACAGCAGAAGTGGCTGCTCCGATCGTTCCTCAAAAACTATCCCTGACTTAAGGATGCCTTTACCCGAGAAAGATTGCATGGGCTTAATATAATACAATAATTTCCAATGCGCGCAGAAATTGACGGAAAACTCCCTTAATAAGATCCGTCATGCTTCCGACCTTGTAAAATGTGCTAATAGTTTCGTTAGCTACCCCAGCACAAGAGATGGGCAACTGGGCGTATACCAGGGACACAAGTTCTGATTGGGGCAGTCAGTTCTTTGAACAACGCCTTTGATGACAATTACTTCTGCAAGTAACTATGGAGGTTACAACACTGGTTGAAAGTCGTGAAACGGGAAACACATTCAGTAAAAATTAAGTTTACAGCTCTGATCAGGAAGTGAAATGTGAAATAATAATAATAATAATAATAATAATAATAATAATAATAATAATAATAATAATAATAATCTAGACAAAACACATCCGAATAACTATAGGAATGAAGATAAAGACCCAAATAATTACAATCACTCTTGCCGGTCACGTACACAATTCTTTCAAAAGTTCTCTTCAATAGACTAGAGGAGCAAGTTAACCTGCAGATAGGAGAATACCAGGCTGGTTTTCACAAAAGATGCTCCTGCGTAGAACAGATCTGGAATTTGAAAATGATTCTCCAGATAAGAAACAACAGAGACAGAATGGTCACTTTTGTAGACTTCAAGAAGGCTTACGACGCAACAGACAGAGCGACACTACAACACACTAGAAGAATTCGGCGTCCACAGACAAGAGGAATCATCCGGTTAACTTTAGCTGACACAATCTCCAAGATTAAATTCATGAGGGACATCTCTTGTCTATTTGAGATCCAAACGGGGTAGGACTACATACATGGTAACGAATGTTCACTCTTTAATATCATTCTGGAGAAAATGATCAAAACGTAGAAAAAAGAAGTCGATGGAATCCAAATGTGTCTAGGTTTAGCAGATGACCTCGCAATCCTCTCAAATAATAGAAGAAGAGGCAACCGAAACCATAGAAAAACTACACGAAATTGCACAGAAAATTGTCGAATAAATTTCATACGAGAAAACAATACATAGATAGAGTACCAGAAGATAAATTGCCTATTGTAACTACCCAAGAGAAAATCATTCAAGTGCCATATTTTAAGTACCTGGAAGAAATTAATCAGCCATCAGGGATAAACCTAAGGGCAAACGAGAAAAGCGTAAGAAAACTCCAAAAAGCATAAAAACTCACATGAAACTATTACAACAAATATTTAATGTAAATCTATTAATATCAAATTGAGACATTACAACGTGAGGGCAAGCGAAAATCAAAGAAATAAAGAAACAATAAAGGAAGATTCTCAGGGAAAGTTTGGGACTAGTACTAGAATAAGGAGTCTGTATGAAGAGTCTACCATCATAAATTAACACACTGATCAGAAAAATACACTGACAAGATTACGGATACATTCACGAAAAGAAGAATGCAGTTCTACGAATACATTCATAGGATAAATGAAAACAGAATTTCAAGGCGGATTCTTCATCACACTCATCATCTCAGGCAAGGGAAAAACAAAGTGGATAAAAGAAGTCCAGCAGGGCCTCAGACAAGCACACATAGCAATAAATGACGCAGAAGATAGAAAATAATTGAGAACACTTAAAAAACATACATTTGACTCCACAACACCGAAGAGGCCAGGACGTACATGGACAATGAAGCGAAAGAAACAACACAGGAAACACGAGAAAAAAAATTGGTCACAGAGAAAACAAACAATTATCATAAAGACGTTAAAATTCAAATTCAAATTCCCATTCATTTCTCTTTAAATGGGAATAATCGAAAATAATAATAATAATAATAATAATAATAATAATAATAATAATAATAATAATAATAATAAGAATTGTCTAGTGTTCTCTCTTACCCCGGTAAGGTTTCAGGGACTTTAAGCATACCAAATTCCCAGCTTATATATATATATATATATATATATATATATATATATATATATATATATATATATATATATATATATATAGAGAGAGAGAGAGAGAGAGAGAGAGAGAGAGAGAACCGTGTGAACAATTTGTCAAGTTTCAAGATCCTTGAGCTTTTGCAATAATTTTGGAGCAGAATACGTAATACTTCCAAATAATACTTGTTTTTTGTTAATAAGAAAATTGGTAGGAGAAGACTCTCTGCCCATAGAGAGGGGAGGGGGCGGCGACGGCGACCGCCGCAGTCGTCATCTTCGACCCAAGACAGCCCTTTCCCTTCACTTCGTCGTAAAGGGCCCCAGCAAACGGTGCATTTCGTCCCCTGGCGGTGCGGGCGGCAAACTGATTCGTTTGAGGCAGGCAGTAGCGAAATCAATCAAGTAGCCCACGAAATTCATCATCTGGCCCCATTATCCATTGCTAATACCACGGAGGGCCCAACTAGGCAGGAAATTAATACTTCTATAGTCAGCGGAACAAATACGTTAACCAGGGGATGGGGGCACCGACCGCGGAGGTCACGATTCCTGGTGAAGGATTGTAAACAGCCACCAGTACCCCGAGTTTCATGGCGACACACACGTCGTTAGCTTCAAGATGGAGGCCTCGCCACTATTCCTTGGGCGGAATTGAGCGTGGGGTTCGTCAGACGGTATCGTCTGTGCATCTGGGGAGTGGATCTCAAACTCACACATAAAAGCCCAGATGGAGAGCATGAACCCCTACCCGGGTCGTAGCGCGGGTGGCCCCCATTTGGGCACTTTTTCATGGCTATGGCCCACACTCTGGACATAGAGGAGGGATCTGTCCCGGTGCATTAATTCGGCGCTGAATTCGACTCGAATACTGGCTTGGAAAGCTTGTAGCTTTGAGCTAGCAGGGCGGACCAACTGCGTGGTGGAGGGATCTATATACCAGCCTAAAGATGTTCTGGCACTGAATGGTGATGGGGATAAAGGTCACAAAGCCTAAGTGCCCAACCCGGGGGGCAATCCTCCTGATAGAACAAGGAATTGTGTGGTGTGATAGACCACGAGGGTACACACTGCCCTAACACGGAGGCAGAAGGGATGGGGAGGAAAGGTAACTTCTTTAGGGCAAACATGTCAGTTGGGAGAAGCCCCGAGCATGCTACTGCACAGAAGTCCAATCCATTCTCGATGCTGGTTTCCAACCCGCAACCTTTTGAGACTAAACTGCTAAGGCGCGGACCACATTTTCCATCTCATCTACGCAGGTCAAACAGCAGTACCTGTACCCTAATGAAAATAATTGTACATTAGAAAATGTTATGTCCAATAATGTAAGGAGGAATCCCTATTTATGTTTCTTCTGAATTATTCATTTGCCAAAGTCACTTTACCGTCAGTTGAAACATTTGTTTGAAAACAAAAATTGCGTGCGATTTCCAAGCCCCATGGGCCCACAGTGCGACACGTCCCTCGCTCGCTGGAGGCTGAGAGGGGGCAGGGGAGGGGAAGAGGGGAAGGAGGAGGGGCGTCGTGATATACCGCCGGGCGGTTCGCCCCGGGCGGTGCCGACGCCTAAAGAGTCGCTCCACGTTGTTTACCACCAGTCGCAGGCCGCGCCAATGTCTCCATCTCCTCCGCTTTCTCTGCCGCCGCCACTACTGTTGCTACTGCTGCTGCTGTTGCTGCTGCCGCCGTCGCCGCCGCCACCACGTTGTCGGTGAAGATCTCGCGCGATAATCAGCCCTGCCCTGATTTAATTCGTCATTAATCTCCGCGCCCGAAGCGCTCCCCGCGGCTGGCCCGCGAAGCTCCATACGAGCTGCGAAATCTCTTGTTTTAAGAGGTGCGAGATGGCTTCTCACAACAATAAATCCGCAATCTCTCCCCTGTGCAAGTTACAGTGAAGCAACATTTACAACCCAAGTACAGAAGCATCTCAGAAAGTGCTGAATGGGACAGGGAAAACCAGGCGAGAAACCTGATCGAGATGAATGCCATTGATCCAGAAATTGAAGTAGAATCTGACAAGCATAATTAGTACTTCAGTACGAATGGTAACTGATGAATTAATATCACTAAAAATTATCACCAATAGTCGCATAATAACTGATCTAATGAAAAATCCAACCAGAGATAGGTTGATAACTTGAGGTCACAGGCAATTGTGTTGCTTTGTCCCCCAGCCATCTCGATATTGCCTATGCGAGGAGGTAATTATCGATTTTCCGCCCAGGCACCGTCTATGAATGGGCGCGCGTTCGGCCGCGCTGTCGGTTTCAATTGCGCGTTTCGTCATCACTTCAATTGTCCGCGGCCACCTCGCAACGACATCGTCCCTCACTTGTCAATGCGCGGCGCCCGCGCCGGGCCGCCGGCCGCGCCGATATTTCACCCTAAATAACGGCTTCGCGTCTGCCTATTGCGGGAGCGCCGGAGTAAATCTAGGGGTGAAAATTGTAGTAACAACCTCGATCACCCGAGGTCTATATTGATATTCAGGTATGTTTCCTTTAACGCTTTGAGACACTAAATTTAGAGAACATTGATTGATTGATTGATTGATTGATTTTTTCATGTTTCCGGGCGCGTCAACTGCTTTGGTCATTAGTCCCGTTAGTGTAGTGCATGTTTTTTTCTCGGGATAATGCGGTGATCTTCCCCCGCTGGATGGCGAGATCCGGCGCCGACCTACCGTCGGCTAGTGGGGTTTCCCCCTAACCAGGACTCTCCCACCAGCCGGGCACCGCCCCAGCCGGGACATGCTCTAAACTCCCGACCGGTCTCCCGAAATATGTGGTAGTGGAGTGCATGTTAGTGTCTGTGTGTGTGTGTGTGTGTGTGTGTAAGGGGAGAGGATAGGACAAGGAAGAGGAAGGCAAGATCGCGCGCGGTCCGTGGCCCGTTTCTTAGGGTACTGCTCCGGCATTCGCCTGGTGTTGATCGGAGAAACCACGGAAAACTACCGATCAGAGCAGCCGGCCGCTAGGATTCTCCTCCAGACAAGCGACTGAATTCGACCTAGCTGAAAAGCTAGTGTCGAAAATCCTGCGCCGTCAGGACTCGAACCTAGGACCTCCCGGTCAGAGGCGCTGCAGTGACATCAGTTGATGCACTGAGCTACCGCTCCCGGTTTTAGAGTACAATGTTCATAATATTACTGTTCAATTATTTTAAAACAAAAAGCAAGGCTCGTTGGGAAAGCTTTATCTAGAGACCATACGTTTGGTTTATGTACCTTTGTGAGTGTTTGTATAAGCTTTGATTTTTAGTAACAATATACAATATGAATCCTTCCACGCTGAAAACTGAGCATTAATTTCTTAAGTAATTTTTATTTTTTGTTGTACTATTATGAAAGCGGGAAGATGCTAAAAATCTATGCTGAAAAGCAGAATATTCTCCTTTCGGGAATTCCTATTAAACGCGCATCAAAACTATGAACGTGCGTGTTTGTATTTTCAGAGTAATTCACTAATTATATTATTATATTTTGTAACACTTCCAACATTAACATAAAATCAAAACAATATTGAATTTTTGATTGATTGGTTCCGGGCGCGTCAACTGCTAAGATCATTAATCTCTAAGTGTAGTATACCTCCTCCAGAGGTGGTAGTGATCTTCCCCCGATGGTTGGTGAGATCTGGCGCCGACCTAAGCGTTTTCCCCAACCAAGTATCTCCCACCAGCGGCACCGACACAGCCGGAACAAGCTCTAAGCTCCTGACTGGTCTCCCGGTAAATGTGAAAGTGTAGTGCGTGTAAGTGTTGTGTAAATGTGTGTAACTAAGGGGTGAGGAAAGGGCAAGGAAGAGAAAGAAAAGATCACGCACGTTCCGTGTCCCGTTCGTTAGGGTAGAACTCCGGCATTCGTCTGGTGTTGATCGGAGAAACTACGGAAAATCAGAGCAGCCGGCTGCTAGAATTCTCCTCCAGTCAGTGACTGAAGTCCACATAGCTATGTAGCTAGTAAAACAATATTGAACGTAACATCGGTTTCTTTAAAATATTTGGGTTTTGTGAACCTCATTTCTCCAAAATGTGTATTTTCTGAAGGCATTATTTAAAATTCAAGGTATTCTGAAATTTGAAGCTTTATGTATTTGGAATTTTGAGCTTTTCTTCGTCACATAGCTACAGATATTGGGACGATTTTAAATGAATGTTACAACTCTATTTTTGCCTAAATGTAAAGCTAAAGAAACCACTTATCTAGATCTTTGTAGGCATAATTTTGTAAAAAGTAGCAATAATCAATTTTGGAAATCCATTACTGCATTTACTCTTATTTTCGTTTTCCTGATATTAAATAGACAGAACGCAGCAATCATCTCTGAACTAAAAATAAAGGAACCATGAAATCTATGCTAATGTTTTCTGTTAGATTCTGTTATTTTGAGATGTACTCTTGTGTATTTTTTAATTAGTTGAAATTTCCTATCATAATCCTGTATTACATTTATTGGAAGCACCATTTTTAGGAGCTTTTTTAGTTCATCGCCCAAAATGTCTATGAATACGTTTGCGTTCAATAAATGTTAATGATTAATGATAATTTAAAAATCGAACAAAACATTTAAAAATTTGATAATAAAAATAGAACATGTTCAAAATTTTACATTCGACAATGCATAAAATTATGTTTGTGCATTCCGAGCTATATCTAATGAAAGGAGAAGCTCCCAACAAAACTGGCACGGAATTCTCACATTCGAATTCGTTTTTGAAAATTTCGAAATTTTACTAAGATCAGATAAGTCCTAAAAATATATATCTAGAATACTGTACAGGCTCAAAACTACGGATATACGATGTAATTATGTTTTGTTAGAGAAGACTATGATTTGAGCTCTCTATTTTGTTGTAAAATGAATTATCGCGAAATTTAACCCAGAGTGAGAAATTGTCAAGAAGGAAAAATGAAAAGAACGTGGACAAAATATATCACAGAATTATTACGAACTAAAACTTTAAAGCACTTACTTTGTATCTTACAAACTCTTATTATTAAGGAGAGGCGCCATTGAAAAAAAACATTAGAATGCATTTCATCACATGAAAATGCGAGTTTTGTGTGGCTCAAACGTAAGAAAAAGAGCTTCAAACCTTTTGCATTACCCATGTAAACTTTCAAATCTCGCATCGTAAGAAGTCAATGTTTTCACAGATGTAGGATTTCTAAATGCAGATCACGATAAAGAAGAGAGTTAGAAATGCTGCCAAAAGCAGCAGCAATGACAAGTGAAAAAGTCATTTTGTTCAGTTTTCTCACTGCGAGATGGAAACTTTCATTTCTGCAAGCTTTATGAAGCTTGTGATATAAATAAAAAATTATAGATAAGATAAGCAAATATCTTGGCAACTTGTCAGAAAATCATTATTGTGAATTTTCTTTTTCAAAATTTGTATATGTCTAAAATCATTATTATTTGTAAGAAACCGCTAAATAGTAAAAATCAGAACTTTTCAGAAAAATCGAAGAATATGGGAGCTTTCTAAATATAATAGAATAGGTATCACGTAAGATAATTGTGAAAAAGCTTTTTTTCCATATTCGGAAAAAATCTGAATTTTCAATTTGTATGATTTTTGCCATCAACTCTTCAATTCATTACACGAACTATCAAAAGTGCAATAGCGAAGCCCCCGCCAAAAATAAAGATGCTGAACCCCAGCACTGTTAGTAGACGCTTCAACGGTGCGGAAAAGACAAAAGACACTGCGCAAAATATCACCAGCGCCATGCTCCGCGTGTTTCCTCCGGCGAGGACAGACTGCGAGGAGAACGAGGACGAGGCGAGGACGGGAGGACGGAGGCCGCTTTGTCGCTGAAAATCGCGCTCCCACGATAATCGTCCCGCTCCGATTTAATTCGCCATTAGTCGCGGCCATCTTGGAGGTTGGCGACCCTGCGGTGATGCAGCCCCAAGCGGCTGTGAGGCCCTCCGGCACAGATTCTCGATGGGTTGTGAGAGTCCGAAGGCAAGGGGAAACAGAAGAGAGGAAGAGTGAAGGAATGAAGAATGAGAGAGAACGCGTGACGGGACTAGGAATGCAAGAGGGACAAAGGAGGGATAAGCAGGAGAAATAGAAGTGAAGGAAAGAATAGAGGAGATAGAATGGAGTAGGAATCGATGAGGAACAAGGGAGGGAAAGGGTTGAAAAGAAGGAGAATAGAAGAGAGGGAATGAATATAGGGAGACTAAGGGAAGAAGAAACCTTACCTTTAGAATCATCTTCATCTAAGACAAAAAGCAGACGGTGGAAGTTTGAATAGAACGGAGGAATAAGCGATGAGTTGAAGGGTTTATGGAAAGTGAACTTAAGATGGCGGAAAGAAAGTGGCAATAAAATTGTATGAAAGTTATTTAAAGAAAACAAAACATGACGGACGTACGATACGTAAGATTGCAAACGAAGTCTGCATGACCATATAATTATTATATTCGTACACGGTACATAGTGTATATGAGAACTACAAGATGATAACTGAAAAACAAAAAATATCAACACAGTGTAAGAAAAAACAATTGAATGGCATTAGAAAGTCTCAGAATATTATGAGGTATACGAAGAGCAGAATTCCAAACCAAACATACTAGAATACAAAGGTTGGCTGTGAAGAATGGCAAGAGAATAAACCGCAATGAAAAAGAATGAGAGAGTGATAGGATTAAAGCCTTCAGAGACCAACAGAGATAGAGGGACTGCTAAAGAAACGAAGTGAAATGATGATTAAGGAAGAGCTTCACAGCTCAAAGAAAACCACATGCCAAGCAAATAACGAAATTATAGGTCCCGAAACGCGCTTCAAATTAATTATTTATTTAATAAAGGCAGTTATTTATATATAATATAATTTAATAATTATTCCAGAGGTACCGGAAAAGTGTTCCGTCGCGTTCCGCCAGAAATCAAGCACTGTGTATATAATTCTGGTTTTAATACATTAAATCCTGTGAACGGTCTCTGCTCATAGCAGAATTTGAGACTTATGAAGAGATAACAAAATTATGAACTTAAAATCTGATGACAAAAGATAATCATGTACATGCAAAACAGGAGGAACTGAAAAAATACAAATACCCAAAATTCACACGTACACCCGCCTAAAACGTCCACCTTTGAAATTCAGCAACCTTGAAGAAAAGCATGCGTGCTAGCTTCGACGCTGCAATCCCCGTTCCCCAAAAAACTACACCATTGCACGGGCAGCAAGTACAAAATTGCACGGGCGAAAGAAGGCAGCTTAGAGGGCGGGGAGTGAGGTAAGTGTGTGTGAAGAAGGGGCCACGAGCGTGGAGGAGGGCGAGGTAACGGTTGGCATAAAAGAGGCGGAGGGTGGGTCTGGCATTGCTGAAGTATGGAGGGAAAGGACAGGCCCAAGATAAAAGAGTGGGAAAAATGGACAGAAGGTGGCTCTCAAGTGTATAGGGAGCAAGGAATGAGAGGGCGCAGGTCGGAGGAAGGGTGGAGAATACGGACAGACAGCGGATCGAAGAGGGATGGAGTGTGGAAGGAGGTAGCGGAGGAAGCGAGATCGGAAGGATGATCTACAGTGGACACAAGTTGCATGGAGAGTTGAGAGTTTGATGGTCAGGGAGAGAGCGGAGTGACGAGCGAAACCGGTAGACCGCCGAGAAGGAGGTGTTCCACAGGGATGGGGGGCGAGCCCAATGCGAGTGCAAAGGGAGGGGAATCGCTGGAGATCGGAGGAGGTCGTAGGGGATCGGAGGGCGTCGCAGGCCGCTCCGAGGAAGCTCCGATATTCGACTGTTCGGGCCGCGCATTCCTCTGCCCAAACGGCCGTGCGGAATAGCTTCGCCGATACAACGGAGCCGTTAGGGAATTCAGCTCTCCGCGAGGGAAGACCCGTTGCCGATGGAAATCTTCGCCGGTCTTCCCGCGCCGTAATGGAATCGAACGCCCACTCCATAATTGGAAGTAAATACATCGCCCGACTGGGGAGAATTTACGCATTAATCGAATGGGTTCGCGACTGAAATCTTTTCTTCACGCCTCAGTGAATTCGAGGATTAAAAAATCTCTAAGGAACGAAGAATAAAAATGCGGGTCAAGAATCATTTTTATTTAACAAGAAAGAAACTTTGTAAAGGACTCAAAGAATCGTCTGAGTGTAATGAATTGGCAGTCACTCGTCGGGAACGGCAGTATGAAAAGTACTTCAAATGTTAAAGAAGACTATTGATTGTCTAGAAGTGCAGGCTCGTCGGGCTGTACACTCAAAGATCGTTGATTTATTCGGTGTAGCGCAAGTAAAGAAGTCCAGCGACCTCGTTTGAAAACCTGGTTTGGACTTTGATTCGATTTCGTTGGCCGATGTTTTCTCTTTTCTTACTTAAAACTGCAGAATTGCTAAGGGCTATATTTCTCCGTCGGGTTAAAGCTCTAGTGCTGTTAAGTATTCACACTGTGTATCTTGTGAATCTCCAGAAGGAACAAAAAAGCCACTTCCTACGCGGTATTGCATTGTTTTCAGGCGGTTTCTAGAGCAATAAACAATGCGTAGAAGTGAATAAGGCATCTCATTAAAATGTTTCCTATTCCAATTTTCTGCAAATGTGGCAAAATTGTAATGACTGAAGTGTTGCTGAATATATGTATTTACAATTGTATAATTTATTTCAGAGTTTAATGACATAATTCCTGCTATTCAAATATCTTCCGTAACATCTTCTTAAATAGTAATAATAATTTTAAGGATATTCACTGACGTCTAAATTAGATAATGAACATTGTCCAGAATTTGGCATAATTGTTAAAAGTTCAATTCAAATGTTTTCACATTTCATATATTTTTAATAGTTAATAATCAAAATACTCCAACTTTCCGTACCTATTTTTTTATTTCACGTTACATACAAACTTCGTCGTTCACTTCACTACACAGAATATACAACCCTTCTGTAATGTTTCTAAAAATCCAAAAGCTGCAAAACGTACCTTCTCGAAAAATAGATTAACGTAATTACGAACATAAACATTTGAAAGAAAAGTTCGAACTGACAAATGGGACTTTAAATTATCACTGTGTGATCGATCCTGTGATTACACCATCATATGTATTTCTTGCCTAGATTGATTGATTACTGATTCCGAGCGCGTCAACTACTGAGATCATTAGTGCCGTAAGTGACGTGCATGTTTTTTCATCGAAAGGTGGCGGTGATCTTCCCTCACTAGATGGCGAGATCCAGTCGGCGTCGACTAGTGAGCTTTTCCCTAACCAGGTATCTCCCATCAGCGGGGCACCGCCCTAGCCGGGCCAAGTTCTAAGTCCCCGAGTGGTCTCCCAGCATGTGTGGTAGTGTAGTGCATTTTAGTGTAACTGTGTGAGTAAGGGATGATAGGACAAGGAAGAGGAAGATCGCACGCGGTTCGTGGCCCGTTTGTTAAGGTACTGCCCCGGCCTTTCGCCTAGTGTTCATCGAAAAAAACACGGATAACTACCGATCAGAGGAGATGGCCACTACAATTCTCCTCCAGACAGCGACAGAATCAGATCTAGCCGAAAAGCTTGTGTCGAAAATCTTACCAATAACGGGACTCAAACCTAGGGCCTCCCGGTCAGAGGCACTGCAATGACATTAGTTGATGCACTGAGCCACCGCTCCCGTTCTTTCCCGGATCTACAGCCCGCTTTAGGTTATTACATCCCCCAACATTTGCCGGGGGCTTTCAAGATCAGTGGGATAGGTCATTAGAGGAGAGGTGGGCCCTAAGGACAGTAATGGAAACTGGGTTGGGAAGGATTGTATACAAGGCATGGTCTGTATTCTAGGGTACTGCTTTGGAATTAGCGTGGAAGCGATCAGGAGAACCACTGATCAGAGTAGTTTGCCCAGGGTGCTGTTCCAGAATTGGTAAGGAGGCGATGAGGGGAACCACTGATCAGAGAAGTTTACTAAGGTACTGCTCTGTAATTAGCATGGAAGCGATCAGGAGAACCACTGATCAGAGCAGCACTTGGTGGGGATTCAACCAGTGAGGCGCTGTCTTAACACTCGCCATTATTACTTGCATTACTCGTCCATGAAATACATTTTCAAACAGAAAATATATGGCCTTATTTCAAGTTAAGACTTTTTTATTCAACTATAAAAAACCGTATCTGCCGACCTGGATGGCCGAGGTGGCTAAGGGCGAGTCACCGCTTCGGTCTGAAGGGTCGCGGGTTCGAGTCCCGCCTTGGGCATGGTTGTTTGTCCCTTGACATTGTATGTGTTGTCGCGGAGGGCCTCGCGTTCTGCTGACCCCAGATCAGAGGAGCCCGCAAGTGTGTTGGTCTAGTGTTTGGTCGAATATACGTCCCATCGGGACGTAAAGGATAACCGGCTCTTGGCTGGATAAAAACCCTAGAAAAAAAACCGTATCTATTATCATATTTACTATTTATATTAAAATAAAATACAGTTATGGGTAGCTTAAACATGTAATCTAAATTGAAGAATTACAAAAAATTCATTTAAGTAGAGTCCGTATTTCCCCACATAGTACCCCCAAATAAATCAGATGGCCCAGATGAGTTTCATAGCGACTAGAAAAAGAAACTTTCAAACGGTCGACCCTTCTATCCCTGCTGCAGAAGGTTAGATAAAATAATAATTTTTGAGGCTTTGTAAGACGTTTCATTTAAAACAATTTATACGAGGTCTAGGGAAAGGACATCGTCAAAACGTCTTATCCCATTTTTTCAGCACTGGTGTCTCAAGCTAAAATGATAATTTTTGCGTTCTTTTGAATACAAAATTGCGTGTATTTCATCGTCCCCTTCACCAACCATAAAGTAGTGCTATAAAATAACACACACTTCGTATTGTTTGCAAAGGTATAGGAAGCCATATTTATACACCAAACTATGTGATTCTAATATTTCGACTACTGGGAGCAAATCTCTCTTTACCAAAGAAACGTTAACAATAAATTCTATTTATTTATATTTTCTGTATTCACTTAAAGAATCATATATTATGCACATTCAGATAGCACGCACACGTGCTCCCTTTACAGCGAGACCCCGAGCGATGGACGCCTTAAATTAATTTTGCAGTCGGCATATTCTCGTTTCATTAAACGTCGACACGCGTAATCAAGAAATTAATGGATTTAACGACACTTCACATTCAAGGATCCAACAAACGGGTGGGAGTTAACCCAGTTTCGCACTGCGCGCGCGCTCCGCTGGTAATCTCGTCTTTGTTCGGCTGCGGTGGGGTTGCGGGCAGCCTCCTCTGCAGTAAAAGCAGCGGAGCGACGCGCTGTGACGTGCATTTGTTTCCCCCACAATGCCTCGCGCGACCGCGACCGTCGCGCGCTCTGCCTCCGCTTTTACGTTCAGTGCGCCGGCGGTATCTTCCGCGAAGCGTCGCGACCACTCTTTGCCCGTCCTCCCGCGCCGAGATCTTTGGCGGAAAGAGAAAACACTGCCTGCAGAAAAAGTTTTCTTTCCTTGGTTCTATATGGTTGACATCGATTATGAATTGTTGACAAAAAACCAAAGCCATAAAAATTGGAGAACGTTACAATATATGCATTCTGTATGAAGCCGTTTTCTTCGAGGTGCATTGCTTGTTTCAGGAAATTTATCTGGAAATATTGGGTGTTTTTATTGGTATAAAGATTCGACGTTTCATATCACTTTTATAATGACATTTATATTTAGTTGAAGACCAGTTTCAAAGGCTGGCCATTGCTTCAAGCTTACCAGTTCTAACGAGTGGCCCAATGCTAACGAGTGGCCCAATTCTAACGAGTGGCCCAATTCTAACGAGTGGCCCAATTCTAACGACTAGCCCAATTCTAACGACTAGCCCAGTTCAAACAACTCGCCAGTTCTAACGGCAGACCAGTTCGAATGGCTGTCCAGTTTAAAGGATTAGTTCTGAAGGTTGGCCAATTCTAATAGTTGGACCTCCTTGCATGTAATTTAAACAATATGGACATTTCGGAATGAACTTTTTCTGTACATTACTACTATTCCAATTGGAGGAAGCCCTACGTAATCCCGGCCACGCATCTCCGCCGCCCTGGCGGCCGGCGCGGGGTCGCCCGGCGCCCAACGCCCACAGATCAGAGGCCGCGTGGCGGACGGTCACCGGATTTGGCACGCGCGACGAGCCAGCCCCCGCGCCGGAAAATTGGCTATCAGCGCGCAATCGCATTACGGTGATCCGGCGGTGATCGGCGCGCGCCCGCCGCTCAGGCGCGCCTCGGCGGGGCCGCGCCCGCCGCGTCGGCTCACCTGCGGACGCACGCCGCCCCAGTCTGCAGAAAGCTGCGCACGCCGCCCTCCATGATGTGGCGAATGAGGCCGAATCCTCTGCAAATTGATCATGGTTGCTAATAGCGTTCAAAAGCGTTTTCATGTGGCTCTTGATGCCCTGCAGGAGATTAGTTCAATTCTAGTGGAAGTAAGAGTTATTCAATGATTTCAAAACTTACAGGAAATAATTTATGAAAGTGGCGTTTTTATAAATTATGTGTTATTTTACAGGATATAGGATTGTCCGCCACAGCCGGTAATCGAACTCGAATCTCCCAGAATACGCCCAGTTGTTGTAAAGGAAGTTGCTTGTCAGGTGGTTCTATTCTATTTCTATTTATTTATTTCATGCACAACATGAATAATATCAGTAATAAAATTTATATTTTGATTTTTACGTGAATGAAAATATAATATTGTTCTTTCTACTGTTGCCCTGCTTTGCTCATATATAATTTATAAATACAACAATTCTTCTTTATTATAAATATTATTGTATTCCCGGCCAATATTGAAATATATTTAATATCCAACATATCCTGACACATGGTTATCAACATACGACTGATTTGATACTTACGTTGTCGTATGTAGATGGGTCGTTCGTGTCAATCGACGATTTCTGGAAATATGATCTAAATAAAATTGTTTTGATTGATTGCAATTCAATACTAAATAATTCACGTTATGCCAATAAACAAAATATAACATTTATACACTTAACCTGGAAAACTTTCAACCGTGAGCCCCTTTATATGAATATCGCTTTTAGGCTGACTGGTTCCCCTGCAATTTCAATTAAATTGTTATTTTTAGACTATTACGTTATTAGTCTATTGGTCAAATAAACATATTTCTTTACTGCTTACGCCAAAATTCTTCGAGCGCTCTTGATAACTTCTCGGATTCAACCGGGTCGTAGGAAAATGTTCAAAGTCGCATGATGTCTTCTATTTTCGGCCGACACTTAATTATCACCTACTTCACCGGTATTATATAAACGTTACTGTTTAAGGGATACTATTGAATAGCAGTTACCCGTAATATTACCTAATTATTAAATAAATCCACCGAATGATGACTGGTTTTCATGTTAGAATAAATTACAGGTCCCTAGCAATTCACTTCAGATGGGTGCCTCGACGCGTTACTTCCTAACTATTATGAATAAATTATTTTGCAATTGTAATGAAAAACGATCGCATTTCTTATCTAAATATTTCATAAATCATATTCTTTGTCTACTATCCGAATCTGAAGGTCCGAGGATTCTAGTACCGACAGTGACAGTATTTTCGACATTTTCTGCATAGCTAAAACGGATTCAGCCACTGTCTGGAGGACAATTCTAACTGGCGCCTTCTCTGATTGGTTGTTTTCGTGGTTTCTCCAATCAACATCACGCGAATACTGGATCAGTTCCCTAACAAACAGGCCACGATCGCGCGCGATTTTTCTTTCCTCTTTCTTGTTCTATTTTCATTCCTTTCTTTCGCACACTTACACTTACGTGCACTACACTACCACGCATGACGGGATCTTAGAGATTTTCGCGGTTGGAACGGTGCCCATCTGATGGGAGATACCTGGTTAGGGAAATCACTAGTCGACACTCAGGTCGGCGCCGGATCTCACCATCCATCGGGAGGAGATCACCGCCACCTCCATGCACTCCACTCCCGAGTGTCATTCCTCCACACTCCACTTCCGGGTGTCATTACCTTAGCAGTTGGCGCACCCGGAATCACTAATGAATGCGTGAATGAATCTCTGAATGCTGGCAGGTGCTGGGCGACGGCAACGTGACGACGTCGTCGGTGCACCTGACGCCGACGCCGGCGCTCAACGGGAAGGCGCTCACGTGCCGCGCGGAGAACCCGGCGCTGCCCGCGGGCGTCGAGGAGGACACGTGGCGCCTCAACGTGCACTGTGAGTACTCGCGCAACTACACTTCTACTTGGGGGCATAGGCGGGATAAGGGTTAGTTTTCTGGCCTCTCAACCACCAGTGAGCGGGCTCGGGTGTTCGAAGGGCGGAAAATCCACAGTAGCCGTGTCACTCGTGTGGCATGTAAAAGAATCCTGGCTGTGTGCCCGGCTAAATTAAATCCCTCCGACAACATCCCGCCCCAACGAGACCTCACTTTCTCTCAACTAGACAGTTCGGATGTAAATGAGACCAACATCTGGCGGAGAAAGTGAGAGTCACACCCCAGGCGTATCAGGGGACCGCCCGCGAGGTGCACCTGATCGATAAAGGTCCCCAGACCCGCGTCGGGGATACACTTCCAAGGAAGCCTGCGTCGAAAAGTCGGGTTCAGAACAACTGTTTAAGGGCAATCTTCCCGCTAATAGTCCCATACGATAAATAAATACACTCCTACAACAAGCGTGTACATCAGGGGTGTTAAGTTGAAGTCTCGAAGTCGATTTTCCACTACATTACATAACGTTTTCTTGACTAGATATTGTACTCCCGGGGTGTGTACTTGTATGAGAAAGTAAAAATCAACTTTTCTTTGATTCCATGGGTAAAACTTAAACATAACGTGAAAATGCGTACTTCGTGTGTGCCCTCTAAAAGTATATTGTCACCGCTCTCTCGAGTCTGGGCGCTTTTTCCCCCCATTTGTAATATTAATTCCTCCCCGAATGTCCCTAGTGACATTATGCGCCACTGGAATGAAATGCGACGTGGATTCCCAGTACGTTTCTACTAAAGGAGAAAAACCTGTTACACATTTTCCCATGAGTTAATATATTTCATAATTAAATTTAGCGAAGAATTTAAAAATGCACCAAACCACAGGAATTGCACATTAACCTGTGGTTATTTTTCTTTCATTTTCATATTGATTGGATATTCAAGATCTTAGCAGGAATACGGCGGTAGGTTTGAACTCTTACAAATTTGAAATAATGAGTGGAGGACAAGAAAGAAGCAAGTAATTCTTCAGTAATGTTACCGTATAATGAAATGGAAGAACAGACTTTTAAGAGATAATATCAAAGAGTTAAATTAATCCACGGTGAAAACGAATACTCTCACTTGAGCTCTAGAAAAAAGCTGTAAAAAATTTTCGTCTGGCGAAATTGTGACGATAATAGAAAACGAGAATGTTATCATTCTCATTCCAATTTCAATTTAATAAATATCATCACAATATTCAAAGTTTATACAAATAGTCTTGAATTCAAAGGGAGTATATCCTGTTTATATTGAAATAGATATACATACGCCTTTGAAGCACCTTTCTTAGGTATAGTCGCGAAACTGTTTTACAGACATAATATCGTAAGACCATTTGTTTCAAATTACTCCAAGTATGTGCCAAATCTAGAGCTGCAAGAACTGAGGCCATTGAAATAGATTTGTTCTTGACCTTCAACCAAACAATATACTAACTCCGTATTGCAATCGAAAAATTTAATACCTGTCTGGGTTTGAATCTTTCCTTCGTAATACTTAAGCTTATGCATAGGCAGGAATCGCTTTGAAATAAATGTTGAAATTTCAAGATTACAGTAATTTTCACATACAAATTTCAACATTCGTTTGAACCCTGGCCTTTCATAGCCCACATTTAAGGGGTACAATTCAAAGCATATCACGTCTTGCACGACAAATTCCCTAAAATCAACATCTCGATGAAGAGAAGAGTGGACTGGTTGTGAATAGCACAAATCATCAATTTGCTACAGAATTTGCAACAAATTTGAAGAACGAATATCTGTCGATAAAACATATTTCGAACTTTTCTTGAACTTTTTCGAACTTACGTTCAATAACATTACCAGTAGTTAGATTATTTTACGGAAATTCGGACATACAAATATTGATTTACAGATCTATTTTACTTCTATTACGGAAGCCGATTACGCTTTCTTTTAATTATATTTTTACAATCACGAATACCGTCATCACTGTGGTCCCAAACTACACGTCATGTTTCTACTCCACCCATATTGAAGAGACGTACTCATCCGAGGACCGCACATCCCGACCCATCTCGCGAGCCTCCCATTTCCCCACCCTCGCCCTGTGCCCGCCCCCTCCCCCTCCGCCGTATGCAAAGATAAAGCTGAGTCCATCACCCCCACCCCCTGGGTAACGCGCGCGGCGCGGCGCTGCGCGGCGCAGCGGCGAGGCATTAATTCCGGCGCTTGCCGCGGGAGGCGCCCCGAGCGCACTCGTCGCGAGTGGAGCAGTCGTTGGTTGCTCTCGGTCTCCCGCTCCGCCCGCCACCCCCTCCCCACCACCACTCCACTTCCATCATCATGCTTCTCCTCGCCACGCTCCTTCTCCCTCCACTTTTCTCCTCTCCACGCTCATTTCCCCACTCCGTTTTCCCCTCCCAGCACGCTCCTTCCCCGCTCTACGTGTTCTTCCCGACGCCTTCCTTCCATTGCATTTCTCCCCGCCTCGCTCTGACCACAACTATGCTACTCTCCGCCACCTTTCTCCCCACTCCATGCGTCCCTAACATGCTCCTCCTCACTCCGTATTCCCTCTCCACCTTGGTCATCACCTCCACTCCACTTCTGCCCGCCACCTTCCTTCCCCCGTTCTATTCTCGCCTACTCTGCTTCTGTCCTGTTTCGCTCGAAGTAGACCCGGCTCTTTATTCTTCCCCGCTCCGTCCCTCCCTGCTACGCTCTTAGTCCTACGAGCGCAGTCGGGACCTCTCTGTCGCATCCCGCTTATCCCCGATATGCAGTCATCCGCTCCTGCCCGCCTCTCCCGGAGCCACCCCGCCCCGCCCCTCCCCAAGCGCTCCGCGCCAGAGGGCCAGCTACCGGGGTCGCTGCCACCCGCAGATATTTATAACCCGTAACTGTCTTTGACAGGTCGACGGCGAGTAATCGATACTCTCCGAAATCCCACGACGAAAGTCGTCAAGTATTCTCGGTAACGGAGTGTGATCCAAACTGGAGGGTAATCTTGAATCGGGTATGCTGATTTATGTGCGCGGTAAATTGGTTTGCGCTTCGTGGCGGGACTGGCGAAAGAAAAACGACTGATATCATCATTGGAAACACGTATGGAGAGAGACACTGTGATTTTTCTCCCTTAGTAAAACTGACTCTCAATAAGCGACTATTTATCAGAGACATTGCATGTGATGGTTAAGCTATCTGATATTTAAAATTTCGTGATATATAAGTTATTAGGAAAAATATCAGTAAATACTATTGAAAATGAAAACTTTCCGCGCTTCATCTATTTGATTACAGCGTAAATGTTTTCCTTCGTATTTAATTTTTAATATTTACATTTTAGTAACATGCAAAGTGAAATTATTATACAATCTAAACCACATTAACATAAAAGCAGCAATACAGCATGTATTGAAATGTCTAAGGTCACTACTGAAACATATGTTTTATCGGATTAAATGTAAGAAATGTACACTAGTCGCTAGCAAAAAAATGGGAGACTAATTCTTAGAGAAATACGCAGAAGATACTATCTAGAAATAGGTAATACGACTTCATACCTACTAAAACCCTTGAGGTAGTTATTTTTCTCATATTGAATAAAACGAAAATTTGGAGAAATAATCTACGTTCTACAAAATAGTAATCGTTCGAGTACAATTGTTATTTTCGTAACTAGTTCAGGTAGTGATTTCGCATACGAAAGAAATATTAACGAACGAGGTAATGATAGGAGCTGAGTTCGGCATTTTGAAATGATTACGCCAATGTCACTTGTACGAGATGTTAACATTACTTTTTAGCAAGAATTCATAAAAACGTAAAAATACTCTTGGGATTATTTTCAATAAGCAAGGTGGTAACCATGCTGATTCACGTCGCAGTCGTAGTGTTTTGTTTACTTTGCAGTACACAATAACTGGTTCATTCAGGGCTTGATTTTTGACGGAACGCGACGAAACGGCGTTCCGGTCTCTCGGAAATAACTATTGAATTATTCTATAAACTTATAATTATCTCTACTAAATAAATAAGTAATTTTGGGTGCGTCCCTGGACCTAAAATTTTATAAATCAAACCACGGTTTTATATAACCCTGGCTTTTTTGCGGTAGCTTATGGCAAAATAGACTTTTCCTGCGCGTGTCGCAAGGTATCACTTAGAAATCAATAAACAGTAAAGATAAGAACTACGTTTTCACGTATGAGTGCTGCAAAATTAAAAGCGTTAAATTTATCTTCCTATTTTCTACTGATTGTTTTTTTTTTTTTTTAATATTTGCTTAACAATTTTTTTTATTGTGGCTCATGCAATGCTGTACATTTTCATGGAGCACACTTCCCCCAATTTTGATGTTCACAGTCGAACCGGTCCTCCGCCTGCAACTGGGGTCGAACCTGAACCCCGATGACATCGAGGAGGGGGACGACGTGTACTTTGAGTGCAAAGTAACCGCCAACCCATGGGCTTACAAAGTCGTCTGGAAGCACAACGTAAGTACATTTACAAAGCGTGTCTGCGGTTCGTGTTGAACACTCAATTGCTTCAAACTTTATCTACATAATGTTCAAAACATCACACCTAAAACTATACATTCATCATTATTAGCAATGAAAATTTTTGTTGCGGAATCTTACATTAAAATGTAGAAAAAAATTATGACAGTATTTAGTACGAAGTAGTATTGGAAAAGCAAAGAGATCCTCCAATACCGCTATGGTGAGCATTTTATTCTTTCGTATATTCCATTCTAGAAAAACAACTTTCTGTTGTTTCCATGTGTAATATTTTGAGGTAGTTATTGCAACGAGCTTTTTGTTCGGTGTCTCGAAGTCTGCTATCGTGGATGGTTCGCGCTATCTCGCGGACAACTTTATAAACAATAAGACTCATGTAAAGTTGGAGGAAGCTCAAAAATCATTTTTCGATTCTACTCGTTTCTTTATAATTCCTGAATTAAACTTTTCACAGTTTGTCTTTGATGATTTGAGCATTATATGATTGTTCACGCAATTTGGAGTGTTCGCTTCCGTAGATGATGTTAGTTTCAAAGCATTGCCATTGAATTAAGACATTCTTTCGTATGTGCAATTCTTACTGCATAAGTAAAGTGGCAAGATTTATGATCTGTGATAACTAGTTTACATTAATTTCCAGAGAGGTTAGAGGCTCATAAAACGTTATCTATTAACACTTAGAATGTTTCGTACTTATCTACTTTATCTTTATTGCTCATGTGCTACTGAAATTTAGAAACTCTTAGTTTCATAAAATGGGAAAATGACATATTACAAGAACTAATTTACGTGCCAGCTCTAGTTCTTGAATATAATATATCGCCCTATGAAAAATTCGACAGTATATTAATTCAACAAAAATGTACTTCATCGAGAATAATTAAGTAGTTAACTGTTAAATTGGACAAGAGAAACCGTCGTGGATATTAAATTCTGCAGAGTACGATCATATCTCATCACATTTTGCTGCAGTTTTGTCGTTAGTAAAAGAAACGCGCAGAGCTGTTCTCGCACTGCGGGTGGCAATAAATAAACAAATAAATAACGATCGAACAGTTGAAATACTCCTTTGTGAGCGGTGCATCCAAAGTTATTCATACAACAATAACTCACCGTTTCAAAAGGGTCACAATATTTCGCTGCGTAATTATGGAAATTTTAACTTTTCGTCTCTTCGGCTGCAAGCGCCGAGAAATAAATCATGGCAGAGTTTGCCCAAGTTTACACGTTCAGTCGAATATAATGGCGTGTAATTTAGACCCATCAAGCGTTGCTTCGCGTAATTGATATATTAGCTATTAATGGCCGAGAGGGCGAAAGCGTTGCCGGGGCCGGCAGAGGGGGTGAGAGAGGGGGAGAAAGTGGAAGGCGGGCGCGTTGGCCTCTGTAAGGGGAGAGAAACTCTCTGGTGCAGGGGCGACGTAGTCGCCAGGCGACACAGGGCGGTGTGGGAGACTACAGAGGTGTGGGTGAGGGGGTGACGGGCAGCGTGAAAGAGACCCTGCTCGGCTCTTTTCGGTTGCTCTCGGCTCGCCTCGTACCCAGCCCGAGGCGCTTTCACGCCTACCTCGAGGGTCGTTGCCGGCAAGGCGGAAGTCGGGGCTGACCTTTGTCAAGGTCTCTATCGGCGGTGGGGAAACAAATACTTTCATTCGTGGAAGAGGACGGCTCAAAAATACTGCGGGGTCCATCTCTTTTGTATGGTCTGTTTAAGGTCTGAAGATGAGTTGGTTTAATCAGATTGGAAGAAAGCACACACGTTTTGTGTCATCCATGAAAACTATTTCTGTATTGATGTCTGGAACGTTGATGTTCTTCAGTCAATATTCATAAAACTTTTACCCAACTGGTTCTACAAAAATGCGCCGAACACGGTTCAATACTTCAAGAGAACTAACGCTCCCTTATGACCAACTAATATGACTATGGTTATAACACTACCATGCTCAAATTTCTGTAGCATAATGAGTAGAATTCAGGTCCGCAAGAAGATTTTGCACTCGCTTAGTTACGTTACACAAATAACTAAGCTGGAAGTGCGAAAACAAACTATTTTGTATGAAGCTCGGCAAAAATATGATTTTTTTTAAACTCTAATTTACCAACCTCGTCCAAAAACCTTCACATTTCGGCCTTACAAAATTTATACAATTTGATACACAAATTCTTTGCGATCCAGTTACTTTTGAAAATGACGGACGTTACAAGTGAAAACTCTTTGGTCAATGGAATGCTGATTTACGAAGTACAGAAAATGCAGAACTCTCATTTCTTATTTCCTTTTTGTTTTCTCGAATTGGAAACAGTTCAACACATGAGTGAAAATACCAGTAAATAAATATCGATGTGTACAAATAAACTGTATTTCAGTATCGATTGTTTCCTTCTGCTATACTAGTTTATTCTTTATTTCATCTCTTATTCAACACGCACATTAAATTCACATATATAATTCTATAACATCTAATTTGTAAAAACTGTATATTCCATTGATGAAAATGGTGAAATGAATAAACTAGCGGTGCGAAAGTAGCACATAATTTTCGTATTATTTGTAACGGCTACTCAATAATGTACTACTGTATGAAACTGCAAAAGGTATTCAACGAGCAAAACCTTTATCTCCGCGCAGAGATACGAACTCGGGACCTTCGAGACAACACCCCAGGCACATTACCGCTTTACTGCCTGTCACATGCTGAACTTCACATTCTCGACGCTTAAAAAAGTCCTGAAAAAGGACATTTTGGCATTATTTCTACCTTTTAACTTTTGAAAATTCACAGTGTTTAACAAAAATTAGAATTCGCAAATTTTTAAGCATCTTTTCATTTATCCGCGGAAAAAAATTCAGAGACATTCTTCATATTAAAAAAGGATTACCTTAATGTAGAACTTAGTTTGCAAGAAGTACTCGTTTATTCAACCCCTCCTCGCCCTACTTAGTACAATTTGTGAAGCAAAGTATTGTAATACTACGGGGGTTACAAGTGAAAACTCTTTGGAAGTTGAAGATTTTTCGACAGAAAATCTCTTATTGTCGAGCCCTAATAACAAAAAAGTGGATAAACCTTGTTTCTATAAGTAGTAAATTACTTCCTCTAACTCAATGCTAGTGAGACACATAGTAGTAGAAGTTTGTGCACCCTCGAAGTTTAGCACTACCGATCTATTGCGCATGCGCAGCTTAAGTTACGCAACACTTTAGTGCATCTGCTCATGCGCAGAAGATGGATAGTGCTCTCCGCTATGGCGTGCACAAACTCTCTATTTTTTCATTTTAAAAATTAAAAATGATTAAATTTTAAAAAATAAAAATATTACGAACAATACATCTACAAATGATCCTGTGGCCGAAATCGCTAAGGCAGTAGTGTCGTAGCGATCTCGGACCGAAGGATAGCGGATTCGAGTCCCGCCTCGAGCATGGCTGTATTTGTGTTCACCCTTATCATCATCATACAATTTCATCTTCACAGTTACCATAACGCTAACTCCAATAGTGGTCGATAATGACCTAGATGTTGATGTGACATTAAATAACAAAAAACACACAACATAGGAACTGCCTCACGATTCCGCATTACTGAGCGAAAAATGCATTTCAATATCGTGAAACACTGTTTAAAAGATATGAGGGAGACCCACGGTTGGCGAGTCACCCGGTATATAGGAACAAGAAAGTAATAAAGTGCGACAAAATAAAAAGTTTCTACTTTATTACTGCAGTTACTTAAAAGTAGTGATTGTAAATTTGTTTTCAGAACAATCATATTCTCAAGCCTAAAAGACATTGAGTTAAAACATTTGCAATGATATTACAAAATCAGAAAGGTTTACTTTTTTCTTAGACTTAATTCAGCAAAAAGCTTTTTAGCTCAAGCTCTTATCCTCTTCGCTCTAATAGTCGTATCTTAGAAAAAACCTTTTTTTCTCACGTCTCTGTTGTCATCTTATCTTTAGCAGCAGTCCACGCTATTTTCTCTTTACCAGTGCCCGCGGTCGCCGCAGAATCGGGATGTTAGTTTGCTGAACTGAATTGTTTTATTTATTATATTTTAGTTCATCTTGGCTTAATAATTTATGTCAGTTTCAAAACTATTTCATATTAACTTTCTTATTGAATTAAATATTTCATTTATCTTTATATTTTCATTATCAGTTATTTCATTTTTACAATTTATAATTTCAAGTATTCTTCCTTTATAATTTGCCAGTTCTTTCGATTCGTCATTTTGTTTATTTATGATTTTCAAACTCACGTTATTTCATTTCTTTGTTGTTAAAATTATAATTTAGATATTTCATTTACTTCTAAAGCACTGAAGATGCCTAAAAATGGTTTTGCTGAGTTAAACTTATATGACAAAACTACGCCTTATAACTTCTTTTATAATGAAGGTCAAACTCTGTACCACTTTCTAATAGCAGGTTGTTCATGTTACTTGATTAATTTAACTAATACAATTCAGATCGAAATAAATAGTTCGCAGACGTCTAGAACTGCAGATACGTTTACCGGTGCAGTAAGTTATGAACCGAAAGATTTTCTCAGCTCATACCACTCTGTCGGTAAAGAACAACCCTGCACAACGCCTGCTCCCGCGGACATTCTGCACTCAAGAGTCAGACATCTGCCCACGAGAGCGGCGAAAGTGCAAGTAGTGGGGAGTAGGCAGCTTTGGGTGTCGGAAGAAGCCAGACGTTGCCTGATGTAATGTCGCTTATTTCTAGCTATAATGGCCATAATTCACTGTTTATGTTCGTCTGTGCACTGTTATGAATCAACATATTTTTTAAGTTTTTTAGTTTATGCTCAAAATGACTTGTGTTTATGTTCATTATTAAAAAATATTTTAATGCATTGACCTTTCTCAAAATTATTATTTAAATACCTAACTAAAATTTCCAATGTAATACTTGATTTTTCACCAGGAATATTATAATTTCCAAATGATAGCAAAACAAAGGAAATTATGAATATATCTAACGAAATCGTCGGATGTACTAGCTATCGTTCAAGTCTAATGTAAGAGATATTTATAAAGATTTACGTCGACGCCAGTGAAGATGAATTAACGTTATATGGAAACAACAGCTCATATATTTGTGACCATTTTCCCCCATTACGAATCTAAATAAGAGATACTAACCAACAAACCTCTCTGTCGATATGTTTATCGGCAATCATGATATTATTAAATGTGTTGTAAAACAGAACGCAAATGGCTTAATATTTTTTACATTATGTCGTTAACGATTACCAATAAATAATGTTCCTTGATTTGATATTAGAAATATACTGGTGTTCTATCAACTATGACCCACCCTCATAACTTCTGAACAGTTCCTAATCTATCGAAATGCAGTTTTCACTAACAATGCGAAATTATGGGAAAAGTAACATGCTGTAGAGATACTGTTTGAAATAGTTTTAGTTTTCGAAAAAGTTGATCATTTTCTATTTATTAAAAAAAATATGTTTTTCTCACCAGTAATTAATACATCATAAAATGTGAAATACATTCATGTATCATATGTTAATATTTTGCTAGTAATTTGAGGGCAAAATTAGACTTTCAGACGTGTGATTAATGGACAATATTTCCAGTAGCAGCCCTTGCAACCGTCGCCTTGGGGAAGATGGTCTTCACGGAGCTTAGGCCTTAGCCGGCACTTAGGGAGAGGGGAGAGGCCCAGAAGGCCATATTTCCTGAAAGCGATATTAATAAGGGCTGCTATAGGAGTGACTGATTGCCCTGACCTGCGAATTTAAACCTTCCGATCATTGCATTATTTTTCAGTAGTGATATTTAATATTTCTGACATGCTAATTCTGGAACTGAAGTCACATTTTCTCTATCACATCAGGTTTAAAAAAATCAAAATGAAAGTACAAAAAATACGAGACACGCGCACTGGCAAGATTACAATTAATTTATTATCATACGCCAGGAATGCTTCTTTATTATTTTACACATCTAAACGCTACTATATTATTAATATAACACAGAAATATGTAAAGCATTTTGTGTATCGATTTGAAGAAAAACATAGTCAAATGGACCAAATGCCTTATTATGTATTATAAAATGGTAAGACCACGGTTTCAATATTATAACGTCTTTACTTAGTTTTAGAAACGTCTTTGGCTTTTCGCATGTGAGATGAGGATGTATCTTTAGTAACCAACAGTAATCTGCAAGCACGTTTTTGTTCAATTTCCCTTGATATTTGCGTTCCAATTTCATTAGATCCTGGGGAAATCTTTCTCCTTGCTTTTTGCTCAGTATTCCTAGATTCTCAGGGAAATAGCCCTGAGACATGTAACATTTAATTTTTACGCTCATTCTGCAGTCTAAATCACGGAAAGAAATGAGCATTATATCCATCATTTATTTGTATTCGGAATCCTTTCTGTTACCAAGAACGTTTTTTACCACATTTCGGAATGATTTCCATGCTGACTGTTCTGCAGCTAAGTCTCCAAAATTAGCATCAGATAAAAGATTTCTGATTTCTGAACCTGTGAAGATGTCTACTTTGATTTTTTCATTACTGACGCCATAGAATCGATGTTACCATCATTGATCCACCTTCATTGTTTAGGGCTACAAAGAATTGTTTTATAAGCCCAAGTTTGATATGAAACGGAGTAAAACAAAGGTCTCTCTTCAGAAAAGATGGGTGTAAATTCGATCTACATCTGTACCAATAATATGCCGTCCCTGGTTCCCACAAGTTCCTTTCACGAAGATTAAACCCGAGTACTTCGAACAATTTCTTTGTATGGCCAAGATCATGTATAATTTTTTTTAATGCACTTTGCTTGAAACTTTTAGATTCCTTTTCAACATCTTCAATAGAGAAATCAGTCGGATCAGATCGCTCATTTCTGTGACACATTCAGATTCAGAAGAGGACAGTCTTGTAAATTTTCCGAATGCTGTGGGGCTGCTACATCAGGAACGGGTGAAATTTCAGATGGAATATTGTTTGGATATATAATTGTCTAGGTTTCCCAGTTTGATGCAGAAATAGGCATAGTAGCCCTTTCTCACGAACAGGATTATTTTACGCTGCTGTCTTACCGGCACGAAATTTCCACACAAAGCAGAATGAATCTGGACAGTTCTTGTAGCCACGACGTAGGATGTTGATATTTTTTTTTATTAAAATGCGCGTTAAACATCGTATGTAACTCCCTATATAACACTTATTGAGACAAAAGTTTCTTTTCACTAGCAAGCGAAACGAAACTCAGATTAGGGAGCAAACCCCAACAAAATTTCACCATTCAGCAAAACTTGCACCATTGTACCGTGTTGCCGGTCTAGACTCAAGCGGATTATAGAGAATGACCAGATGACTGCAAGATATTAAATTAATAAATTAATCTGAAAATCTTAATTAAAGCACCTCGTAAGAAGAACAACGTATGAAGTGCATTAGTACACGAATGAAATAAAAATAAAACGCAATGTAAGATTTTTTTTTAAAAGTGACGTGCTGTGGGAGAAATAACATCAGATCATGATTCAGGGTGCAAAAATAATCCTAACCAGCAATATAACATGTCGTCAATGAAACCATCGCAGTCCAGTGTTCTTAGTGATTCCGGAAACGTCAACTACTGAGGTCATTATTCCCGTACGTGTAGTGCATGCTTCTTCATCGGGAGGCGACAGTAATCTTCTCCCGCTAAGTGGCGAGATCCGGCACCGACCTTCCGTTGACTAGCGGGGTTTCCCAAACCAGGTATCTCCCACCAGCTAGGCACCGCTTCAACCGGGACAAGCTCTAAGCCCCTGTCCTATCTCCCGGCATGCATGATACTGAAGTGAATGTGTGTGGAAGAGTTGAGGATAGGACAAGGAAAGATCGCGCGCGGTTCTCGACCCGTTTCTGAGGGTACTGCTCCGTCATTCGCCTGGTGTAGAGAGGAGAAACCACGAAAAATTACCGATCAGAGCAGCCGGCCGCTTGAATTCTCCTCCAGACCGCGACTAAACTCGATCTAGCTCAGTGTCGAAAATCTTGCCGCCGTCGGGACTCGAACCTAGGACCTTTCGGTAAGAAGCACAGCAGTGATATCAGTTGATGCACTGAGCCACCTCTCCCGGTACTACTACAGGATATATGGGGTCGTTTAATTTAAAATCGTATATCGAAGTACAATTTTATACTCAAAATATCATCAAAATATTAAAATACGTTACAACATTACATTCCTCTTTTTATTATCTATCTGTTGCAAGTGAGAAAAATATACGGTTCCATTTAAAAAATCAAAGATGATTAAATTTCTCAAAACTGAAAAATATCTCAAACAAAATCTCTAAGGCATATTACTTGCCTCATTACGCATTGTTGAGTGAAAACTGCATTTCAATATCGCGAATCGTTTAGACGTTATGGAGGTGTACCATAGTTGGTGGATTACTTGTATTAAACCTAAATGCTAAAACAATGTTACAAAAATACTAAAAGAACTGCAATCAAATTTTTATATTATTGCCGTTTAGATTGTTTTCCTTTTCCAGCTTCAGTAAGAAATAGTAACTCCAAAAATGAGCAAGTATTGCAAACATTATTATTATTATTATTATTATTATTATTATTATTATTATTATTATTATTATTATTATTATGACACAATTATTAGGAACTCTTCCACAGTAGGTAGTTAAGTTCATTTGTTTTGTGTAATAGCAAATCAAATAGGTGGCCTTCCCTTCAATACACCGAACGTCCTTTTTAATAACAGAGATTTTATCCCTTAATGTAATTATCGTGAACAAATAATCAACTCCCTACCCTGAGAAATCAGCAATCGATCAACGTGACCCCATTCACGACTGGGCAGATCTACATGATTGACTTCTAAATAATGGTGTATTAAACAATTCTTTACGCGGTTGTTTACCCTTTCTGAGTAGACGAGGCTTCGGCGTACTACGTAAAACCGCCCGTGTTTTACTACATAAAACAAACTTCAGCAACAGAGCTTTTAACACATTTAGGCGAAAATGCTTTGTTTCGCAACAGATTGTTAGGAAAAAAGAAAAAAAACAATAAAAGGCGAATTCACATGTACGAATGACGAAACTCACTTACAATAAATTGATGATGCGTATGTTAATCAACTGTATTTCAAAACCTTCAAAATAATCTTATATAACCTACAAAAACACAGTTTTCATAATATTTTCAGTTTTCATCCAAACTAATAGTAATGGCAATGTTATTTCGAATTTCTTTGATTATATCTACCTACTTCTGTACATAAAAACCTTTCTCTTCTCAGACAAATTTCGTTCACACGCAAGAAACATCGATTCTTCTTCGATTTTGCGATGTCCGGAGTCAATTCATTGCGGGTGCATATTAAGGGTGACGTTCCAAGACTTTTAACACTTCAAAATTGAAAGCAGTCATTATTCAAACTCGGTAATGTACTGTCCTCTTCCGTTTCAGTAATTCATACCACGGATGATTCGTTTGTCGCGACTTTACGGGATTATACTTACCAACGATGGTGGTAAGAATCTAAATTTTATATGTTTTAATTCTGTTCAAATTATATTTCTCTATTATATTTACGAGAATCTTTCCTTCAATTGAATAATATATAATGGTCAAATTAAGAATGTGATTGGTTTCTAATATCTTTTCTTAGCACACGCTATTAACTTCATTCAATTAAATAGGTAAATGAAATTATGATAATCATCTGCTCTGTTCACGACGGTCTTCCATTCGAATTCGTAAGGAGGGAATTCTCGACATCCAACACAAATACTGCCAGTGTCAACCAGGCAGCGCAATGCCATTACCAAAAAATCCAGTTGAAGTTGTATGATCAGCTCTTGTTGTTTAGCCAGTAATGTTGATGGCAGTTTCAAAACTTAAATAAAGTAATTTTAAATTCCCAGTCTAAAAAATAACATAAATTAATTAAATCAAAATCTAATACAGATGAGACAAAAATATATGAAAAATTCATGAACGTATTCCAGGAAATAAAGCATAAACAATCTCCGTTCATTTTGAATGTTTGTAGTATGTCTACATCAAGAACTTCTTTAGAAAAATTTTTCAACAAGGAACCCCTTTTCGAAATTTAATGCAAACATTTCTGTGATGAGCAGGGAAAGATCGTTAAGTCAAAAAGCTACGAATATGTTTCTTTAAAATTTGATATTAATAACATCATATTTTGTGAAAAATTCTGCTAATACTTGTCTTTCTACATGAAATAATAATGTTTAATAAACGAAATAAAAACAGTGTTTAAATCATTGAATTTTAAAAATGTTGATTTTAATAGTTGTAAAATAAATTAAATATTATCTTCTAGAGGCATAGTTACATTTTTTAATATGGAAATTGAAGGAGGAAGGTTCAAAGTTCAATCTTGAAACTCTCAAAGCCTGAACACAACTTACGCAGTGCCCTCGAAAGCAAAGTGTAAGTATGGCCACGTTGCCAAAAGACTCACTGTTAGGGATGGGCAATTTAATCGGTTTGGTACAACAATCTATTATTTTATACGATTAATCGAAAAAATGAAATCGCTAATTTTTACATGGATTAACGTACACATCTATTATTTTTTCCGATTTTTAGCTCGTTTGTTTTAATTCAAAAATTAACTTTTAAACCGAGCAAAATATGAAAATACGTCTGTACTTTTGAACTTTAGCAATGCAATTTCTCGTCTCGGCACATTAAAGTATGATATTTATGTTTCTATTCGATACTGTTCGCTTAAAGATATTTTATTGAGATTTATTTTATATCATGTTTTTATAAAAGAATTTTATTTATTTTGTCATTTATTAGAATAAAATAAAAGAAATTGATATTTGTTCCATTAAGTAGTCGCATTTTATCTGTGTAAAAACCGTGTGTATCACATTCTTCTGTATTTTATTTAAAAACGTTAAAGGTATTTTATTTGATGAACATACTTTTTCTCATTTCCTTAAAATAACAACAAAATTTGACTAAAACACATAAAGGTTAATAAATAACACTTAAAAGACAGAAAATTGAGAATTATTCAGTATTATGGTGATTGGTATTCTTAAAATAGGTTTAGTTAAAAGATTCATTAATTTACTATTTAAAAATTAACTATTTTATCCATTATTTAAAACATGTAAAAATTAATTGATTATATACGACTAATCGATTCATATTAATCTAATAAAATAATCATTGGTTAGATATTAATCGATTATTCTTTAATAATCGCCCTTCCCTACTCACCGTCCTCTCGGCGAGTCTCCGGCGTGGCTCCGCGGCGATGGCGATGGTGGGGACGACGCCGCCGCTCAGCGGGGACGTTTTAAGCCGCATTTTCCTGGCAGTGGCGCCCGATCGTTTAAGGCGGCCGTAAAGCGGCGCCTGTGACGCCGGAGATCACGTGCGCCATCGCGATTCCGCCCACGCGCCCCGCCGGCCGATAAAGACAATCGTGATACCATCGCGACGGCGTTATGCCGCTCCTCCGGCGCCGGATTGCGGCGGAACGAGCCAGGGCTAACCGCCCCGCGGCTCGTATCCCGCGCGGGCCCCACCCCTTCCTTCTCCCCTCCCCTCCTCCGCCGTTGGCCCTTCTCCTTCCATCCCTTCTGCGGCCTCCCAGGCGGCGCTAGTCCTTCTCTATCCCTCCGCTCTTCTATCAGTGGCCGAACAGCGCTTGCTACGAATTCAAATCGTGCTCACCTCCTTTCTCCCTCACCCCCCCGTCGTCGCTTCTTCTACCTGCCCTAGCCGGGCACCCCTTCCTTCCCCGTCTTCGCAGCCTTGCCGCTTACCTCTCCATCCCACTTTCCCCACTCGGTGCGACGCCGTGAAAACAAGCGCATTTCCCTTTCTGTTTACTATCCTTGCTACGAATCCACATCCAGATCCCCTCCTTTCTATTTTCCTCCCTCCCGTAGCATGATACACAGTCCATCTTGTGAATTCAAATCGTAGACCACTGCTATGCTTCTACTCTATTCTCTTTTCCTATTTCCTCCCCATGACGCAAATCCGAACATGTCTTTCTCCCGTCCTCGCCCCCGCGTTGAAGTAGCGACCTCAACCTCGTCCTCTCCGAGACTCGCCTCTCCTTGACTTCCCTTTTCAGCTCGGCCTCTTGAATATCGCCCGCAAAGAAAGGTGGCTTTGTGACGGTTAACAATCGGCCACTTTATAGTTGCCGTGTTCGCCCAAGTAACGGCCTGTGAGATACTACTACAGGAGCTGAAGTGCGTATATAAATGAACATCTGAATGGAGAGTTTCGCGGTGAACTAAGGTCGTCTTTTTCCTGTAATCTTAAGGCATTTACAAAGTTGTTTGATTCAAACCGTAACTACTTGAGTTTTACTGGTAATGCTTTATAGTCTAGAGTGAGATGAAGTAGCGCAATAAAAGGTTGTGATTCAACTCAGAAGAACTCGGAATAAGTTCTACTCGAAACAATAATCTATTCCACCAATCACAATGCACAGATTATGTAGCTCCATCTGGCATTTACAAATAAGTATAATCTGTATGTAAATATCCCAAACATCAAAAGTAAAAAAAAAAACTTTTTTATCAAATGTCATTTAAGAAAATTTTTTACAGAACAAATTGTATTTTTGAAATACGAAATATTCGTACTTTAAACTCACAAAAACATCAGATGGCATAATATTACTTTTAAATAAAAACTTGGGATATTAAAATGATAATTGTTATTATAAGGCCATAACGACAAATGCATTCAGATATTTTAATTAAGTTTTTACCTAATAATCTAGACCCATTATTGAGAAAAACGCTTAACAAAAAGAGGTTACTATTGTCAATGTCCGTTTTTTATCGCCTCTGTATATGACCAACATACCACAGGAGTATCCGTTATAAATAGACAAATCCTCTATGTGATAAACAGAGACAGCACAAATATTGAAATGCCCCGTGCACATTTCTACTGAATTTCAACGAACACTTTTTTTTTTATTTCCGTCACCCTGAAACTTTCGATATTCGTGAATGGAAGGCTAGGTCATATGCCGTTTCCGCCGTGTATTGACATTTTTGAATGTGCAATCAAATGCAATTTCATTGGCCCATACGTTATATTCTATTTCCTGTTTCAATCTTTCCCGCTTTTTCCCTCTTGCAGTAGGTACGTGATTTGGGAATACCAAATAGCTTGTGCTGCGAAAAAATGTTTTGCGTCGGCAAATTCGCGCCGAACGTCATTTCTTGCTAATTGTACTCTCTTCCGCCAGGGTCGCGAAATGACCCTACTTCGGCGTTCACGCGCGAGTTCCCATATTCTAATTGTGACGTCACACAGAAATAGAATAGCGTACAAAATAAGATTTCCTCGTGGATAATAACTTTGGAAGCTCTTTTTGTATTTCTAATAAAAGTGACCTGATTTTATGGAAATGTTAGTGTTTAAGACATGAGACCTCTGTTTCAAAGCTTTTATTTTATTAACTGGTGTTATAATGGAGTTTTGTAATTCAATTTACTTAATTTTTTCTTGTGACAGTATCAGATGTTTATGCAGAAGTAGTAGCAGCAAATTCTTCTCTTATGCATTTCTCTTCCAGTTTTAAGACTTTTGGTTGTGCTTTTGCGAGGACAATTATATATTTGAATTAAAATGCAACGCAAATTATGTTACTTGGCCGAGAAACGCTTTGTATTTTCGCAGAAGTTTATTGACGATTTCTCGACAAAATATATAAATTTAAAGAATTCCCCAAAATTTTTCAATTTTTAAAAAATCGTAGGCCTTTATGTCAAGTCATATCGATTGTGCAATATTAATTTTGGCAAAAATGCTAAGAATAGTTCAGGCGATAGTGTTGTTCACAGATGTACGGACGTTAAAAAAACTTTTTTCAGAGTTAAGAAATCCTAAAACGTTGCTTCTGACTTATTAAAGACAGTCATTTACTACACATAGAAGGAAGAAAATCGTGTTTCAGGGAGCCACAAAACGCGTTTGTGGAATAATAGCACTTTATGTTACTGAACGTGCTCTATTCTACGAATAGTTTACTGCGTACATATAAGAGAAAGTAAAAACGATCTGACTTAACAGTAATTAAGACCATTCTAACTGTATAATTAACTCGAATCATAGTTGTTGTGACTATATTATTTAATTATAAGTTGTTTTTGCCTGGTACGAGCCGAACAAGCACGCACTGACCTTGACTGATACAGACTCTTTTCCCTCATCATGTTCTTCGTGAAGGAATAATACTTCCTGTCGCGACGACATGGAGAACGATAATTTGAATAACTATATTTTCACTGAATTCTAGAAGACGTGCGCAGAAAAGGAAGGAACGTTTATCTCTAGAAATAAACTAGAAGCCATGTCAGAATTTGCTCAGGGATCAGGGAAACTGGACGGAAAATCTGATCGGGAAGGGGGTCATTGACCCAGAAGCTGAGATACAATACTTGTTGAAATTTGTTTAGAATTTTACAGTTCAAATGATAAATACAATATTAAATACCAGGTTGAAATTAATGTTATTTTCCTTTTGATGCTCAGTATAGTCACTAATTGTATAGAAACAGTTATGCAGCAGAAACGATTTTACTTGGGACTTCAACATTTCTATGAAATTGAAGCGTGTAATGTCATCTGCCAAAGTGTAAAATAATATACATCTATTGTATGTTAATTTTTTGTAGTAAGTTGTTGATACTGTTACCTGATAAATATAATTATTACGTCTAGTGTTAGAGGTATAGATATAGGCAATTGCTGAAAATATATTCCCGCCCTTGAGTACGTCGTTTTAACAAAAGCCACTGATTCGTAAATCAAGAGACAAAGTAATGATAAAATTCCTAGATTAATAAAGAGAAGATTATAAGAATCACGTGCGTGGTATTTGCTTATTATGCGTCGGTGACCGACACTATGGAGGTTACTGTGAAACCGATGCGACCACAGCACACGGTTTGCGACACCAACTTGGTGCCAAGTTCCTTAAGCGTGCAATCAAGGGCGAGTTGCCCGGGCGGGAATTATTCGCTATCCTTTCCCAAATATAGAATCTTCCGACAGTTGCAGAGAATCGGCAGGTGCTGGTCGAAATAATACCCGCAGTTCTCGCATGCTACTTTCCTGATGTTCCCCTGCGACCTCAATAAGTGGCGACAACTAGTTCACAGTTTCTTTGCCTCTTATTCGCTATTAGTAACATTATCGAATGCAGTAACCAGAGTTTGTATTAAAATCAATTCATAAGGTCGTTCGTCCCATATTCGCGTGTAATTCCACCAAATCACTACGACACTTAAAACGAACCGCTAGTAAAAATGGCACTAAATACCGAAAATTGCGTGCTAAATTTTCCGTAACGGTATTTATCAAAACAGACTCCTTCGTCCACTCCTCCTTTTGAACCCTCTCGAAAGCTTTCCGTTAGCTGATCACGTTCATGTAATTCTGGCCTCATCAATCCCCATCCCAACAATTTCCACAGTCGATTCTCACCTAACGCGTATAGTTTCTATCATTTCTATTTTCTTGGAAAATTACTAGCGGGTCACATGGAGTTTTACGCCATTCCCCGATTCCTTGGTCATGAAGCGTCAGTAGATCTCCCAGTCGACGAATTACCCTCCACCAAGTCCACCCCTCCGGATTCGGTGGGGTAATGGTTAGATTACCTGAAACCAAGTTCGCGGGTTCATACACGATCGAAGCCATGGATTTTTAAGCCTTCGTACGCCTTCCTTCGGAAAGGAGGTAAAGCCAGCTGTCCCTTGTTGTAGATTTACTGCATGTAAAAGATATTCAAAGCTAAAAGAAGTCTCTGAGCTAAATTCAAAACGCATGTAACGTCGCCCACGAGAATACATCCTTTCTCCGCTGGATGGTGAAAGGAGCGTAGTGAAATTTGCGAGGTCAGACGGAGGAGCGGGGTTCATAGCTCCAGTCTCACCTCGTAAAATGAGGCATTAGCTAATCCGTATCTCGCCCTGCGCGAGATAAATAGACCGAAGAAGCGCTCAGTTACTTCACGTCACCTTCCGCCGTACACTGAGCAGCACTTACAAAGCAGTTTCGCCGCAAACGGTAAATAACAAGTTTTCATTTAAATTGCTGAGAGCACTTTTTACTTCCGCTTCTACGTACATATATACAGAGTGCGTAGTGCGAATATACGTAGTGCGAAGAAAATTATGTAATGCATCAGAAAATCGAATTCAAGATCTCAACGGAAATACATGTTTTGGTGTCCCCTGATACGGAAAAAGTGTTGTTGATATTTTTTCAAAATGTCTCTCAGTGAACAACACTAGCGCCTTAAACCATTCGTAAGATTTTTTCCCAAATGGATAATCCCGATCGATTAGGCTCAACTCGTAGCTCTGCAATTTTGAAGAACAATGTTTAAATTTTGAGGGTACTTTACATGATGCCTCTGACACATTTTCAAAATTTTCTCAAAAATGGCTCCGAATTTCATGAAAGAATAGAGTAGAAAACACATAAAGATGGCATAGGTCGAATTTTTACTGTTTTTGAAAATTTCAAAAGTTTGAATTTTTTCGGCGTCTTTCTACAACTACAAAATTGAAGATAGAGATTTTTCCTTCAAATCAAATTTGTTATCCATAATTAGTTCTTTCATTAATATCGTGTAGATTTTGTATGAAAATTTTAGTAGTCAACGTACAATATTGAGTGAAATATGTGCAAAAAAATATCAAAAAATAGAACTCAAAATGGCTCCAAATGTTTTCTTTGAACTTTTGGTAGGGATTGTGTTAATTGTACCGTAACACACGTCGTAAACGCGATATTGCTGTATTATTTTGTTTTTCAAAAATTTTCTCTCACGTCATTAATATTCACATTTCTGGCAATTTGTTTACATTATTACATTTATGAGTATATATGCCTCAAACGATGTCTTGTACAGTTTCTCGAAAACTCAAAAGTTTTTTTGTCAAAATGAACTCAAAATTCATTTTATTTTCAGAAACGCTTAATTGTAATTTTCTAAAAACGGTTACAAATTTTCTTTTAAAACATTTTGAACGGATAGTGCTAAACGGAACGTAGAAGAGAACATAATTGCTGGTTTTTTTTTCAGAAATTACGCTAATGTATTTTTTAAAATATTTTTCACGCCGTTAATATGCACAAATACAGCCTTTTGTATGTATTATTGCATTTATGAGTGGAAATGCTTAAAATGATTTCGAATGAAGGTTTTGCCAAACTCAAAATTTTTCTTTGAAAAACAGTATTAAATTTCACATTTACAGTAAAGCTTAAACAAATTAACAAAAACCCAATAACGCAAAAACCTTTCCTTAAAAACTGCTCCAACTTTTTCAACGAAAATGTCCATTGAGAACGAGGTTTTACTCTTTTATAATATTCTTAGAGTAACAGTTCGGTTCTACTACTAGGAAACCAAAAAATTGAGAAAACCTGTATTTTGGGCACAAACAGACCAAAGACGTTTGAAAACTAACTTGTACGAAGAAGTCTTTGCCATTCTGTATCACAATTAGTAGGTTTTCTTGATCGGCAGTTAATACTCTACAAGAGTTTTAACAGTGATAGATAATTCTTATTGTAATATTTAAACGTAAACGTCTTAAGGGTTATCCTGGAAGGAATCTCATTGATGGTTATCCAGGAAAGAAGTAACATTATACATTTTTAAATTGATATTTACAATTAAACAATCTTACTAAAACGAAAGTTTGTATACAAGTTATATTTTTTTAGAAAAAATAATTATCTGCAAATTATGAACGATGAAAAATATGTTTTGAAGAACGGGATTTGATTCTTGGAAAAGAATTTGCTGTTTTTTGACAATTATATATTTTAATAGAAGAGCAGGAAGATAGAGTGTAATATAATCTTTATGATAATTTTGTAATCCATTTTTAAGGGTTTAATGGAAAGTTCTTTTTGTATTTGATCATTTTTAATAAACCACGGAGCTTTCAATGACCAGCGAAGAAATTTGTTTTGAAGTACTTATAGTTTATGACCATTAGTTTTATCAGTATCTGCCAATTATGGCAAACGTAAGTTAGAGAAGGTAGAAAAATGTAATTAAAAATTATTAGTGCTGTTTCTACACTTCATTTTCTATTAATGGAGGGATATAACTTTAGCATTTTTATAAATGTTTTATTGGCTATTGAAGTGATGTGATATTTTCAAGTGAGTCTGATCTATTTGTAGGCCCAAATATTGTACAGGTGGAAAGATATTGACGAAGAATAGGGAATTTGTTTAGTTTTAACATGTTTATAATTCGTAATTTTTGAATTTAATAAAATTGGTTTGACATTTAGATTAATTTATGTTAATTTTCCATTTATTATACCAACTGTTTGAGTCTTTTATAAATTATCGCGTGCTATTTTTAAACGTTTGTGCTGAAAATATTGCAGAATCGCTTGAAAATAAAGTTATTTCCGAGTTAAGGAGCCTTGGAATGTCAGAGATAATGAAAAAAATAATTAGAGTCCTAAAAATGCATTGAGACATATGATTAAAATAATCAGTTTCTCGGAAGTAACATCTCCCGAAGCAAAGTTAGTCTACTCTGCTAATCTGAACATCAACTCCAATACTAATTAATAAAACTTTTCTCCGGATAATGTGCTCCTGTCTCAGAAGCATTTTCTTACTTTAAACCAGACATGCCAAGATCGCGGGAAAATAGCAAGCTTACTAGCGATCGCGGGCTCTGCCTCCAGTGAAATTGGCGCTAGATTTAAAAGAGGTGGTTTGTACAAATGCTACGGAATGGCGGTAGGTCACTGGACATCCGGCCCATGATAGTCTTTGGGGCAAGTTAAGTGACAATTATTGTCACAAATTTAGCTACATTAGTTCCTATTTTCTCTTTAAGGCAAGAAATGATCCATTAAAATGAAATAATACAACAGTCCGATTTCAAATTCTCAATGGAAAGTAAAATTTTAAAAAAATTAATCAAATGTATCTTGATTTTGTAACCCTGCTTACTTAAGTGTTATAAAATCATGAGATTTCTACGTTTACATTAGAAGATTTAAGAGATTCATCTTGTCTATTAAAAGTGCTGTCCGTCTGTAAGCAAGAATTGTTAACTTATAGAGACTTGTTAATTTATTTATCATTATTGCTAAATACAATAAATAATTGAACTATTTACTATCACAATACAAAACGAAAACAAGGAAAAATTGCGCCATTCAATCTTATTTCGGTCACTTAGAAAAGATGTTTATATAAGGGAGAATTAGTAAGAAAATAAACATCAAATAGGAATAAGTAGTGAAGAATGTAAACATAATACAATTCTCGGTTATTTGACAGAAAAAATCTGGGAAATATACTTTCGTACGAAGCCACTATTCACTGCCTCGCGCCGAGTCATCTGGCGCATGTACAACCCTTTCTGGATTATAATGGGAAATTAGTGCGGAGTCGGGGGAAGTTGCCGGCGCCCGTGGGAGCGCCAGACTCCCCAGGCGGACAAGTAGCTCGTGCGGGCGCGGATTGACGTGCCTGCTTTAAACAAACGACAGAGAAATACAAGAGCATTGAAAACTGATTTCCGGGATATCAAAGAGATTACATACATGTTACGCGTACATCATTTTTCTTCCATGAGTGCTGGTATTTCGAGAAGTGAATCGTGTGCTGTTCGTGTGTTTATTAAAGTACATTTTGCAAGTTTCAAGTCATTTATTAAAAAGTGCTTGCTCTAGTTTCGAGGTTCTTATAAGGTACCATGAGCCAAGAGGAAAATCCATATTCTGAATCACCAAATAGCAACATTTCACTTTGCTTCGATTTCAACCCGCATGTACGGGAAATTTGATTAATGTGGAGAATAGCGCCCCTCCCCCATTAACGCTGTCTGTAGTCCAGTACATTTTCAAGAGCTCCAGTAAGCCTAAGTAGAGCAACTCACCTATATCTCACCGGTAGCGGTAGCTCAGTGCATCAACTGATGTCTCTGCAGCGCCTTTAACCGAGAGGTTCGAGTCCTGACGGCGACAGGATTTTCGACATTAGCTGTTCAGCTAGGTCGAATTCAGCTGCTGTCTGGAGGAGAATTCTAGCGGTCAGCTGCTCTGATCGGTGGTTTTCCGAGGTTTCTCCGATCAACACCAGGCGAATGCCGGAGCAGTACCCTACCAAACGGGCCACGGACCGCGCGCGATCTGTCCTTCCTCTTCCTTGTCCTATCCTCTTCCCTTACACACACACACACTTACACTAACATGCACTACTCGACCACATATTCCGGGTGACCGGTCGGGAAGTTAGAGCTTGTCCCGACTGGGGCGGTACCCCGCTGGTGGGAGAGTCCTGGTTAGGGGGAAGCCCCACTAGCCGACGGTAGGTCGGTGCCGGATCTCGCCATCCAGCAGGGAAAGATCACCGCCATCTCCCGAGAAAAAAACATGCACTACACTAACGGGACTAATGACCAAAGCAGCTGACGCGCCCGGAAACACGAAAAAAGCAATCAATCAATCAAAACCTATATCCCTACACAGTATTTGGGTGTCCCGAGTGTGCGGATGTGCGGTTCCGTCACCCACGGCTAGACCACTTCCCGTGCACCAATCGAGACATAGAGAAGTCATTCGATGCGTCTCGGTTTCTTCATGGGGAACTGATAATTTGTTTTCGGATCCCACCTGAAAATTCTAAAAAATTTCCAAAAACGTGTTTTTGCGTATTTTAGCGATGCGATCTCAGTGGGTTGGTGGAGAATTCAACCAATATCACCTAAATAATCTATGTAGGTGGCTTTGATTAAACCGCAGTACCCCATAGTTATTTTCAGTCCATGGCATCATAATTTTCTTCCATGAGGTTGGCACCCTGATTGTTTACAAATCTGCAATACGAAATGAACATTGCGGGGCTGATTTTATAACATTCGAAGTATTTTACGGGTAGGTTTTATAATAAATTTGCAAGTTGCCTGGAACATTGTATTTGAAGAATATGAAGCAACGATCGATTTTTAATTTAATGTGACTTATTCACATAAACATACAAAAATAGTTTTAATACTTATATATAGTATTGTATGTATTCTCTAGTATTATATTTACATTTCTGGTTTCCTTCTTATTTACTTCATATTCTTCAAATTCAATGTTCCAAGGCAACTTGCAAATTTCCTACAAAACATACCCGTGAAATCATACGGTTTTAAAATCTTAAAAAATTAGGGGACAAAAATATGGATGTGTTAAGCAACTAACGACTAAATTCAATTCTAACTCTTCGCATTATTCATACCTGCAGGTGTGTTTTAAGACCATTATAATTTTCAAATTGCAATATTACCAGTTCATATCCAGTATGGAGGTAAAATACAAGGCCATTGGGTGTTGGAGATTTTTTAGCGGAAGTATTACATTAATAGCTACTACGTATCATTGGTAAGTCCAATATCAGATATTGTAAGAACACATTTGAAGAAAGGCTAGGCATGAAAAAAATTTTTAACATATTAAAATACTGTTCCAATAGTTTATAATGTCGGCAACGCAACATTCAACTAGTTGCAATGTAATTTAAATTAAATACAAGTAACTATTCTTAATGATGCAGAAAATTCACAAACGTTAAACGTTTCAATAAATTAAAATTCATTCATTTTAATGAGACGTTAATAAGAATTATCCACCCGCCAAATGAATATTACATATTTTATGTATTTTAACAAGTAAAATGCAAGTCCGGTGACAAAATGTTCCTGACCTCAAGAGGACGCAATTTTATAAGCAACACCGTTTTACAATTAACGCATTTTGACCCTAAGGGTTCCGTGGCAGATTCAATGTGCTGCGTCCGGGAAGGCCTTCCGGCTCTCGCGACCTGGTTCGCGCCGCCTCTCTCACTCTGGCGCTCACGTTGTACTATGAACCCCTCTCTTTTAAGATAATGTCTTTTGAAGGGAAGGGTTTTTACTGCCTTGCACTTCTACTACCACACTGACTACAGCAAATGTACATTTGCACCACAAGTCACCATGAACAATGGCAAATATAAATAACTTTTAAGTAACTCATTCCTGTATTTATATATTGCAACAGGCCTTAAGGCGCAATTTAGTACGTCCTGTTGGGGTAGCCTAACGGACCACACTATGGCCAATATGGTAACTTTGACGGATTGTCAGTACCGTCAACTTCTGAACCGAACGATTTTAACCCGACATGCAATATTCAACGGAACAGACACTCGAAATGAATTGCACTGCGGGATTGATAATTACTTTTTTCTCTTTCTTCATGTTGTTATGTTTGGAGCTTAGTGATTAAAACATTATTCTTCGTAATTGATCTATTAGCAAAAAATTGTATGTATTTAACACAAAACGTTTGAGTATTATTTTGTCGTAAAAAATCCTTAAAATCCCTGATATATTATTATGCAGATCCATAAGATATAACAGAACTAATCAAAGACAAAGTCAACAAGTTGACTGCCATGTCAACAAATATGGTAATAGCATTGGTTCATTCATTACAGTAATATACCTTCATTATTAAGACATGTATTTCACCGTGTGTATATTCAAATAAATGTGCTAATTCATAGGAAATACACCAACGTTTTCAGTGCTTAGTACCAGTCCCGTCGGATAAAAGTAATTTTAAGCAGATGTCATTAGTCTTACGAGTTCTTTAGTGATTGTCATTTCCTTTAAAACACAATTAACTGTTACATGTTTTAAATTCATCTGCTTGCTAATCAGAGAGCCGTGTGTAATAGTTAGACTTGTTGGAAATATACAAGAGTTTAACTTGTTAGTTATGTTTGTGCTCGCAAAAGATGAGCTCCAGGGGGCTGCTATTCTCGAATTCAACCGGAAATTTATCCAAAAGCGAGATTCGTGTACCTACCCAGGCCAGAAATCATCCTTCCAAGCAAATTCTTGTTTAGCGTTGCAAGTTGCTTAATTGGTAATGTTATTAAGTACTTTCCTATTGGTATATTAATCAGTACGTGTATATGACTTTTTAATTAAAATGTGCATGCAAACAAGAGCAGCAAATGCAAGAGAGAAACTGAATCGATCCTGCCACGTATATTTGGCTATAGCCGTTCTTGGAAACTGCATCCAATAATGGGGTTTGGCTTTAATTTTCTCCATTACATAACTGTTTGGCCTTTTTTTTGCAGATTAATCCACGCGAACATTTTCTCTCTCTCCTGTCTGAAAACTAGGATCGCCTACGAAGCGAAGAAAGTATTTTTATTTTTCATAAGAACTCTGCCTTCTGTTTCCCAGAGGTTGCCGAGGAAAATGTTGCATCAACAATGTCTTTCTTTTCGAATATGTATAGTTTTTTTTTAAATCTGCGTCTCATCTCGCTTTACCTTATACATTTGTGTGCGCTGTATCTGCATGTGACACGACGAATACTGGAGCATTTTAACCTTTCCGAAAGTGACTTTGCTATTGAGGTCATTTCAAAATTTCGGAACCTAGTCGAGGAAACGCTTTTCAAATATCGCGAAATTAACAAATCAGTATGCACATTTAAAAGAAGACTTTCTAAAATATTCTCTGCTGGTACTGCGGTGCCCGGAAGAGCCTCAATAGACCCAGCATCACTTCAATCCAACAATCTGATCCATTCTCTAACGCACCGGGAGCGGTGGCTAAGTGCATCAACTGATGTTACTACAGTGCCTCTGACCGGGAGGTCCTAGGTTAGAGTCCCGTCGGCGGCAGGATTTTCGACACTAGCTTTTTAGCTGTCTGGATGCGAATTCTAGCGCCCGCCTGCTGTGATCGGAAGTTTTCCAGAGTTTCTCCGATCAACACCGAGTGACTGCCGGAGCAGTACCCTAACAAACGATTTACGGACCGCTGGCAATCTTTGCTTCCTCTTCCTTGCCCTATTCTAACTTCTTACACACACTTACACTAGCACATGCACTATACTACCACATATTCTGGGAGACCGGTCGGGAGCTTAGAGCTTGTCCCGGCTGGGGCGGTTCCCCCGCTGGTGGGAGAGTCCTGGTTAGGGGGAAACCCCACTAGGCGACGGTAGGTCGGTGCTGGATCTCGCCCAGAAACTTGTCGGTCGCTTACGTGTCCCCGCTGGGGTGGTGCTCTGCTGGTGGGAGATACCTGTTGAAAAAAACCACGCTAGTCGACGGTAGGTTCACGTCGTATCTCGCCATCCAGCGGGGCAAGAACATCTTCCGAAGAAAAAACATGCACTTCACTTACGGGACTAGTGATCTCAGTAGTTGACGCGCCCGAAATTACTAACAACCAATGAATCAATTCACTCCGAATGTCAGAATTCCAGCTGGAAGAAGCGGAGAATGTTACTGAGACCCAGGCAATTTTTTTTCCTCAATTGGTTTCTTTTCCGTCCGGAATGACATCGACATGAAATGCTCGTTCGCGATATCGCCTTCGATCACGCAATGTACAGAAAACACTTCTTCCCTAAATAAAGACGGCACTGAATAGCCTACTCTATTTTTGCGCCATGGAGCACGAAACTGGAAATCTATAAAATATGGCGAAAGAGACATTGTAGCAGTTCTCGTCGACACCACCTCCCGAGACATAAAACTTGATCATGCGTGAAATATATTCCGCTGAAATTCTTTCGCATTCGACCATACTCTAGACGCCAACACACTTGCAAGCTCCTCGGATCTGATGTCAGAAGAACGCGAGGCCCTCCGCGATAACACATCTACGAGAGATTAGGGACAAATCACCACGCCCACGACGGAACTCGAGCCCGTAACCCCTCGGGCCGAAGCGCTGAGTCTGTACACGCTTTTAGCCACCTCGGCCATCCATATCGGCATATGAACAATTTACAAGGAAAAAAATACGGCCCAAACGTGGCTTAGGTGGAAACGTTCGTGTATGAAAATTCCGGACTTGAACAACGTTTTGTTACAGTGCCTGGGGTTAAATAATCGAATTTAATAGCAATTAGGAAACGATTTACTCAATCATTTAATTCACACTATATTTCATATCTAATTGTACAGACCAACATAATACCTAAATTACGCAATTTTGCTGTCCACAAATTCAGTATTTCATTCATTTTGTTCATTAAATTACTTAGGAGTATTTCAGCCTGCGAGAAGTAAATTGACACTTTGATATTCTGTGAAATATAATCTGGACAGGCAGCAAATTAGAATGAACTTGTGTTCCAGAAAGCAGCTATTTTCACATGTAAACAATCAGTGACAAAGCACAGAATGTTCTACAGGTACAACTTGACAATTGTACATGTTTTTTCAAATCTCAGTTCGTTATCGGTTTTATAAAAAATTACAATAAATTACTAGACGTTCGCGAACTATGCTATACCGCGTGTGAGTACCTATTCGCGACTACCTACGATGAATTGTTGAATATCAGACACGTCTACCATTCTTCCCTATTATAAATTTCGTTCCGGGTCGAAAGTCCATTTCAAATTTCACTTAACATTCAAAAATATTTTTAACATATTTAGATTATTAACACTTAAATACTGTAAATAACTGACCCAATTCCATATTACCCACTTTCCTCTGATTGAAAAATAATCCTGATCCTAACACTGCACGTCCTAAAATTATGGCGATGATATGTACTCGTATGTAGGAGGAGGTGTCTTCACACATACATATTCTCTACACATCACAAGGGGCAGTGCAACTTCCTGTTGCATAATATTGTCATAATTGCGTCCATAAAACATCGCTCTTTACTTACTGGTAGCCCTGACATCCTGTATTCTTTGACTTCGTTCGCATTCGGTATGCTTTGATTACATATATTGACGTCCTATTTATCGGCATGAAAGGTATTCGTATCTTAATACCGTTCATGTTAAATAAAAAGGGGGACTTCCTGACGGATCACAGTATGAAACGTTTGAAGGAAAAATTTGGAGCAGGTTTTGAGAAAATTGTGTGTGAACGTTTCCGAAAATGCGGAATATTGAGCTCGTTTTCACAGAAAAGTTTGAGTTTGTGGGAAAACATTATTGTACATCATTTAAAGCACATGTACTTGTAACTGCAATAATGTAAACAAATTTCCGCTAATGTAAATATTATGATCATGAGAGGCTAGTAAAATAACAATTTTGTTTAGTAATTTTTGAAAAAAACAAAAGAATAGAGTAAAAAGGTGTATATGTTATCTCAGAGTACATTTAGCTCTATCCCTACCAAACGTTTGAAGAAAACATTTGGAGCTCTTTTCGATAAAATCTTTATTTTATTATTTTTTTATAATTGTGCATATTGCGCGAAAACTTCTTAATTTTTTTTAAAATGTACATGACCTTAATGAAAGAAAACTTTTTAAAGATAGGATAAATCAGTGTTAAAAGCGATACATTGACATATGCCACCTTTACAAGTGTGTTTTACTCTATTCTTACAAACAATTTTTTTTAATTTGGAGCCAGTTTTGAGAAACTTTTTAAAATATCTGTGAGACTTCATTTAACGTACCCTAAAATTTAAAGAATGTTTTTTCAAATTCGCAGCGGTTTAAGTCGAGCCAGATTGATCGGTGAATATCCATTTTGAAAAAAATCCTAAGTATGGTTTAGATGCTAGTGGTGTTCACAGACGGACAGTCAGCCGGCCGGACGTTTGGCCGTCAATCGACTTTTCGTTAACAACGACATAGATTCTGGCCACAACACGTGATACGGAATTTGTTTTTTAGATTTAGCAACTGGATTTATCCACTTTTTCGTTACCAGGTCCAGGCAACAAGAGGTTTCTGCCGAAGATTCGCCGTTTCTTCGCGCAGCTTTACATAACTTTCTCATTATTGTGAAAGCGGTAGCGTGAAAGTAAAAGGGATATAAAGCTGTACAAGTTCCTGATGTTAACTAAACCACGCTTAAAATTAAATTTTGAACAACGAACATTTTAGGGTCAGAGTTAATGATATTGTAATCACAATGATGACGGTCATCATCTTACAGATTATACTAATTGGTTCATTGTGGTCTCCCGTACTCGTGAATGTTGTGATTTGAAATCGAATGCTCTTTCTTGTTATCGTGCACCCTGATTTGTGGTTTAGAAGGCTATTCAATCCCAGAGGACCTTTCTTTTCGAATCTTGAGGAAATTTCATTTCAGCAGCATCGATGCAGCAGACATAATGTTGGGTCTTGTTTGATAATGGCCAAACTCTAAAATAAAATTCTCTTGGTAAAACGTCATTAAAGTGCACATTGCTGACAATGATGATCACATTTATGAGTTTAATCTTTGTGAAGTGAAATGTGATGAGCTTAATCCTCTTATCTGTACGCTTGCAAATACGAACTAATTTGCTCAAGAAGAAATTCTTCGTAAAAAGGTAAGAAAGGAATTTTATATTTTATCTTACTGCGGAAAGCATGGAGGGAAGAATGTATAGGTATCATGTTTTTTCAATTATTTGTTAAGATAATCTGTTACAAGATCCTTTCCCTTTCTAAATTTTCCCTTCATTAAAATCTTTAATGCAACATGATTTACTTAAGTGCAATCACGTCGGACATGAAGTGTTTCCCTATTCCAAAGTTTGAATTTCTGTTGAGGGTGCTTGAACTTCTTGCAGTCAGGGATTTGCCTGAAACCTTTTGGTAAATCTCCATCAAGGGTTCAGTTGTTTAGACCAATAGCACCTAATAGTCCACTTCCACGTGCACCAATGTCAACTCGGGGAACGTGCCTCGATGCGGCGTCTTATAACGCTCTGCACATACAATATGTCAGAGAATTGATGGATTGTTAGTGATTCCTGGCGCGTCAACTACTGAGATCATTAGTCCCGTAAGTGTTGTGCATTTTTTCATCGGGAGGTGGAGATGATTTTCCCCCACTATCGGGGTTTTCCCCAAACAGGTATCTCCCACCAGTGGGGCACCACCTCAGCATGGAAAGACCTTTCTCTCTCAGTAAAACACATAGCGTCATTTAGATATAGTCTATAATCTCTTGCAAAGAGGAGAGACGTTTCTCACGATATAAAAGCATATTGAGGTCAAGAGGCGCAGTTTCAAATTTGAAACTGTCCATCAGTTATTTGTCGTGAACTGCAATTCATCGCTGATTTTGAAGAACGAAACAACTCAGCATCAACAGCCTCAAAATGCATTAAAATTAATTTTCACTTAACAATCGTAATCTTAATGTATTTCTTATGATGTATTAGGGCACATTTATTGGCATATTTTGCATCTTTAAGTGCATATTTGCAAGCGTATTTTGAAGTATTTTTTATGGGGCTCTAGTTATCAGTTAACGCCAAGGTAACGAAACTAATGCCAGGAACCATTAGGTGGAGTATCATTCTTCATTGCAAGGCTTACCTACGCTTTGTTAACAGTAAATGATACACAAGAGGGAAAGTGAGTGTAGTCCTTTTCCCATATACCTCTGTCATTCAGATTAGTCGGTGTATAAAATGCAGCCTAATTTTAAGGCCTATGAAATATGCTATAAAACACCCGATTGTTTTCATTTATCATTGTATCCACATTGATTAACTAAAATCAAATTTCACAAAACCCAGGTTAATTTGGAATTTCGAATTATGAGAATGCAAGTGTTCTAATAATACAAGGATCTCTATTAACTGTTAATAACTATAATCAGTTTTGTAATCAGAACAAAAGTGTTCTAGTAATCAATGGCATTTTGTGAAGTACTTTCAACATCAGTTCAATTTTTTGCACGATTAATACTGAAATTTTTATATATAATATAGAATATATTATATATATATATATATATATATATATATATATATATATATATATATATATATATATTACATTCAAGCTTCTTCAATCGCGTTTCGTAATGAGTTATGTTACAAGAATCATTTCGTAAATATATGTTACAAGAATCATTACCGTACATTGTCATTTAACGTATTTTACAGTAAACAAAAATTTTGTTTCTAAACCGAGCGACAACGTAGTTTGTCGTGGGATCGTTTTGACCCACTATGTTGGCGTGGCCGCTGGCTCAGCAGCGCCACACGGCGCAGGACACCAACACCACTCCCACCGCCACCGCCAGGCGGGAGACTTAATGAAGCAAGCAATTCTCGCTTCCTGCCGCCAATTAGCGGACCTAATTGTGCATATTACTTTGCTGGCAGAATCAATTAGCGGCGCGCGAGGAACGCCGCCGCTTTTCCAGGACGAGACCGCCCCGCCCTGCCACGCCCCCACCTGCTTCAGGGGGGCAGATGTGCTCGTTGCTGGACTCTGACCGGGAGGTCTATTCCCGACGCTGTCAGGATTTTCGACACTCGCTACTTAGCTGTCTGGAGAATTGTACCGGGCGTCTGCTCTGATCGGTTGTTTTCCGTACTTTGTTCGATCAAAGCCCGGCCAATTCCAGAGAAGTACCGTACCAACGGACCAGGTATCGCGTGCGATCACTCCTTCATCTTCCTTCTCATACCCTCATCCCTTAGTTGCACACAATTATACTTACATGCACTACACAACACTTGCTTAGAGCTTGTCCCGGCTGGACCGGCGGCCCGCTGGTGAGGGATCCCTAGTTGGGGAAAGCAAGACGCCTGGTGGGTCGGCGCCGGATATCGCCATCCGACGAGGGAAGATTACCGCCACCTCTCACGATAAAAACACCTACGGGCCTTAACAATTGACGCGCCCGGAATCGCTAATCAGTCAGTCACCGAGAGCGGTGGCTCAGAGCATGAAATGATGTCACTGCAGCGCCTCTGACCGGAAGGTCCTAGGTTCGAGACTCGACGGTGGCAGGATTTTCGACACTAGCTTGACAGCTAGGTCGAATTCAGTCGCTGTCTAGAGGAGAATTCTAGGGGACGGTTGCTCTGATCGGTAATTTTCCGTGGTTTCTCCGATCAACACCAGACGAATGCCGGAGCAGTATCCTCACAAACGGGCGACGGACCGCGCGCGATCTTTCCTACCTCTTCCTTGTCCTATCCTCACCTGTTACACACACACACACACACACCAACACGCACTACAGCACCACACATGCCGGGAGACCGGTCGGGGACTTAGAACTTGGCCCGGCCGTGGCGGTGCTCCGCTGGTGGGAGATACCTGGTTAGGGCAAACTCCGTTAGCAGACGGTAGGTCGGCGCCGGATCTCACCATTCAGGCGGGGAATACCACCACCACCACCACCTGCCAAGCAAAAACATGCACTACACGTACGGGACTAATTACCATATTCGTTGACGCGCCCGGGATCATAAACAATCTATCAATCAGTCATTTGCTAAGACGCAGTGCGCGGCCGAATCAACGGGACGGGACGGGCACCACCCCCTCCCACCACAGAAGTACGGAGTCCAACGCTCGCAGACCACCTGCCTCGCGCTTCATGAGCGCAAACCGCACATCGCGTGCCCGCATCCGTATTTAGGTCTCAGCCGCTCTCAGAACTCTGCATTCGGCGAAAACAACCACTCGAGTTGCGCGAGGATCCGCGCCGACGCTCGGCGGAAGGGGAGGACCTTGCTCGGGGGGAAGGAGATAGCTGTTTAATGGACATTTCGACAGGGCGCCTTTCGGCTCTCTGTTATCTGCAGAATAGTCGAGCGTCGCCGAACGCTCCACTGCCGCCCGGCCGCATCTACAGGATTTAAAGTCTCCGCGCGCAGTAATCGAAACACCCTTTCAATTAATCTCAGTTGATGAATAACAATCGAAATAAAATACAATTTCAATTAATCTATTAGTTGATGTAAAATAATTATAGATTCATTGGAAATAGTTTTAGAGAGACAAAAAAATACAATTTTTGAAATAATTAAAGACAAACAAAGAGTGTGAAATGTAATTTAAAATAAAGATTTTAGCTATATCAATAAACTAGAATAAAAATAAAAAACTAAAATAATTTTCATCGATTCTTTTTACACTGTGAATTATTATATTATTGAAAACGTTATTAATTGGTATCTCTATTAATGTAATTGAACCTGCAATATACTATTTTCAAGTAAGCAAAGAAAATAATATATACGACAGAAAGTTTACATACCAGAATTAGAGACGAAAGTACAAAAATAAGAATTAAGGGGAAAATAATTCGTTTCATACAAATTATAATGTCGTTTTGTATGTTTCTCACAAATTAGGACACAAGGCGCACTTAGAAAATGCAATTAATATTAGGTCTTAATTTCATTATACCGGATGTTCCATTTAAAATTGGTTTGGGGAATATAGTAGAGTCTCTATAATTCGAGTCTCCATTGTTCGAGTTTCCCATAAATTCAAATTAAATCCGACTTACCAAAAAATAATTAAAATTAATAAGTTTAATCCCGAAAAAGTGAGCAAGACATGAAACATTTACATCGGTTTTTATTGTTTTGCCGGTTCCAAGCATTGTTGTTGGACCGGTGCGGTAGCATTGTAGATGTTACGCTCAATCCGGCAAACAACAATTATTTTAGTTGTGCAGATTGCAGTTTTATTAGTTCGGTATTATTACGCGCAATTTAAGTCACTTTTGAAAGATATTTTAAAATTTAGTTTATAGCATCTTTGTTTTTCCTACAGAAAGGAAAAGGAAAAACGTTTCATTAGTAGTGATATTAGAATCATTAAAAAGACTGAATAAGCGGAAACCCTGAATATATTATGTAGGTATATTTTTATTGAAATACACATGCTTTGAAATTTAAAAGTTGTGTTTATATTTCTATTTTAATATATTAATCATATTCGATAATCCGGTTCCGTGCACCTCAAATTACCTAGACTCCACTGTATGTGAAAAGGTGCGCACTGGATCAAGAAAAGTGAGTAATTTAAGTTGATCGTATCGTCGTGACCCATCCAATGATGCCAATGTCAACCCCCACACCCCACCTCTGGGGATAAGGGTGGAGGTATGTCAAATTGAAATAAAATTATATACTCCGTCTAACTAGACAATAATAGATATTTAATACCGATCGACTGGGATTAGTAAAGGGAAAATGATTGAAACAAAGTTTTAACCAAGACTAGAAGAATATAGAAATAAATTTAAAGAAAAAAGACTTAAAAATTTACATATGCCTGGCCCTTAAATTATATTTACGTGAATATAGACAAAATAAATACTCGTCAAAATTGTTGATTTTTCCTTATTCTTACATGTGTACCAACAGCCTTTAAACATTTTCATTAAAAAACGCTCCGATGTCTAGAAATTACAAAGAACTATTTTTTTCTCTCAAACACATGTATACCCTTTCTTTTAATACTCAGGTCAGTAGGTCCACTGCAGGATCTCCAATGCGCCGTGGAGTCGAATTTTGGCTTGTAAAGATTTTAAATATAAAATAATGTAATATTGGGTTTATAAATTAAATTTTGTAAAATGGAAATTATTGGTCGTTTATTTTATAAACGAATACTCCTTTCTTTTCCTGGAACACAGCACCTGATATTTACTCCTTTACTGAGTCTCGGCGATCTCGGCCGGTCACCAGGGGCTAGGAGGTCTCGGCCGATCACCGACGGCGACCGGCGACCAGGGATGGTCGAACGCTTGGTCTCGAGAGAAAGAGGGGCGAGCGACTGCGGGCCTGTAAAATCGCGGAGAAAGCAGACCTCCACTCTCAGTCCGTATTCCAGCTTGGAGGATGCAGATATGCACGTTCATGTGTGGCGCTGAGCGTCCAGGGTAAAGACCTGAGAGGAACGCCTCTCTCTGCCTGTCGAGTGTGGCAACCACACCTCGCCAAACGTACCCACTGCACAGCAATTCCTCCTTCCCCTAAGAGAGGACAGAAACGCCCGCCCCGACCCGCGACGCTCTATAAGCGTGGCCCGGCGCATTACACACAGTCGAGTTTTTGGAGTCGAGTCAAGCTATGTGGAGTACGCCCGCCTTTTCAACATTACGACACTATGCTGCGCAATTGGATTTGTATTGCGACTTCTGGATTGTACACCACTTACGCCGACCTGGACTGTTACATCTACTGGAGGGCGAGACCCGGTATTGGATTTTGTGTTTTTGGATTTTGACTTAATAAATCGAGATAATTAGCTTATTTATCTATACTTCGTCCATTAATGGAATACGGCGCTGTTTATTGGCCCTTATAGAAATTCCCAAAAGAAATATTTGAATAGAGTACAGAGAAGAGCGTATAAATTTACTTTCTGAAGGAATAGGAAGAATGTAGAATCGGAGGCTCTAGAAATTAGAAGAGTTCTGGCAAGACTCTGTGCCCTGTACAAAGCGTATGCCGGTTATCCAGCTTGGAAAGATATCTACATCCAACTGGGTAGACCTTCGTACTTTAGTAGGGGGGATTACAAGCACAAAATTCAGGTTAAGCCACAGAAAACAGATGTTGGAAACTTTTCATTTACAAATAGAACAATAACGGACTGGAATAAGTTACCTGCGACGGCCTTGGAACCCTTTCCTCTAGGTGTCAAGGATTTAAAAATAAATTAACTAATGGTATTTATAAACTTAATTAATTTAGTAAGTTGGATTATTATATCAGTTATTATTTGATTATTATTGTTATTTTTATTGCTATTACCTGTATTATTGTGTTAATTACTATTAAATGCGTGTTCTGCCACCGGGTTGTATATAGCTACCTGCAGAATAATAAATATCTATATATCTATCTAAATTGTATTGAAGTTGCAATTTATTCATTGAGTACACAACAGTGAGCATATTCAGAACAGGTCATAGGCAACTTCAGATCTGCGGCACTCTTGCTTAGAGCCTACAGATGTGCACGTTTCTGAGTCGCGCTGCGTTGCCGGGTCAATACGCTGAGCAGAGAGCGCCGCCTCTCCGACACTGCCTCCCGAGCCGAGCCGTTCAGGACTCCGAACGCCTTGGAAAGCTCAATTGCAATATTTCCGTTGTTTCTGCAGCGTCTTGCCCGTAGGTTCTAGGGTTAGTCGGTGGCGCACGTTTAACATTAGTTAAGTAGCCCGGAAGAATCTAGCCACTGTGTGGATAACTGTAGTGGTCTGCTTTATGTTCTCGTGGTTCCTTCGGTCAATACCAAGCGCATGTCAGAATAGTCCCTTAACGTAAACCGTTCGTACCAGCGGCTAGTCATATATTCAACCATTTTTTTAAATTAGTAGATTAACAACTAATTGTATATGTGAATGCAGCATTAACATATTTATATGTAAATAGTTAAAATAAAATTATGGATTATTACCTTATAAATCCAAGTTAAATTTACTCTCTTCTATGATTTTTCATTTTCATAAGTGGGCTATACATATTGTTCATTAAGTTCACATCAGCTCCCGCAGTTTTCCTTCTGCTATGAATATGGGCCCACATTGCATTGAAAGTGAAGTATTGTCAAGTAATTTTAGGTTGTGAATCAAACAACATTGTAAGTTAGGCCGAGAGCCAGTACTTCCCGTCATGATGAGTTTTGCGGTATTTTTTTTAATCACTCCTCAGAAAGCCCGGTGAATAATACATTATGTTCCATTTAACTCCATCCGATTTCTCAAAAATTTACAATTGGAAGAAAGGAAAAAGTACTCCGGCCTCATAACTTTTTCAATAACCTAAAAAAATAGACCCGCGAAGATTTTTACATACGAGACTGCATTAATTAAAATTTATTTTATTCAAAAGTTAGACCGAAAAGAGTCAATTTTCTTATTACCATTTTGAGGAACAGAGGTTTTATTTTCGTATGAAGTATTTTTTTGTTTACTTCACCGATGTCGATCGGGCATATGGTTTTAACTAAGGGGCCGCGGACCACAAGCAACCTTTCCTTCGAGCAATCGAGACCAATCGGGAGCTTACAGCTTGTCGTGGATGGGACGGCGTCCCGCTGGGAAATATAACTCGAGGGGGAAACCTGTGCAAGCCGACTTGTCGGGATGCGTCAGATTTCACGTTCGAGTGAGCGAGGACCACTCATCTTCCGGGATGTAACACGAACTACACATCAGGAAACATGAGCATTGTAGTTGACCCAACCAAAAAAAATATAAACAATCAATTGAATCACGAGATATATGAGCACGTCATTGATGGGCAGCCGTGCTGAAACCCTGAACGGAGTCCTGCGTTCGTCCTCCACCTGGTGTACCGGGAGAGAGGGCTCAGGGCATCAACTGATGCCCTGCACTCCCTCTCTGCGGGAGGACTTAGGGTTCCACTGCCGACGATGGGAGGATTTTCGGCACTAGTTTGTCAGATATGTAGCATTCAGTCGCTTTCTGGAGGAGAATTGTAACCGCCGACAGCTCTGATCGGTAGTTTTACGTGGTTTATCCGATCAACACCATGTGAATGCCGTAGCAGTTCGCTAACAAACGGGTCATGGTCCATCTTTCCTTCCTATTCCTAATCCTATCTTCACTTATACTAACATGCACTACACTACCACACATGCCAGAAGACCGGTCGGAAGCTTGTAACTTGTCATGGCAGTGCCCCGCTGATGAGAGATATCTGGTTGGAGAAAATCCCGCTAGCCGACGGTAGGTTGGTGCCGGATCTTGCCATATGGCGGGAGAAGACCACCGCCACCTCCCGAGCAAAAACACGCACTACACGTACGGGATTAATGACCATTGTAGTTGACGCGCTGGAAATCAATAACAATCAATTAGTCCACCTGGTGCCCCCCGCATGCCTAGGCTGGCGCAGTCGTTGCCCCTTGCTAAGGCGTCAAAGCTCTGAGCGAAGTGTCTGCCCCTACCTGCAAGAGCGCGCCCCGTTCCCTTCACACCAATGCGTCTTTCTGGAATAATGTTCTGGACAAACACTTCGCAACTGACCACTGCATCCAGTGGCGAATTAACCAATAATAAGGGCTATGCATAGTACCCCAGACGGACAGGATCCCTGGCGACATGAAAATATTACAATATTATTATAGTATCTAATTTTATTTCTCATATACTAAACATTTTATGGAATAAAAATTAAAAGATACTTTGAAGCTCATACTTTAAAGAAGCAAATAAAATTCGAAATTTAAAAATTACATTTACGTAATTTTTGAAAAATCAAAAGAATGTGTACATCAAAATAGTTTTAATGTCATGTTATTCAGGGTATTTAGCAGAATTCGTACAAAACGTTTAAAGAAAAAATCTTGGAGCCGTTTTAGAAAAAGCCTTGTTTTCAACATTGACTATATTTTATTCGAAATTACGCAAAAACTACTGCTTTTTTAAAAATTTGTACGACATTAATTAAAAATCTAGTTGGAGAATAAATTTCATTTCAATATAAAATCTATCTTCAATTATTTCTAGCTACATCAGGAAAGAATGGAAGGACAAGGAATGGCTTTATTAGGGTCAGCATGGTTTTAGAAATGGTTTCTCGTGTGAAAGTCAGCTAGTCTCACTTTTACAGAACCTAGCCGACGTAGTAAATAAAGGTGGTAGGGTCGACGCGATTGTAATTGATTTTGCCAATGCTTTTCATGTTGTTCCACACGATCGTCTTATAAATAAATTAATAGATTCAGGTTTAGACACAAGACTGGTAGCGTGGATACACGACCTACTTCGTGACAGGACACAAAAGGTCCGAATCGAAAGTTACTTTTCAACCTCGAGAAACGTCACGTCAGGAATTCCACAAGGGTGTGTCATCTGACCACTCCTATTTCTTACCTTCGTGAATGATTTGCCGATAAATTTAGCTTCTAATGTACGATTCTTTGCAGATGACTACGTAATTCATAGAATTATTAACTTGGAGGAGGACGAGAATATTTTTCAGCGAGACTTAGACAAATTACAGACCTGGGCGGAAACAAACGGCATGGAAATAGACAGTTCAAAGAGGAAGTCCATCACGTTTGGTAGGGGTCGAAGTTACAATGAATAATATAAACTGAATAATAATGTTATACCTCGAGTCACGTCTTGCAAATATTTAGGAGTACAGCTAGATTCACCTGGGAAAATCAAGTAAATTTCGTTTTAGGGAAAGCCTGGAGATATTTGCATTTTATTATGCGAATTCTGGAAAAGAGTTCAGTGAGAGCCAAAGAACTAGCATGTGTCATTAGTGCAACCCATATTAGAATATGGGGCGATATGTTAGGACCCATACAGAATTTTGCAGCAAAGAAATCTAGAAAAGGTTCAGCGTAGAACATCAAAATTTGCTTTCAGGGGTACCTGGAATAAAGTATGGGAGTCACTCGAAAGAAGGAGAATGAAGTCGCGTCTTTATGCTATGTATAAAGCGTACAGAGGCTTTCGAGCGTGCAAAGAAATTCAAAGTCGATTAGGGAAACCTACATATTTCGGCAGAGCGGATTATATGACACATCACAAAATCCAGATAAGAATTCAGAAAATGGACGTTGAGAAATACTCATTCGCGAACAGAACTATTAGAGACTGGAACGGTTTGCCTGTGACAATCTTTGATCCCTTTCCTCAAAGACTAAGCAAATTTAAAAATAAATTAAATTCATAGATGTTGATATGTGTATTATCTCTTAAATATTATGAAAGAAGTAACCTCCTTTGTAAAGTATGTTGTATTACCACTATTATTATTATTATTATTATTATTATTATTATTATTATTATTATTATTATTATTATTAATGTGCAGTGGATTGTAGTGCAGTGTTGTGCAGTTGAGGGAAATGAGTGTGCAAGAAACACATTAAAACTCACTGATTATCAGTATGGTGAAGTGAAGTGTGGTGAGGTGGAGTGCTATGGAAGCTTGTACGGTGAAATGTTCGTGTTAATTTGTAAAGTTTGTAATTTTTGTAAAATTTTGTATGGTGGTTAAGTTCTGTAATGTTTACTTAGTGTATTCTGCCACCAAGTTCTCAAACTTATTTGAAGAATTAATAATAAATCTAATAATGAAGTTCAATGACGTTGTTCTAGGAGAGTTTCAAACTTTTGCAACTGTTCACTACTGAAAAGTAACAGTGAAAATAGGACTCATGCCATTTGTATATTTCACTCTATTCCCACAAGAACTTAAAAGGAAAAAACGAAGGGTTCTTTAATTTTAAGTATTCCGCGCACTTCACGTAAAGTTATTCCAAAATTTAATGAACTATTTTCAAAATCGTAGGGCTTTAGTGTAGGTGCCAGTGTTGCTCAAAGACGGCCGGCCGGCAGGACAGACAGACGAACGGACGCTTTAAAAAACACTTACGGAACCAGAATTCGTAGATTCCGACTACACTACGTATGAGGGAGAATCAAAAAGTAAGCTACCCTTCGAAGTTGTGGCCATTTATGAAACCAGCTACATACAGGCAACACGGCAATGATAATATACAATTAAAGTTCACTTTTCCACATAGTCTCCAAGATAAGGTAAATATTTCTCGAAACGATCAACTAACTTATAGATTGTGGATGCGTATAAATCACCTCCAGCGCTATGGAACCACTTAGAGACAGCTGCTTTCAACTCCTCATCGTTTCGGAATCGTCGTCCTCCGAGATCCTCTTTCAGCTTGCCGAACATATGATATTCGCATGTCGCTAAGTCTCGACTTTATGGAGGATGTTGTTATACTTCCCACTTGAATCGCTGCAGGAGTTCGGACGTTTGGCGGGCCGTGTGAAGTCTTACGGTTTTGAGAAACAAAATCACATCGGCGATCAATTTTCCCCACCGCTTTTCTGTAATTGCCTCACGCAACCGGTTCAACGTTTACGAACCGCCATACAAACGCATCTCCAATTTAGAGTGAACATCCAGTTGACGCGCCGTTCAGCCTAGCCCGCACTGCACACACATCACGACGGGATATCAGACCAACACCACAGTAGTTGATGTAGCTCACAGTAGTTGGTGTAGCTTGCTACGCATTGGTCACGGTCATGTGATACATAGGTCTCTCGCGGCGAGCTAGTGTAACTTACTTTTTGATACGACTACGTATTATAGAAAGTAATTTATTAAATGAAGTAAATAAAATCCTTTTTACGTTTTCAGGAAGCCACAAAACGAGTTTTTCTGTCGAAAAATGGTACTTTTTGTCGAAGCAGAACTACATTGCTTTTTTTATACTATGTATTTTACAGTATGTACGTATACGAGAAAGTAAAAAATAATAAATACCTTTCCACGGAAGTATTTATCCTCATTTGTAGCTATACGTAAAGACACCTAACTATACGTCAAGGTGCAAATGTGTTTTGCGTGATCGTGCGCCACTACGGCTTACTCTGGTTTTCTGTGGTTGATCATTTCAATCATCCAATGTTAAGATGATAATAACAAATTTCTCCTCGACAAAGCAACACCATGTTCCTGGATTTCTAGTTACCACGACTCGTGGAAACATTCAAACCGACGCAATTCGCAGCACACAGCTGTTGTGCGGGTTGCGTCCCGACTTCCAGGCGCGATGCCAGCGCAAGCGCGCACGCCTCCGCACTCGAGAGCGCCGCCCGCGCAGTGCGAGTTGGCGCATTTAAGACGCCACCCCGCCTTGTGTTATTGCTGTTGGCGCGCGCCGCATTAGCAACTTCCCACTCCCGCTGACGAGCCGTCCTCAACGCGCGCACGCTGGCGCAGAAATTTCAGAAGGGAAAATCTTGTAAATTCTTCTCCGCCCACTCCCACTTCGAAACGTTCCCTCTCGGCCTGCGGTGATGTTCGGGAGCGCGCCTAAGCCCATTGCCATCGCGCCAGATTTTTCATCCTTGAGGTACGCCACCTGGAAATCGCAACGCGGGCGGGCGGCTGATTCTGTTGGCGCGCTCAAGGAGCTTCGGGGAGTTCGCAAGCAGCTCTCGCTGTTCGTATTTTCGCCCCCCACCCCACCCCCACCGAGCGCGAAGTGGCGTCTTTTACCGGAATTTATCCTCCGATCGCAGCTAAACTATGCGCCAGTTACTTTGTCGGAGAGGTTGTAAGTTGCGCCCGCGCGCGAGTCGTGCTATATTTCTCGCTGCTTCTGGGACCCTCGTCCAATAAGAACGGAGAGGAAAGATGTCGAAATGGAAAGCAAAGGAAGAAGTTGTTACTGTAAAGAAGAGAAGATCGATGCTTCAGGAGAAGACAAAATAAGAACAAAAAGTTATATAAAATTTGTAAACATATAGAATGTAGAGATAGAATTTGAATAAAATAATGAAATTCAAGCACAAAGAATAGATGGGTGAAACAATGAGTAAGTCATACAACAGTTGAGAAATTTAATTTATTTATCATAAAAACAATAAGACGTACAGGGAAGTATATTCTTCGTAGAGCTTCAGAATCTCTTCCTCTTTTACTACCACATAACTGAATAATGAATAAATGTACCAAAGTGTGTTGTCATTAATTGGTATCTACAAAATTGTCAACTCCATGTAGGAGAAAACTATTTGTACCGGCATAAAAATACAAATTTTAATTTATAATATTTGACGAAATCACTCTAACTCCTCCTCAGCCCACTCCCTACGCTACTAGTACAAACAGAGCTCAACAAGCGAGGAAGCAAAGGGGACAAACTGTAGAATTAAAAACATAAACCCATGAATACGCAAGATCACACCACCGAAGTGTACAAAAAAGAAGTCTTGTTAGAAAGAAAGAGCCAATAGGTACAAAGAAAATGAAAATGTTCTGTGAAAATACTGATAAACGAGCGCAGTTTATAAAAACATCGGAAGCCAGAACTGGTATAAAGTGGATAAAGGGAAAAAAATATATTTCGGGAATAAATGTCAGCAGCCAATGCTGCTGTAGAGTGAGACAGTAAGGGCAATAAACGAGAAGCAGTATTTCTAGCCCTTCTGAGTGAAGAGGTCGCAAGTAACCGTGTCAGTGGACGAATGTAGTTGGCAGAAGCTGTCTCAGGCGCCTCCAGAGAGCATCTCGCCCTCCGCGTGCGAGGTAAATGACGGGCGAGGTAGAGGACAAGCGGGTGGGCGAAGGCGACCAGGCGAACAAACGACGTTCTGTGAACGAGCTTGTTAGTGACGTAAGCAAAGTGGTTGGAGTGGTTGAACTGCAGGCGACGAAACCGGAATCGGAAAAAAAAAAGCTCGTGAAATCAGTGAGGCAAGGGAGAACAGAAATTGTGAGAGGTCCGCGGTAGAGTAGGAAGGCGAAATGACTGTGCTGGCCAAGATGAGAGGTGCAGCTGGGAGGGCAGGAGGCTGGAGGGTGTGGGTTCAGGGGGTGCGAGGAGTGTAGGGCGTAGTGGCGAGTCGGGGATGAAAGAGGAGCGAGGCGATGTGGAATCGGCGCAAACGGCGTGGTGCGTGCGGAAGGAAAGGCTTAGAAGCAGTGTGGTTTGGGAGGGAGAGACGGGGTGGAACGGGGCGAGGCGGGGAGTTGGAGATGATTGAGGAGCGGGAGCGGGAGGAGAGGGAATCGGCGGGCGCGGCGCCACGGGCGGGGCGGGCAGGGTTGTCGCCGGGGGAGGAGGGGCGGGGCGGGGAGAGGCGGGAGCGCGGCTGTCGGTCGGAGGGTTCATTAGCGGAGCGGAGGGCCGGATGAGGAGCGGCCCGAGAAGTCTCGCTTGTTTGTTCCATGAAGAGTGCTTGTGTTAATTCCCTGCAACAAGATTGCCACGTTAATCCGCGAGGCAATCCAACGGCGGCGGCGGTGCGGTGCTGTTTGCACAGGCGCCGAGGCGGGCCAGGGCGGGGCTGGGCGGGGAGGGCGGGAGGCGGACGGCGCGAGAGCGATTCGGACGGGAGCCGAGGAGCCTGAAGCGGCGGCTGGGGCGAGACGGGGCGATGAGCAACCGCTGGCGGGACTGACAGCCGCGGGCGCAGGCGGAGGCTGAGCCGCCGCGGGAATTCGCGCTCCACAGACCAGCAGCGGGGAGCGAATTACGAGCGAACGCAAACACGAGACGACTTAATGAGGAGGAAAGAGTACAATGTTTCAGAAATAAACTAAGTACGAAAATAATTCAAATTTATGTTGGATCTAAATAAAATTGTTCAATAGAATTAATATAAGGTTTATCACTTCGAAAATTATAAAACAAAAGAGAATTGCGTACAGGTTGAATGAACACATAAAAATATGTTTAAATTTAATGAATTTGGTGTAATTCTCTACTGACTATTTAACAATCGTTGGTCTTAAGTATACTACCTTCAAAAGTATTGATAGGTTTTCAGTATGGGTGAACAGAAGTAATTAAGGAATGCTTGTGAAAGGATGCACATTTCGTAAAGGGAGATAGCAAGGGAAACAAGAAAAAAGCGAAATACTCGGAAGAGCGGAAAGCCCGAACGGGTAAAGAGGCCGGGAGACTCATCAGGCGAACGCTTTCAGGCGCGGAGATGACTGGATTTCGCGAGTGCAAGTGGCGCGGGGGCGGAGGCGTAGGCGCAACGGCGCAGGCACTGCGTAAAGAGCGGAGCGGGGCGACGGGGATGGAGACGGCGGAGGAAGCAGAATCTTTATGAGCCATTCTTTGGTGATTTCGCGCGTGTCAAATGCTAACTAGTCTCATAAATGCACGTATTTATCGCGAGAGGTGGCGATAATCGTCCCTCTCTGAATGGTGTGACCCGGCTCCGAACTGAACGTCGGTTTGCGGGGTTTTCCCCAACCAGTTATCTCCCACCAGCGGGGCACCGCTTCGGCCGGATAATGCACTAAGCTCCCGACTGGTTTCCCGGTATGTGTGTTAGTGTAGTGCATGTAAGTGTGTGTATACGTAAGGGGTACAAATATGACACGGAAGGTGAAGGAAATATCGTGCGCGGTGCACGACCCGTGTGTTAGGGTACTTCCCTCGCATTCGCCTGGTGTTGATCGGAGAAACCAAGTAATACTACCGATCAGAGCAGCCGGCCGCTGGAATTATCGTGCAGACAGTGGCTGAAGTCGGCCTAGCTATGTAGCTAGTGTCGAAAATCCTGCTACCGTCGGGACTCCAACCCTAGAACGTCTTGGTCAGAGGTGTTGCAGTGACTGTCAGTTGATGCTCTGAGCCACTTAAGTCGGTAGGAAGCAGGATGGCGGAGCAGGAGACAGGGAAGTGGGACGGAGCGTGGTAGCAACGGCGGGGAAGAGGTCGTGGCAAACGTGAGCTTTTCAGGGTGGAGCTATGAATTTGAAGGTGAGGTAAATCGAGGCGTCACAAAGGGAGACTTGGTGGGGCGAAGGGGTGGATCTGTGCTAGAAGGAAGAAAGTGAATACGCAGTGGGTGAGGTAGGGAGTGCGGGGAGTTGGATCGAGATAGTGCCGGCGGGGAAAGACACAAGGAGATGAAGGTGGCATGAAGGCGGCGCGAAGGCAGTGGGGTTGGGGTGCGATGAGGTGCGCTCAAGGAGAGGGGTGGATTAGGGAGTGATGACTTCATTTGGGGGTGGCCTCCGTTTCTGTGGGGAGGCGGCAGTACCGGTTCGCCCTCCTCCGGCACGGTGCCGCCTCAGCAAACGCTCCGCCAAAGCGACGCGATTTTACTTTCTCGCTTCCGCAGTAGTGTGAAAGTTATGTAATGCGCGAAAATAGGCGAATTATTGGCAGAAAAACTCTTAGTTCAGTGTTCTGGCAACGAAAAATTGGTTAAATCCAGTTTCCAAATTTAGAAAAAAAATTCTCTAACACGAGGTGAAACCAGAATCCATGTTTTGTGAATCCTTGATACCGAAATATCAAGTACCGGCAAAACGGCTATCCGTCTGTCTGTGAACAACGCTAGCGGCTAAATCGTTCAGCCGATTTTCTCCAAAATATGTTCCCTAATCAATGTGGCTGATGTCACGTCCCCTTGAATTTGAAACCGATATTTTAATTTTGAAGTGTACTTTAGATAGAGCCGTTGGGCCATTTCCAAAATTTTCAAAGCAACAGCTCCATCATACTTTATTCATTTTTGTGCAGGTGCAGGTCTCATTATCTTTGAAAACTGATTTTTCGAAAATTGCAAAGTTGAAACTTTTCTCGGCGTGTTTCTTCCATTACAGTTATGAAGATGGAGATTATTTCCCTTAATCAAGTATGTTTCTTGAAGAGAGATTTTCAAACAAGGTGATGTTGAATTTTTCGAAAATCTGAGAACTTTTCACTTAATTACGGGCAAATGTAGTGCATGTTATACGTCGGAAGTTGATGGTGTTCCACCTCCGTTCGGACGTCAGATTTGGAGCAGACTTACAAATCGCTTAATGAGGGGCTTCTCCTCCACGTAATTCCGCTATCGTGCCACTGCCCCAGCTAACAACGGCTTCCAACTAGTTCCCGACTGGTCTCCCAATCTGTGTGGTAGTGTTAGAGAGGAGAATAGGTACTAGGATGAGGAAGGGAATATCGCGCACGATGTGACCAAATCGTAGGATGATTCGAAAATTATTAGATGAATGTGATACATTGAGTTTAAAAATAAATAGAGAATGTTGTGTATGTAAATAATTAATTAATAGTTTTACGTGTGGTTCATAACATTTTGGATGAGAGTAGTGTTATTCGTTGGAATAATTCAACATTTGCAAATATTCTTGATGTTTGGGACACGGTAAAACTCTATAGTATTAGTATCAGCCAATAATTGTCCTAGTTCCTAGAATCTGTTTTACTGATGTTCGTACATTTGTTGCAGGAAACTCCTCAAAAATGCTTTACGCCCACATGCAATATCACCAGACTAAACTATTCATTGGTGAATCGAACGACATGAAACCGTTCGCAAACACGCCAGTGGTTTGTTGTGAATACTATGAAATTTAAAGAACGAAAGGCATGATGAAAACTATTTCAGATTTCTCTTCAGTTTTCAAATCAAACGTTACCTTTCATCCAATGTCACAGTAACTTAACATTTCAGTCCATGAAAATGTCTCACACTTGCGGTTACACACACACACACACACACACACACACACACGCATCTCATAAAAAATTCAACAAATATCCTTTCAAATGTCTTTCAGTCGTGTTCATCCATGCCTTCTTCCATCTCAATGTAGATAAGTAGTTGAGCAATATAGCTTTGTTGGCCCATTGCGAACGCTTTGAAAAAACTAGCGTGGAACATACGAACGTGGATATTGGAAGAAATCAGGCCAAACGAAATTTATTAAGTTATCTATGAAGATATCATTTAAATTCCTAATATCACGCGCAGCTTAATCCGTCTTGGCTATAACCGCCTTCCTGATATCCTTCGATTTATAAACCAAAAATACTCCTCATAAATGCCCCAATCACACACCCAATCCCACCAACCTCAACGATACATCGGCGAATCGAACGTCACGAAGCCGATCGCGAATCGCGATGCTGCGGCCGCGCCGAACGCATTCCGGAGAGGCCATCACCCGCCAGGAAACGAACCCCTTATCTCCCGGCGCAACACGTAGGCGGGCGCCCGCCTCGCGCACCCGCCCCCGCGGCGCAGGCCATGATCTGCAGCTTTATGAGCCGACTTTTACGACGGTCTCTAGAATATTCGCCGCGCCCTCTCAATCTTTCTTCGCTTTCATCCCCCTTCTGTTATGGGCGGATTTTCAAGTGGCACTAATCCCCGCGTTGAGCCCCCCCCTTCTCCCCTCCCCCACGAGCTGGGGGCGTTCCGTCAAGGCGCCTGATAATGCAGGGCCCTGGCTAAGCGGACGCCATAAAGCGACATGGAATTTGTGAACTGCCTGTAATGACCGCAAAGCCCCCGGCGGGAGGTTCTTGAATCACCGCGCGGCGCCAAGGACGCGTCGATTGAGCTGCCGCCGCCGCCGCCGCCTGCGGGGTGGAAAAAGATGCTCCAGAGGATTGCTTCCGCTCAAGACCCAAACCTTGCAGGCTTTGCCCCATACTACGTACGAGGGTTATGCATTTGACGACTGTTTTGAAGACACGAAAATAATATTATCTATAATTTGGCGCGTTAGTACTAGTCGTAGTTGTGTATTCAAATAAATACCTAATAATGGGACGCAAATATATGTCAGTCCGGTGAGAGATAGACACACAAAAACAAAACATTTTCAATATCCTCTTTGCATCTTTTAGTTATTTCGTAAATGTACGATATTCCCTTCCGAGTTTATATCAATATATTAAAATTCATGATAATCCTCCTATTGCTTCCATGAGAATGAGAGATTGAGAGAGAGAGAGAGAGAGAGAGAGAGAGAGAGAGAGAGAGAGAGAGAGAGAGAGAGAGAGCGCAAAACATATGTTGTGCCATTGGAAATGCCAATGTTAGCACCGAACATTAATCACATTCCATATTCAATCTATCAGGAATATTGTTTTACTAATAATACAAAGTCTTTGGAATATAAATATAGTATTATTAGATTCTTGATATTCAATAACGATTTGAGATATATGTTCTAGGCTTCCAGTATTCCAGGTATTGCAGAAGTGCCTATTGATGACACTGAATGAAGACCACTCGTGTTAGTAAACATGGATCCGTGTGACGGATGAAGGCAACAACGTTGCCACTTCAGTATCTCCAACTAGTAGGTCCTTGGGTAAGAGCCCTGTCAGTGACGGATTTGAGACACTAGCTGCGTATATATCGTAATCATCTTCTGTCTGGAGGAGAATTCTAGTAGCCGGCTGCTCTCATTAGTAGTTTTCCTTGGTTTCTCCGATTAATATCAGAAGGATGCGGGAACAGTACCTTATCCAATGGGTCACGGACGGTGCACGTTCCTTCCTTCTTAATTCTTGCCCCATCCTCTCCCCTCGTACACCTTTGACCAAGGAGATCCGGGTTCGATTCTTGGACAATCTCAAGGGAAATGTGTTTCAACAAAAGGAGTTTGCATGCTTCACAGGGGCTATTCCAACCCCTGTGAAGCATCCTAAACCATACTAATAATTTAATTCCCTGCCAATTCTGGCCGCTAAGTGGTGACGCAGGAGCGCTAGATGTAAGAAGTGCGTATGCGGGGACGCAACTTGGCGGTCTTCCTGACAGCTGATTTCATTGATATGAATGTTATGGAGGATTACTCCTGAGCATATATATATATATATATATATATATATATATATATATATATATATATATATATATATATATATATATAATCCCCATGTGAATACAGAATATGAAGATATAACAAGAAATTGAATTAAGAAAACATGTTAAAACCATTTCTTTCAAAGTTTCTACATTTTAGATAAATAATTGGCAAAGTGATAACTGAAGGAATTTTGTAGTAAAAATCTAGAGTTTTTATTAAAATTACCATAGTTATTCACAATGCCTTCAAATAAACATCTTTTTAACAAACGTATCTGGCAAATGATCCCCTTCATGGTGCCATGCGTTCACTGTGTCAAACAATGGACGGTCGATAGGATTTTGATTAATCACGGGGATAATCAAAAGGCATTCACTACAGAATCACATTTCACTCCTTTCCCGCATACTCAAACAACTCCTGACATTCCAGATGCATTGTGCGTTGTCCTCATGATCGGCGGAAGTCGAAATGACATTGCGAACAAAGGGGATCGAATGAATCTATATCTAACGCACGGTTGCCGAATCGAAACTATTTGGAATGTCAGTTGCATTGGCTCAAAGACGAGACTCGCCGTTGTGCTTGGCATCAGAATGACAATTTCTCTGTCACTGTCGTGTTTATGTTCGATTTTCGGCGTTCGTTTGTAGACCGAAGAGACGTTTGAAATCAAATGGTAATGTTGGATTTTCCGCAACATTTTTACATTAACACTCATATGGGCATTGTATTTTTTAAATTTAAATTATATTTACACTGGTTATAACAATTCAATTGTACATTTTCAAGTGATATTATTCATGTTTCTTAATATTCTATATGAAAATTGAACACCAGAACATTTGTATTTAATTCTTCCGTTTGATATTTATATGTAGGCTATGGTGAAGTGAAGATAAATTTAACATGTTTCAACAAATTGAATTATAGGTTATTTTATAATTCCTCTTTTTACAGCAACTGACAATATAAGATTTAAAACATTCCATTGAAAGAAAATGGAATACAATAGCAAGAGTACGGAATTAGCGGAAAGCGGTATGTGATTCTATAAACAGTATAAAACTGTGCAAGTTGATTAAATACTCATCCTGTTAACTATACCCAGGTCAATAGTCATAGAAGCTCTTCCCAAGGCATAATTTCTTCAGGTAGTTTATCACTAGTTCCGTTGTTGTTCATTATAGCTATTTTGAAATCTCCGAATCAAGATATTCTTTTAGCGATATATTTTGGCAACGATCATCTAGAAAACACGGTTTTAACAATAGTACTAAGGATTAGGAATCAGAATTTTTAACAAAAATATATTTTTTATTTATCCTTTAGTTGTTTCAAAGGGAATGTTAATGGTGCAAGTATAGAGGTCTTTACTTTTCTGAGAAATAAATAAATGATGATTTTCGTTATATTGCTGTATCCATTTGCGAACCTCACTACAACAAATTTAAGGAAAAAACATATTGAATTTCTATTCTTAATCCCAGCTCAAATCTTAAGTAGTAGTCTGCCACCTTATGTTTTGTGAAATACGCATAGATTTTCATTAATTAGGGGAAGGGTGGTAAAATCATTATTTAAAATATATTTAAATAATATGTACGTTAATGAGAGATAGTACAATAAATTTGGAGATATTAATTTCATCAATACTATTACTTAATATCGAAAAATTGCCTTTTTCACACAGTATTACTATATTGCGTAAGGAGTTCAGGAGAAATAGAAAGGTTTAAATTCATATTATTTCATAATTTTTCCTAAATCACAACTCTGTTCAAAAAATCGCTGCTACTTAGACATCTATGACTTATCATTTATTCATATGACCTTCAGTTACAATCCTAGTCCCTCGTAACAGATAATCCGTGTGATGCAGATCGCCTCGAATTAATTGCGACTCCCTCGTGCTCTCCCAACCACGTTCACTCACAACGTCGGCGCGCATTCACTTCCGGCAGTTTCCGGATTTCCGACCGGCTTAAGAGGCTTAGAGCATCTACAGATATCATGACAGTGACTCTGTTCGAGGGTCCTAGGATTTACGACACAGCTAGGTCGAATTCAGCCGCTGTCTTGAGAATTCTGCCGGATGCTCTCTAATCGGTAGTTTTACATGGTTTCTCCGATCAACATCAGGCTAATGTCGGAGCAGTCCCCTAACAAATGGGTCACGAACCGCGCGCGATCTTTCCTTTCTTTCTCCTCTTTCCCTTCTAACCTCACCCCTTACGTAAACACCTCAATGCACTAAACGTTATTCTCAAGGGGTGATCATGCGGCTGCACAGTGTAATACATTTTGGTCGTGGACAGCACAGTTGCAAAGTTTACGCAACTTGTATGTGAAATACTGGTGCGTGATTGTTGTTTGCAGTTTGATGGCGTTTTGTGAATTATTCGTAATGCCGAAAATATACGTTATCGAAATTGACTTAAACTTTTTATTAGAGTGACAGTGAAAAATATGTGGTTTTGGAGTCCGTGTGTGTGACGTGTGTTTCTGTTTACAAGTTGGTTCCTTTAGGTTAAGGAACTAACTTTATTATATTCTGTGAACATACCGAAATGTGCAGTGCCAGTTCGTGAAAATGGCAATGAAGAAAATAACGAAAGTGATACAGTGTGTCATTCATTTCCGCAAAATCCTATTCTGAGAAAAACATGGATCTATGTTTGTAAATGTGCAGACTCACGTAATGTGCAACATGCCACTATATACAGTCTTCATTTTAGGAAATACGATTACGTACGAGATTTACAATCTGGACTTTTAAATTTTGCCCCCAAAGAGATGCATGCCAAGCAAATGCAGCATGATGCTGTGCCAAGTGATTTAAGTTCTTTAAATGGTCAGTACACATCACAAAGAACAGAACAAGTGTATGAACGAGGATTGGAATGTTCAAATCGTGTAACACGTAAGCGTGTTGTAAATACTCTCTACAAACTTTCTCCAACAAAATTAAAAGTTGATGAAGCCACAGAAACTGATCTTGTACTGAAGGATTTAGGCATAAAACTGAAGTTTGCCAAAATACAAGAGCTAAACATGAAGTGTTGTTTCTCCAAACAAACAAAATGTTTGCAATTGTCTCTTAGCAGGCAAAAAAATTAATAGCTGGGTGGAAGAAAAATATAATGTAAAGAGAGCAATCAAAAAAATTTCAAACACTTTTACCAACACTCAAATAGAATGCCTCTTGAAACAAAAAGTCCACGATGGAGGAAAGAAGATGTAGCACTGAAACTCTGCTCACTGTCCAGAAAGTGTTATATGTATCTGAGGAGATTTCAACATTTTCCCTTGATTGCCCTGTCCACTTTAATAAAATGAGCATCTGGTCACATCATTCCAATGTCATCCAGTGTGAATTGAAAATGATCAAGAAATGGATATGATTTTCGGACCACACGTACAAGTGACAATGGCTTGTGCACTTTGTGGAAACTGGAAGCAGCCTGTTTATTATAGTTTTGATACCACCACGACTCAGAAATTAGTAAAAGAAATAATCAGTGAACTCCAAGATGCAGGTTTGATAGAAGTGGGTGTCGTATCTGAAAGCACTGAAACTCTGCTCACTGTCCAGAAAGTGTTATATGTATCTGAGGAGATTTCAACATTTTCCCTTGATTGCCCTGTCCACTTTAATAAAATGAGCATCTGGTCACATCATTCCAATGTCATCCAGTGTGGATTGAAAATGATCAAGAAATGGATATGATTTTCGGACCACACGTACAAGTGACAATGGCTTGTGCACTTTGTGGAAACTGGAAGCAGCCTGTGTATTATAGTTTTGATACCACCACGACTCAGAAATTAGTAAAAGAAATAATCAGTGAACTCCAAGATGCAGGTTTGATAGAAGTGAGTGTCGTATCTGACCTTAGGGGAAAGAATTAAAAATTGACTTAAACAATACTTGTTTCGACAACCCCTCAAATGCTAGTAAACATATCTGAGATTTCCATTTATTCCAAATTCGGTAAACCAGAAAGAAATTTAAAATTACATTTCAAGTACAGTTTAAAGTGCCCCGCAGTGCGCTATTGGAAACATTTATGGATGGATTCTAGATTCGTTCAGAAAACTAGATAATTTATGTCAAATATTATTGTCGTTTTTTATTCTGAGTAAATATTAATAAATAAGAGTATTCTTCTGTATATTAGAATATTCAACGTCATTTTCCGTTGTCCTCATGCAGCTGCAGCGGCAATGGCGAGTTGTTCTCGATAGAGACGTCATGCGCAGAAGCCATTACGTATCATCCCATTTCGCTCTACATCTTATTCTAAGTATTTTGGCTCTATACTATCACAAAATGCTGGGAGACCAGTCGGAAGCTTAGAGCTTGTCCAGGCTGGGTTGGTGCCCATTGGTGTCCATGGTGGGAAAATCTGGTTGGGTAAATCCGCAAGCCCACGAGTAGGTCCGCAACGGATCTCACCATCAAGCGGGGGAAGATCACCATACCTCGCAATAAGCATACACTACACGCACGGTGCTAATGATCTTAGCATTTGATGCGTCCGGAATGAATAATCCATTAATTCAGAAATATTTTGTGATGAAGATCGCCTTGATGGTTGGTAGCTTGGTTGTTAGTGATTCCGGGCGCGTCAACTGAGATCATTAGTCCCGTAAGTGTAGTGCATGTTTTCATCGGAAGGTGGCGGTGATCTTCCCTCATTCGGTGACGAGATCCGGTGCCGACCTTTCACCGACTAGTAGTGTTTTCCCAACCAGCAGGGCGCCGTTCCAGCCAGGACAAGTTCTGTCCCCGACTGGTCTCCCAGCATGTGTGGATGTTAGTGTAAGTGTGTGTGTGTGTGTAAAAGGACAAGGAAGAGGAAGGAAAGATCGCGCGGTCCATGGCCTGGTAGTTAAGAGTACTGCTCCAGCATTCATCTGATGTCGATCGGATAAACCACGGAAAACTACCGATCAGAGCAGCCGGCCTCAAGAATTCTCTTCCAGACAGCAACTGAATTCAATCTAGTTGACAAGCTAGTATCGAAAATCCTGCCGCCGGTGGGACTCGCACCAAGAATCTTCCAGTCAGAGGCACTGCAGTGACATCAGTTGATGCAAAGATCGCCTTGAATTAATTGTGACTCCCTCGCTCACTGACAACAGGAGCAATGCCATCTGCACAGAACGCCAGCGCGCATCCATTTCCGGGAGCAGCGGTATTTCCGCGGACCATGTGATCGATGCGGTCTCGAAGCCCCGAACACGGGGTAGTTGTTTCACCGGCGGCAGCTGTGGGAGATGAGTCACCGAAAGGTCGCAAGCGAACGAGGCCTGCTCATTTGTAAATCACGAACAGTTCCGCGAACGGCCGCCGGGGAAGTGAATTGGACGATCCGGCCTCCCCGCCCGGTCGGCGCGGGGCTTGTTCTCGCGTGACGCCGCGCTGCGCGGATTAGGAACCGGAGCGTGCGGGCGCGATTCGCGCACGAGACGCTCCACAGATGGCGCTGATGAGCAAACCGAAGCGGCCTTCGCACGGTACATGGTGTCGGGGTTAAGTGATTATTGGATTTTAGAGGTGCTTCGCAGGGCGTGTGCTTCAGGTATATCGTGTTCAATTGTGGGCTAGGCTTTCGATTCAACTGTTAATAAATAAATATGGGCGATTGATTTTAACAAAAAGAAATGTGACATCTGAATAAAAAGTTTTCTCTGCTACTGCTCTGACCCTTTTCCAACATGTCTAAACTTTTTAATTTTTTGGAAAAAACCCGTTGATTGTGCTGCAGTTTAAATGGTGAATAAAAATTTTAAGATAATTTTATCTGAAAGATGTTTCATTGTGATGACTTTATACATAGAAAGATTGAATACAGTCGCTTTCAGTGACAATTAAAAGAATCATTGTAAGTTAGGAAATAAAAGTGGTTATTAGCTGCCTTAATTGTACCCAGGATAATTTTTGAAATTATTACCGCTATTTTGAATGAAAATGGCCAGATGTGTTCAGATGGTAACACATTTTTGCACTTAGCAATGTTTAAATTTACTTCTGAGGATGATCTAGACTGATTGTATTGATACGTAGGAGAAAACAGTATTTTCAGTCAAAGCGTTAGGCTGTATAATTCAAAAATAAACATATTACTTGATTTTATTGCAGTAATGTTAACTTAATAAATCAATTAACCATGTTATCGCCACAGTATAATCTATCTCAGTATGTGTTCGGATGACTTTCTAGAAAAAAATACTTAAGCAAAGAATTGTAACACTTTTATTAAAAAAGGGTGAGTCAGCCTTCCCAGATAATATGATTCCTGCTTCTTTACAGTCAGTGTTTTTCAGAATATTAAAACACAGCATATTGATGAATTTTGTGGAATCCTGATGCAAGCAGTTAACTGACACGTCATTTGTACACAAGAACCTTTTAAAATGACAATTTCTGTCTGAGTTGTTGGTAACTTATAAATGATTGTTTGTAAGGAGGTGTGTGTGAACAAATGAATCTTATATTAAAAACGAAGACTGAGTAAGTCAGTTCTCATCCTCAGACTGCTCGGGAACCATTATTTGCTAGCAAAAATGAACTGAAAAGGATTTTCTCTGGTGTGAGACTTTAGACATTTGAGAAGAGCCTAATCTCAATTTCATTTCAAATACTGAGTGCAGCACTTGATGCCAGTGGAGACGGCTGGATGACGATCTCGCGTCGCCCCGCCCGCGCATCCCATTCGGGTGCTCTGAAGATAAAGGGCGCGGGCGGTGGGCGGTGGGCGTCGAGGCGACGTCCGAGGGCGCGGAAGAGCCCTTGGGCGCCGAGAGACCCATTTCCGCCTCCGAGGGCCCTCGCCGACCCGCACAGTGGGCCGCACGCACCCACGACCACAACTTTCATTCTTTACTCGACGTTGCTCCGACATTTTGTAATGTCGCCTATTCCTCTCGTGGAATTAAAACCAATAGTGTTTAACTATACGTACAAAATGCCCCAATCAGGGCGGTGAATCTAAAAAATTTATCGCTTTTTCTATCCGATTTTTCTTACCACTTCTCCCAACTGGCCAATCATAAACTGTGACTCGTCTATCTTAGAAGGCGGTATACATCGATCGCTATGTCGATGTCCAATAAATCGCCTAAGTAACATAACATAACCTCTTTAATTTTAACATAGCTTTCAGTTATTTTCAATACCTGGCGCGTTTTGAAACTCTGATGGACATCATTTTACTCGTGGAATAGTCCTATTAAATACCAATCGTGCTTTGGAAATTCTCAGATAAATCCCCTCCTCGCTTCGCGAGTCGGGGATTTATCGAGAATTTCCAAAGCACTCGTGGTATTACCATGCATAAACCTTCCAGCTTGACTAATATGTTTCGGTGTTTTAAGATTTTAGAGCGCTTTAATTTTAGTAAAGGAAAAATTTATTAAAATTAAAACTAAAAGAAATTCTAATATTTAGACACAACTACACAATAGATATTTATGAATAATTATTTTATTTCATAATTACATTATCATGAAATTTCACTTTTCTATTTTATGCAGAAATAAGTCAGTTCTTTTCAGTAAAAATACTAGGTAATATTTTATTCTCTTCCTTTTTTGTTTTCTTTGTTTCAGTTCTTCTTATATTTAATTTTTTATTTCAATTTTTTTACATTTATATCAGTATCAATATGAACACAACTAGAGATCCATTTCAGCTTTTATCAACTAAAATTTAAATGCATAGGATAATAAAAGTAGTTTTATAATGCTTAATATACAACAGAAATGTGCACGAAAAATTGAGTCATGTCAATGTTTTGATACTTCTACAAAACTTGCTTCTTTCCGTTAAGATATGGTATGATAATTGTGAATCCGCTAGAAGTTCAGAAGCATCCAGTGTTTAGTGTGCTAAGCGGGGGCAATATACGTATGTTAAGATCGAAGCATGAATCGGAAACATTGTTCTCGTGTACTAAGTGGATAGGGGCTATTTTGGTATTTTTTTGTCTATTTCTTTAAAAGGGGTAGTGAAGTAAAGCCCAGCGCATGCTAGGTTTCTGGGTCGATTCCTGATGAAGTTCTCCCCCATACGCCACATACAGTTTTTTACTGTTTTTGACTAAATTAATAAATAAAAAATAAATCATGTATAGTTCGTGGTAATCAAATAGAGTTGTTGGGGTTGTCCAATTTCGTGTCTCTCATTCCACCATTCGCCCATCACCATTCACCTCATCATCATTGACTGAATTAGGTGGTTGAAGGCATTAGTTAATGACAATGCAGTGCCTGCCTCTGACTGAAATGACCTAGGATTCGATTCCTAACGCAGGCGGGATTTTTGACACTAGCTACACAGCTAGGTCGGATACAGCTATTTGGAGAAGAATTCTAGTGGCTGGCCATTCCGATAGGTAGTTTTCTTTAGTCTCTATAATCTGCACCAGGCGAATACCGAGGCAGTATCTTCACAAATGAGTCACAAACCACGCGCGATCTTCTCTTCCTCTCAATTTTCTTATCCTCTCTCCTTACTTACACACACTTACAAGCCCTACATTACCACACTTGTTGGTGGATCAATTGGGAGTTGAGATCTTGTTCGGCTAGGGCGATGTCCCAGGGGTGGGAGAGAACTGACGGGTAGGTCGGCGCCGGACCTCTCCATTCAGCGGGAAAATATCATACTCACATTGTGAGGAGGATCGTGTACTACGGACTAATGAAAGAAGTTGACGTGCCCAGAAACATGAAATAATCTATCAATCAATGATCTCAGAAGTGGAAAGGCCCCCTAAATGCCAACAAATTAATATTATGGGAATGACTGTCGGTTATTTCACAATAATTCCCTTTTATAAGCTCATATGTTATTTACATAGTATAAAACTCACTCAATTGTTTTTAAAATTCTTGTTTGTCCCAACTAATCCCTCAAACAACTAATCCGATTGCGATGGAATTTTCACTAAAAGGTAGAATATTTTGTCGGGAATAATTTAAGCTATTTTTTGGGATAATTATTTTCGATTACATAAACAAGAATGCTTTTAATGCAGTTTTATTTTGATCTTAGTTATATTGAGTAAACCTGACCTTCACAAAGAGGGAAAATTTGCTATGTATACCCCTAATATTTCCTAAAACTATCCTTTTTTCCATATTAAAGTAGGATTTATATGCGCATTCTCTCTTTACAAATGTCTCGAATAAGATAAAATATTCCCGAAATCACATACAATTTTCTAGTTAATTAATACTTTCCGATAGAACAATACGACTTCGAGTAACTGATGATCAGCATTGAAAATTACTCCCCTGAGGGTGGGGCAGGGGAGAGGAGCAAGCGGATGCGGGTTAGGGGTTGGCGATAAGGGCCAGACGACATGGCGCGACGCGTAGTGCGTTACAAATAAAATTATTTACATTATTCATTATAATTTTGTATTAAGTATGACTATTTACATGCAGACAAATCATATTAATAAACATTTACAGCGTTTTGTGGACGTGTAACATGCAAAAATTAGGTTCTACCCAATGGTACAGACTTTTTCCTACTACTTAAAGTTCTAATTTCTTTCGTCTGGGCTAGTTCTTCGGAATTGCCCCATCCTCTTGCCAGCAGCCATCTTTCGCCGGTCACAGTACATTTTTAAAAATGTTTTCTATTTTTCGTTTTCCTGAAGTTAGAACCACAATATTACCATAAATATGTTGTAGAAAAATAAAACCTTGTAATAAAAGGAAATTTTCGTAGAAAATTATAAGTCATTTTTAAGAAAATGTCGTTTAAACTTTACTTAAAATGCAAAAATGTAAACTCTTTTTCTCACAAAACTTTTGAGTTTTTGAGAAACGTCATTTGAAGCACATCTACTCACAAATACAATAATGTATACAAATCACCGGAAAGGTACATATTAATTTTTCTAAAACAAAAGAAAGCAATGAAATGGCTTTAAGACATCTTCTACAATGATTTTAACACATTTCGTTCAAAAAATTTAAAGAAAAACTTGAGAAAACTTTTTTTGAGAAAATGGCATATAAGCGTTTCTGAAAAATGCGGAATTTTGAGTGCATTTTCCAGAAAAGTTTTGAGAGTTTTTTTGAGTTTTCGAGAATCTTCATGGCACATCGTTTGAAGCATATGAACTCATAAATACAAAAATACACTTTATACAAATCATACTTTCGAAATAAAACTGAAATGTTTTTCAATGTGAAGATTTCTGGGGAAAATTTTCCAAAGTTTTTGAAAAACTTTGGTACAGTTTCCGATAAATTAATAATCCCTCAAACAACTAATCCGCGAGTATTGATGCGGAGTACTGACTACTAAAATGTTTTGGCTCCAATATACTAAAAAACTTACGAATTTTCGAAAACCAATATTTAAGTTTCTTTTAAGCTTATGTGTTAACAAACGCATGAAATAATGAATGACATCTATAATGTAAATTTTAACGACGTTCGAGATATTGTTTTAAAAAATGGGTGTAATTTTTGAAAAATCAAGCAAATATAGCAAAATGGCGTTTATGAAATCTTATAGAGTACATTTAGTACTAATCATACAACAAGTTTGAACAAAAAACTTGGAGCCGCTTTCGAGTAAATTTTGTTTTGAATAGTTTTTAATGTTGCCCATGCTTCAAAATTGCTAAAAAACTATTATTTTTTTCAAAAAATGTGCATATTAAAGAAATATCTAATTGAAGAGAACAAATTTTATTTGAAGAAAAAATGTTATAATTAATATTGTAGTTCTAGGACGACGCCGAGAAAAATTCAATTTTTTTAAAATCCAGAGTTAGCAGGCAAAATCGGACCCTACCATCTTATAAATGTATTTCACTATCTTCTTCGTATAAATTTAAAGAAAATTTTGAAAAGGTTGCAGAAGCTTCATGTAAATTCCCAATGTAAAAAAGGGTATTGAGTTTGGCCAAACCGACCGGGGAATATTCAAATTTGGAAACAATCCTACTCATAGTTTAGGCACTAGGTTGTTCACAAATGATAGACGGACAAACGGACGTTTGAAAAAAACATAACTTTTTCTGTGGTAAAGACTAACTATCCATAAAATCTGACTACATAATGTGTTAGAGTGAGTAATTTCCTACATATTACAACGATTTATTCACTTTTTCTATATCAGGGTCCCACAATACGAGTTTTGTGTCGAAAAATCACCGTTTTTTTCCGCATTACATAACTTTCTCTATACTACGTATAGAGTCCATACATACGTACTATGTATTCTAGAAAGTAAAAAGAAACTAACTATTAAAGTAATACATTAAGGAAGATATATTTTGTGAGCTATCTGATTATTCAGATAGGTGACGCGTGTGAAAAAAAGTACTTAACTCCTAAAATAGTATTATATAATTAAATTATATTAAGAGGATCCTAATACCTGGGAATGATATAATTAAATAATTTAATTCACTTTGAATGTAAATGGTGTTGCATAATGTAACACTCCAAGTACCTTACTAGAAATTCAATGTGTATAACAATTTCCTTTCCTCCTTTATAAATTATCATTGGTAAAATATGTGATATTGAAACAAATTGAATTAAAAATAATATTTATTATTGTTATTATTATTAATTCAAAAAATCCCACGTCTACTATGAAAATAAAAAAAATATTTTAGAAATCTATCAATCAAAGAAAAATATTCTAGAATCGTCTTAAGATATCATGAGCATCAAACACGTTTTCGAATACCTGTGGGAGATTTTTTTTTTAATACAAGAGTTTTTGGAACTAAACAACATTCAAGAAGAAACAATTGCGGTAGATACTTTTGAAATGAAAAGGTTAAAAACAGAAAACTACAAAGCCGAAGAGAAGAAACGTAGTATGATGGAGGAGGTGAAGAGAAGAGAATGGGAGAAGAAAAAATTGAAAACTTCACGTTTCCCCAGCAGGTCTTAATGTAAGGATGTATCAAGAGGAAAGTAGACTTATGTCATTGTAATCTCATCTTCAGAGGTAACGAGTAACAAACATCGCCGCTTTCGCGATAACACTCCAATATCTAGCGGAATTCGTGTAATATAAGTTTTTAATTACGATAAATTTGTTTAATTTTTTTCTCAAAGTAAGCTACTTTTCAGTAATAGAGCTTACTCTTCTACACATCAAGAATATATAGCGAAAAATTAATCACTTTTCAATGGAAAAAGAAAACTCGTAAAACTGAATGAACAGCATTGGAACTTACCTTTTGAGATTTTCCAGAAACAAAAACTAAATATTTTTGTTAACCACACACATTGATGTGGGCAGGTTGAACACGTTTTGAGCGGCCCTGGAAGGCATCTGAAATAGTTTCTGATACTACCGCCTGGAGGCAGCACATTACCAAAGAGAAACCTTAGTATTTCATATTTCCAGAATATTCCTTGACTAGCGCCGGTCGCAAAGACGCTGAGTTCCAATCATTCTCGGAGACGAGATCTGCGCGTCCAGCCCGCAATGTCCAAGAATGCTACTGCCGGTGCTGTCATTATCGAGCACGAACGATATCGATACTAGGCCTTTTATCGGGATGCGTCCTAGGCGTCGGCGGTCGAAAAGCCAACGAAGGATGACGAATCCGGGAGGCCTCACTAGCTCTGACGACACGGTTTTTCTCTCAAGCGTTTTTATTAAATATCTTTGATCACATTATTTATTTCCCTTTCAATGAAGAGGAACTAAACTGTGGGTACAAAATAGTATGGAATGCTGTTTTACGCCAAATACAATAAAAAATTGATCGTACAAGTCGCAAATCTATTTTAGAATAGTAGAATATTAGAATAGAATAATATAATATTTTAGAACTAGTCTATTTTAGAATCTACAATAATCTAAAATTGAAATCCTACTAAACAGTTCAGTGAGGCTTACACCTGAACCATTAATTATTAACCACGTTATTCCAGCATTTCCATTATCAATAAAAAGCTAAAACGCATTTAACTCTGAACTTGATTTTAACTTTCTCTCCTATAATGTATTACGTAGTATAACGAATGTTCTGTAAAGCGACTTTTGGACAGAAAAACTCGTATCGTAAATTCCTGCAACCGAGAAAGTGATCAATTCTTGCAGCTAAAGTACTTCCTCCAATACGCTGAGTGTTAATCCTCGTTTTGATACCCAAAATTGGTTTATGGCTAAACTTGCGTCTCTCCGTCCGTGGACACCATCGCGTAAACTGTTCAGACGATTTCTCCAAAAATTTACATTCCTCGATCGATCTGGCCAAACTGCAAATTTGAAACGGATTTCGATTGTGAGGGTGCTTTACAGGAAGCCATAACATTTTAAATATTTTCTAAAAAGTGATTACGTTTTTCATTAAGGTTTCCTCGGATGGAGCAAGGCACGCTTAAAAATGGCGTATGTCTTATGTTTATAGAGTTCTAAATTTCCTAAAACTGCCAAACGTTCTTCGGTGTCTTCATACAATTACTATATTGAAGATAGATATTTTCTTCCTGAACAAAACCAATTCTTCAAATTAAGAGATTTCAATGCGGTCACGAGTAATTTCGATAATATGAGTAGTTTTTCCTAAAATTTTGCGTGAAATATAGTCAATTTTAAAACGACTATTTTTTTAAAAATAGGCTGCAATTTTTTCTTTATTCTTATTTCATTTTTGAGAATTACAGAAGAATTCTTTAAAAAATGGCCGGATATTTTTTGATGAACTCCTTGTATTGTCTAAAATGCTATAGAATTAATTTTGCGAAACGACGCTATTGATGATAGAGATTTTGTTTTGAACGGAAATGTACTGTTCTAAAATTAAAATTGTTAAATAAGGTCACATACATTAGAAAAAACTAGTAAATTTTACGTAATATCTCATGAAGCAAACGGAATTAGTATTTTTCTTCGAAAAAAAACGGGTCCATTTTTTCCTAAATCCTCCCTTCTCGGATATAGCCAAAGAACTGCAAAGAATGGCGCTGGTCTCATATTCGTTGAACTCTGAATTTTTAAAAGTTGAATCGTTTATTTCAGAAACACGTCAAACGCCAAAATATCAAAAGCGCGTTTGCAGCGTAATATTTTCCATGAGGCATCAGAGGCCATGAGGATAGACATTTAGACAAACTGGGTCAATTTTTCTGTTTCCTCGATTTTGGTTGGTTAGTGATTCCGGGCGCGTCAACTGCTTAGGTCATTAGTCATATAAGTGTAGTGCATGATTTTTCCGTGGGAGATGACGGTGATCTTTCCCCACCGGATGGCAAGATCCGGCGCTGACCTAACATCGGCTAGCGAGGTTTACCCCCAACCAGGTATCTCCCACCAGCGGGGCACCGCCCAAGCCGGAACAAGCTCTGAGCGACCGACCGGTCTCCCAGCATGTGTGGAAGTGAAGTGCTTGTTAGTGTAGGTGTGTGTGTAAGGGGAAAGGATAGGACAAGGAAGAGGAAGGACAGATCGCGCGTGGTCCGTGGCCCATTTGTTAGGGTACTGCTCCGGCATTCGACTACCGATCAGAGCAGCCGGCTGCAAGAATTCTCCTCCAGACAGCGACTGAATTAGACCTAGCTGAAAAGGTAGTGTCGAAAATCCTGCCGCCGTCGGGACTCGAACCTAGGACCTCCGGGTCTGTTTCTTCGAAAAGAGACATTTGGCGCTTGACGGGTTTCTGAAATAAACGTTTCAGATGGAAAACCTACATATAAAGCGAGAAAGTGTGTACTGTTAAGCACTAGTTGTGTCTGTTGTGAATTTGGAGGTCTAGCGAAGTTTCGTCCCCCTTTGGGCGCACTGTGCCAAGCGCGTCTTATCTCCCGAGCTGTTTGTGCGACGGCTCTGGGTTGTTCCACTCGTCTGCGTTTTTGTCCGCTAGATAGTGCGCCGATATGGATCCCGTCTCCGTTGTGTCAGAGCCGTTTTATCAGCGTTTTTCTCTCCCTGGGTAGTCGGGCTGCGAGACGGAATTATTATTGGATTTTCCTTTCTTTTTGTAGTTTGGAGGGCCAAGAATACTTTGAGTCTTTTTATCGACCTACTTAAGTTCTCTTTCACTGACCGTTGCCTCTGAAGTGTGATTTGATGACATTGTTATCGCCGCTTAGTGGTTAATGCGTTATGGCCAGCGGTCATAAGAAGGGTCGTTTATTCAATGTTATTTGCGAAATGGGATGTATTAACACAGGACGATATAACGGAATATTCATTTTTATATCATAATATTTCTTTGACTTTATTTAAGTTAAATAACCTCCAAACACATATGGTATAAATAAAAACTAGCATCTGTTATTGATTTGCATTTTTTAGAATTGTTTATATTATTAAAATTTTAGAATATATCTCAAAAATTATCATTTTCTGAAACTTGAGAATATTCTTACTCTGCCTGGCTTATAAGAGTGTATGCTAAAAACTGCATTGGTGAAAACAACATTTACTCACTCTGTGAGTCTTTCTCATATTAATTTGATTATCAAGGACCTAATATCAGGAAATGTTTCGAGTAGTTCTCTCCTGAGCATATAATAGTCGTTACAATCAACTATATTTGCAGTGATTGACTTTTTTGCTTTCGAATTGCTAGACATTATTTCCGTGAGAAAAGATCATCTTATAGCCGGAAGGCGGTGGTGTTTCCCGTTCCCTTTCCGGTGAGACGTGAGATAACCGACCACGTCGGCTTACGGGGTTCACTCCTTCTCTAGGTATCTCCTCGAGGGGCATCGCTTCTGCCGGGATAAGTTGTAAGCCTCTGAATGGTCTCCTGACATTTGTAGACTTCTGAAACTAACGTTACCTGTTGTGTCCATCTGCTTCTTAGTAAGAATTCTTCTCTCTTGTGGGAAGACGAAATAAAAGTTTTGACTATAATATAATGAATTTATGTATTATTTCAATTAATTCAAGCCATTTTACTTCTCCGTAATAATTTTGCTTGTTATATTAATGGTTTGCTCTCCAGAAACGCGTCGCGATAACAGAGACCGTCATCCTACCTTCGCACTAGACTACCTTCGTTATGAATGGACGCGTCGCCACAACTTCCCTTCAGAGTAGGGCATGCAAGAGCGTATAAAAGGAATGTGTTGATACTTTTTTGAGCAAATTCATAATTTATTTGAAGTTATATTGTAATGCAGTTGATCCAATCCATAAATCCGAACTAATTTTCCAAATAAACTTAGCAATTTTTTATTGGATATACTTCGCACAACCGCTGAATGCACTAACCAGCTATCATTAAGGAATTCTGAAGGTATATCTTTCTTGATTTTGTTCAACGAATTTGCAAATTAGTATGTACAGTATATTTCTCCCTTCTTCTACAATGTTTGATCTGCATTGATTCGTCAATGCTCAAACGTAACATTCGTGTTTTCATGTGACTGTCTTCTTTGTAGGCGATAATATGACGCACGTGTTTATAACGTCCAAAATAAAAGTTTTACCTCGTTAAAAATATACGAATAGCACAGGTATTAAAATGGAAAATATTTAAAATATACGACTGAAAACTGGTATTCGCTTTGGATTCCTCACAAAATTGCATGCAGCGCGCACGGGGCAAAGACGGTAAAGCGCGGAATCCCGGAAAGGTTACGAGGGGCGTTCGATAAGTAACTTGTTTCGATATGAAAAACAATGATCTGAGTTTTGTAACTTACCTTATTTTTCGACATAATCCCCTCGAAGTTCAGCACACTTGACCCAACGTTTCTCCAGGTTCAGGATCCCTTCTCTGAAGTGATTTTCTTTAAGACCCTCGAAATAGTCATTGACTATCTGGATGGCTTCTTCATTGCTGACGAATTTTATTCCAGGCAGGAAAGTTTTTAATTTTGGGAATAAATGAAAGTCTGAGTTGGAAACGAAGTTCAGTCAAGTTTTGCTGGGCGATATAGCTTGAATGTACTGGGGCGTTATCGTGATGGAACAACACTTTTTTCTTGCCGTTTCAGGAAGTTTATCCGCGATAGCTGCCTTGAGTTTGTCCAGAAGTGATGCATAGTATTTTCCCTTTTCTAGGTAGACTATAAGAAGAATACCTTTAGCATCTCAAAATATTGACGACATCACCTTCCCTGCTGATGGATTGCATTTCGCCTTCTTCGGAGCCGGTTCTCCTCTTGCAATCCATTGTTTTGACTGCTGCTTTTTTCCTGGAGTGTAATGGTGAATCCAAGTTTCGTCCATGGTAGCAAAACGACGCAAAAAGTCCGCTGGATTTTTGCTTGAATAGCTGCAAACACTCGACAGATGTTCTCATGCAATTTCGTTTCATCTCTGCAGTGAGCAATCGCGGCACCCATCTTGCGCAAAGCTTATTTATACTCAATTCATGATGCAAAATAAAATGCACTCGGTCACTTGAGATACCTGTGGCCGCTGCTAACTCGCGCACTTTCACTCGGCTGTCTGCTAAAACAATATCATGGATTTTGTCGATGTTTTCTGGCGTCACAGCTGTTTTTGGAGCCCCAGGTCTTGAGGCATCTTCGGTGCTTGTCCTGCCTCGCTTAAATTCGTTGACCCAAAGTCTCACCGTCTCATACGAAAGGCATAAATCACCCAATGTAGGCGCTATTCTTTCATGGATTTCTTCCATAAAAAAGAATTGGATAACACCACAAATTCCAGTTCTATCCATCTTTCACACTGACTCGCAAACGCTTTTGTTCAAGTCGCTGTCCAACAATGAGCTAGAGTGATAATGACTTGCAACAATGAAATTTTACCGTATATTGTTGTAGCTTTAAATTAAAATTCACAGAAGTTGCTTTCGTCATCTCTTAGTATGCAAACCAAGTTACTTATCGAACGACCTCCGTATTTAGTTTGGAGTTCAGTAGCTTTCCGAATCTCCCTGTGATATTTGCTCACTTGCAGATCATTGCTTCGCCCTAATTATGAGCGTGTGGGCAGGTCCAAAGATGGGTTACAAGCGGCCCATGGCCCTTCTTGTAGGCTGCCACACTAGCATTAACAGAAACCATTGCGAAATACCCTTGACATAATTAAATGACGCCAGCTTTTGCAAACTCGCCAATGTTCAATGCAGAAAATTTCAGTAGTCAAACTCGCGATCTTCGCCTCTGAATCTACTGATAATCACATAACTGAATCTGAAACGTAAATATAATCAATGAAGGTTAATTTTGAATATATAGAGTTTAAATATTTTTGTTTAAGAGTAATATGAACAATATACATTGAATATTCTCCTCGAAATGTCCCAATATTTCTTTGAAAGCCACGGGATTGTTGGAGAGTCAGACCAAATGAAAGTAATTAATAACATGTTATTATTTAAAGTTAAGTTTTCATTTATTGCATTTACAATACACCTACACGTTTAATGCAAGAGTTTCACATACATTTTCAAATAATTACTTTCCTATGTTTAAAGTTTATTCTCAAATTGCAAAATAAAAATTGTTTCTCCACAATTTTGTACGTATTTTAAACCTTGATTTTTTGCATATCCAATATTCATATTATTACAATACGGACGTTCAGTTACAATTGCACTTAATAAACAGTAAATGCTTAAAAAAATATCCGCAATTCTTGTAATTGGACCCACATACGGCACTATTCAGTATACGGTAGAGTACACTTGCGCATTTTCAATTCATATAAATAAAGTTTTAGAGCAATAAAGAGAAAGCGTAATCAATGTAATGTGTTTATTGTAATCTTGATTTTTATTTTAGACTATCTTATCCCATTCAAACTTTTGTGTACAATCTTGACAAGCTGCGGAGTAGTAACCGACATCGCTAGTATGCGTCGATAGACACGCAGTCTCGTCCATTAATCGTACATACAATGATTCTCATTAAATAATGGAAAACCTACACCATTCCAGTAGCGAGAAAATATCAATGGGGTCAGTAGTGGAACCCAAAATAAATTGAAAAATAATATAAGCAAAATATATAATTGATAAATAACGTATTTAGCAATATATTACGTGCTTTTCTCGGCTAGTTAATGTTAAAAAATGTTCAGTTGATGAGATACAGAAGAAACGTAATAAAATATTTTCCGAATAATTCCGGAAGACTTTCTTTACTTGCGGGAACACGGTACCTTTTTAAGGCGGGGTACACGGAATGGTACCTTTTTAAGGCATATTTCAACGTTAATCGAGGTGTTCACGATGCGATTATGCGTGGTAACGGTTTTGAATTTTGTAAGCATCCAATATGCGTTGAAAGTCCTATCTATAACTTACAGTTAGAAAATATTCTAATACACAAGAGAACTTGTGAAACCTCTTGTGAAACAGTAACTCCTTATTAAAACGAAGATGCATAAAAAACCCGCAGGGACCACCACTGATTTTTTTCTCTCATCATTAAATCATTAAAAATGATGCTGTCACGCAATAAGCTCATTTTCAAGATATTAACAACTTAATAATCCAAGGTATTAACAGCTCTGACCGTAAAAATATTTATCTTTCGATCGTAGATAAATTGAAGTAGTATTTATTCAGCAGTTGCGTTGATTAATTCTGTTTGCTAAATCTCATAGCTAGTAAAGCAGAAATGACATCAAAATTCCAATCCCGACAATGCTTCATAATATCCCATTTTCGTATGTCCAGTTTGCTTAATGTTTATCACAACAAAAGGATGCTTTTACAGAGTAAAAAAACAGATTAGGATAGGTAGTCTGTGGCATCGAATGTGGTGTAAAAACACCTAATTCTCAATCAGGTGCAGACTGATCGCGCCTTTCCTTGATTTGGAGCATGGACCGGTTGAATTTTAATTAAACTTTAAATTATGAAATTCACAGCTTAAATAATCGGTATGGAATCAAGTCCAAACACTGGTAATTTCCTGCAGACTCATCACTTGTGTGTGTGTATGTGTGCGTGCGTGCGTGTGTGTGCGCGTGCGTGCCACAAGATATCCCGGTCTGTTGGTCGTATCGATGCCATTTTGAACGTAGCGAAACAGAATCTGGAGACATTGTCCATGCTTCTCTTGCCACGACGTTCGCCTCCAAGTGGAATGTTGTGTGTGCTCGCAGGGTCGCATCGTGCAGCACGACCAGAAGGCGGGGGTGCTGCTCATCAACCAGGACCTGGCCCTGCAGGCCGTCAGCCGCCACCAGGCCGGCAACTACAGCTGCTTCGCCAGCAACGTCGAGGGCGACGGCGAGTCCAACGCCGTGCAGCTGCGCGTCATGTGTGAGTGCAGAAAACGCAACCAAGCAGGGCATTATCTAATTATTATTATTATTATTACTATTATTATTATTATTATTATTATTACTATTATTATTATTAGCCCGTTCACATCCCTTAGTAGGGCAAAGGCCTCTTACATTGTAAGGATGTAAATTAGCTAAGAATTTAACTTATCAGTTATCACGTGACTTATCACTTCACTTATTGTGCTCTATTTTTGTGTCACTTCCTTTTTATTTGTTGAATCCTTTTTTCTATTCACTTCGTCGAGTGTCTCAATGACTTCTCTCAATTTTGAGAGTTCTCCTCCTGTTCTGGTCCATAGTCGTCCCCGTCTTCTTACTATGTGGTCTGACCAACATGTTCTCTGTCGATCATTATTACAGATAATCGAAACCACAAAACATCATTCTTTACACTTTGTATTCATTCAGTCGAAGATTACACTCTTCACGACAATTCGAATGTCAGATTTATTCGCTTCATTAGGTGTCAGTTCATTATCTAAAATTACAAGAAAAAACGTATATTAGAACTAAAATATTAACAAAACGGGGAAAGCAAAGTGGAGAGAATAAAGTCGTGTTATATTTTCTTTCGAAGTGCGAAACTTTGTGAAACGAAATATCTACAGTTGCATCAATAGTGCATAGAATGACGTGTTGTGGTTTACTAGTCTATGTCCGGTTATTGACGTAAACAGATTGTAAACAATGTAATTATTGCATTCAATAACTGAAAAATATACTAATTCGATTTTAAACCATTAGAATTTAATTAAATACACTTTAATAATTATTTTTATTTTGAGGAGCATTGAAAATGTTTTTTGGATTACGACTTTGAATATTTTGAGTTTACGTTTTGTTAAGGATGAGTGCGGAAAAGACAAAAGAATTTTAAACATTATTCAAGAAAGTTTTGGCATGGTTGGCGGTGTGGGGGGGGGTATATAGTATTGGAAATAAGTTCGCATTCCACATTAATGATTTTCCCGAAGATTTAATTTTGTATATTATATAATTAATTGTGACAAGACAAATCATTGAATCATATAACACAAATATAATGATTAAGAGATTGCAATTCAATTTTTATCCCTACCTGCTTTCGTGGTTTCTAAGTAATTATCTAAGTTGCAAAGGATTTGGGTGTTCGATGTCGAGACTTACGAAGTGTTCCGCGCATGCGCCTAGAATATCCTCTCCACCCCCTCCAGTTCCCCCTCCACACACTTGGGCGGGCGCGATGCTGCTGTTTTGTTCCCGAGGGATAACACCGCGTAAGCCGCTCGGGCAGATGGCGGCGTTGTCGGCTCCGGTAACACTGCGGCGGTGCAGAAAGACGACGTTCTTCCATTAGATCACATCGGCACGTGCCTCTCTTGCGATGTCTCTGAAAAGAACTGAATTTATGCATTGCATAATAGCCAGTAAGCGGGTAAATTAATGAATTTAAAACGCCTAAAAATATCGTTTGCTTTGTCTTCACTGAAGTGAATGGGAACGGTTTGTGGACACGCAACTTGGTAACACAGCAACACTATACATTGCAACACAGGGGCCCCATCTTGTTGCGGGCATTCTCGTTGCAAGAGAGATCAGAGAGGTCTTACAGAATTAAGCAATGTTTGGTCACAACCACAATTTCCTCGCGAACCCTCTTTACTTTACACAGGATAGATAAAGTTATGTAATGCTGTGCAAAAAAACCGCGAATTTTTGGCTGAACAACTCTTATTAGAGGGCCCTGGTAATGAAAAAGTGGATAAATTCAGTTGCTAAATTTAGGGAAAAATCCTCTAACACGTGGTGTACCCAGAATAAATGTATCGCGGGCCTTTGATATCGAAAAGTCGATTGATGGCAAAATGTCTGTCCGTCTGTGAACAACGCTAGTGGCTAAGCCATTTAGCCGATTTTCCCAATCGATCTCACTAATATCACGACCCCTTGAATCGAAAACTGACATTTTAATCTGGGTGAGTACTTAACATGCAGTCACTAAGACATTTTCAAAAGTTTCAAAAAAATGGCTCCAACACTTGTGATTTAACTTTGTTATTGAATAGTGTGTAGGACGTTTAAGGCAGTATGTTCGTTAAATCTACCTCGATGAAGTATACTTGAAATGAAATATACCAAAACATACTTTAAATGAAAGTAAAATCTCTGATCTTCAAGATGATAAGGGAAAAATGGCCCTTACCGGCCTATTTTTTTAATAAAAAAAGTTTACACTAGTACAGGCTCTTAGGGAAAATATTTCGCGGGCACAGGTTTTAAATTATAGAAGTTACACAGTGGAAGAACTTTTTGTGTTCAATACGAAGTAATTTTTTTAGGAATCAGATGGTATTAAATGAAACATATCTCACCGGGCATTCTGAGGAGTAATTGATAAAAAACTGCTGTGAAATTCAACGCAGCCTGATATACACGCTCTCTCCCCCGAGGAACTACCCAATACAAATCATCCACTTGCCACCTCTGTTTCTCTTGGTGTACGAGATAAAACCACCTTAACTTAAAATATTGTACCATATACAATCACAAACTATTTGACAATAATTCACTTTCAATGTAAACAATGTGGACTAAAATTGAACGCAGAAAGAAAGAGAAATACGGGCGTTGAACCATACATATATATTAGGTAAAATGAAAAATACACGAAAATGAAAAATCATGCGAGACTAAAGTTATTAGTAAACATTGCTTTTCTAGGGCAATTATTCAATACTTCTCTTTTAACTATTTACATATAATTATTTAAATTCTCAGTTCACGTTTACAAGCAGCTATTCTTAATCCGAAGATGTATTAAATTGTCAAGTGTTTGACTAGCGACTGGCACGAACATATCACCTTACGAGAATGGCGCAGGTTTCATGTTCGTTGAAACCCCTAATTTTTCAAGAATTGAAGAAATTCAAAATTATTTCGGCGTCTTCCTAAAACAATTTTAAATAAAAAAATTTTTTGTAATGAAATGTGTCCATCAAGAAGAGATCTAAAAATAATATCATGAGCATTTTTTCGAAAACATTAATATTTTGTGTGAAATTGTGCGTCAAACATAGGTAATTTTTTGTCTTTAAATAATTTTCTCTTAAAAACGGACACAATTTTTTTTATTAAATTTTAACCATAGATGTCGCAAAGGACGCTTCACAAAATGGTGAGGGTTTCATGTTCATTAAAATGCCTGATATTTTGAAAATTAAAAAAAAAAATTTTTTTCGGCGTTTCAACTACAATTATGAAGATACAATGTTTTCTTAATGAAATGTGTTCATAAAAAACATCTTCAAATAAGGTCATGTTAAATGTTTGGAAAATATGAATATTTTTTTGAGTATTTTGGTGTCAAAGATACTCATCGGCTCCGAATTTACTGGTCTTCGTGAACGTAAAATGAATAGTGATACCAGGCAGTTGGATGCTACGAAGGTCAGAATTTGTATATTATTTCATATTTCTTTGTTCGTTTTCTGCTTTTGTTACACATTTTAAAATTAATCTCTTAGAAATTACTTAAGACCTATTTTAAATTGCGTCCTTTAAATGTGAAAACGAATACATGATTTTGCTTTGCTTAATAAGATGTAGGTTGTTGAAAAACGACAAACAAATTAAACTTTTCCAGTTTTAGAAGTTTCATACAAACGTAAAATGAGACACGCGCATTTCTCTTTTTTTGTTATATCTGAGGAAAAAATAAACAAGAAGTTGGGGCTATTTTCTAGATCATTTTGAAAATATTGTTGTAAAGTTCCACAAAAAACAAAATAGCTATTTATCCAAAATTTTGAGAGTCGCCACACCAGTCAGAACGATCGGGGAATAAAAAGTTTGGTTAAAATAGTCTGAGGCTTAGCTAAAACTAGTAACATTTTTTCAAAAACTTGCACATGACCTTTTTTAAATCGGTGAGCGGACACCAACGTACAGTTTACCTCTACCGATTTCTCGGTATCAGGGACCCCAAAACGTGAATTCTGACTACACAACGTTTTAGAGGAAGTTATGTACTACGTAAAGTAACACAAATTATCAACTTTTTCGTTACGAGGGACCCCAAAAACTAACAATATAGTCGAAACCTCGCCGTTTCTGCTGCAAGTTTACAATACATCCGTATGTATTATGTGAGAAAATAAAAAGGGGTTAAGAAATTTAAGAAACAGAAAAAAATGTGGACGTTAAGTTTTTTCGTGACAAGAGAAACACATTCTCAATTGAATGGAATTGAATAGCAGCAACGACGATAGAAACAAAGGGAACAAATAAACTAGGGAGATGGAAACGGAGAAGGCTAGGTAGTGATGAGGGAGGATAGAAAATTGTAATCATGAGGGTCTCACTACTTTTATTACGAAAACAAAATAATTTGGTGCTCATCTGTTGTTTTTATTTTATTTTTTTTTTATTTTGGAGATCGATTTTCGTTTTTCAGCAGCGGGATTTTCCATAGCGGTGATTGAGATCCATTCGCGGTTCTTTCATTTGTTTCGGTCTGAATGTGGTGGAGACGGTGAATGAGGGACGCGGAGTTCCCGTGAATTATCCTGTACCGCAATGGGCAGCGTCAGACGAATAGAGACCTATCTCATCCTGCTTAGAAGCGAGAAGGCTGATGTGAAAGACCTGCAGGTGCTCTTGTTATGAACCCAGAATAAAGATATTCTTCTTTGCTTTTTCATTCATGTTTCAGGTGATTTTTTTCGTTTCATAAATTTGAGAGGAATGATACCAATTAATGATACGAAATATGCAAAGAAATCATGCATTCACGCCAAGTACAGATAGTAGTTTCTTTAATTTCCAAAGTAATCTGAGCACCGTGCATCACAATTTTTGTGTTCAAGGAACATACTCATTGTGAAATAAAATTTAATGTATTCTTTAGTATATAACAGAAATAAAAAAGCAATTGAATTATGTAAATTGAGTTATTATTTTTGTTTCTGTGATAATTTTTTCTTTGTAAACAAATATATTCCTTTCTTTCGTAAATAAACAATTTACACGTTTCTTGAGTGTTTATATGTTTGTGAAATGCAATTTTTTTTGCATAGAAAGTATTTTTTCAAACCAAGGTTTGAGTGCTTAATGCGGCTTAGCCATTCGAAACCTCGAAGGAGATTATTAGAAAGAAATACGCTTAAAATTGTCTTTAGAGCTTATTTTCGAAGTTTGTTGTTTCCTCCCTGGACACCGTGTATATTCCTGATATTAGTTACAATATTGGTAAGTTGAATTGTCATATTTCGTATGGTGTTGCGCATATTTCTGCACTTTGACTTCATTGCAGCCTAATAGAACCTCAGTTCACATAAATACGTTGTAGAAAACGGAAGTAAAACAATTATTGCTTGTTTCCTTGAGCTACTCTATTGAAAAATTAGCTCAGAAAACATTTAAAGGCAGATCTTTATATTTTAATTTCAATTCGGAGTCACTGATAAAATCAATTAGATTTTCACAATTATTTGCACTTAAACCTACTAATTTAGCTCTCAGGGAAAATGGATTCCCAACCTGAGAATCGTCCTTACTACTTTTCGGGCCATATTGCAAAAGAGTTGATTTAAAATCAAGTAGGTGTTCTAAAAATACATTGAAAACTTCATATAATTTAAAATTTAAGTCATTCAAACATTCGTATGAGGCAGAATATAATTAAAACTATTTGATTCAAGTGATGAAATTTAAAATTGATTTTTTTTATCAAAAATGCAACTTTATGTCTTGTAAAAACAAATGTAATGAATTTCGTTGTAATTATGAGTTATCTTCATTCCACTTGGTCCATATCTGCCAGATATGGAAGTTTTTCAACAATGAAAGATTAGTTAAAACTTAAACAAAATATCCTGAATTATTTGTTAGCTTCAAGAAGACTGCCAACTGACTGCAAAGTTCATAAAGTCGTAATAGTGATTTGTAATAGTGTGTTCTTTCCTCTGGATGGCCATCTTATTTCAATGTGTAATAAAAGTGATTTTGTTCACTCATCGCGCCAAATTGCAAATAATCAAGATTATAGAGGTTTTGATTTTAAATAGTTTATCTTTTCACGGATAATTCATAGAATTTTTTTAAATTTGTGGAAATCTTGTTTGTCACTCGTGCTTGGCTAAACAAAATACAATGGCTTCTCGTAGTTATTGTGGTTCCTTTCTGAATACGTGATAACAACACCATTCATCTTTCCTACCATTGCTAGAGCACCATCTGTACAAACATTCATACTCTTCACAAACTATCTCTTGATTTGTAATGTAATTATTAAAACAATTAAATATATCTTCCCCTGTAGTTTTCCGTGTATAGATGTACACATGAGTGGTGAACCTTCTTCAATTATTTTATCATATATGTAACGAACAAATACCTGTGGAGCTAATTCTGTGTCATCTGTAGATTCATTCATATGCAATACAATTCACTTCAAAGTCCAAACAATGAATTACTCTTTCTCTTTGTTAATGGAATGATATTTAGTGTATTGTGAAACAGTATTATTTTGTAGTTTTATTGCATCTATTTTTTACCAACCTGCTTGCTAATAACATAAGATACATGCCTTTGGCACATGGGTTAATTAGTGTCTATCCAATTGTATGAGCTTCACCATTAAGTGCAAAGCGATTACTCACGTGATAAGATGCCACATTGGCATTTAATTTTCGGTTATAGCCATTGTAATAATTTGACGCTTGGGCGTTTCTAGTGAGTCACGTGGTCGTTTGCAATTTACATGATTTTGTTTAAATTTATAAGCAGTGTGTACTGTTTGGAAGTGCCTTGGAAGTTCTGTTGTAACCAAAGAACTGTTTGTTCGAATTTTACTATATACAACACACATTCAACCAAGATCATCTAAATTGCCAAAATATGTAAATTCCAAATTTAAATAACTTTCATCGTACTTCCGTTTTATTCGGGTCATCGATATGCTCTTCAATACCATATTTTCAAGAAACCATAGATTTTGGATTATTTTCTTCGTCATTGATAGTCGTAGAAGTACTTAACATTCCATAATATTTCTATTCCTTTGTTAATAAAATGATATTTAATATTTCGTGAAACTGTATTATTTTATATTTTTATTGCATCTATTTTTTAGATGCAATCAACAAAAAACTGCACTTAACCAAAAATCCATAGGTAGTTTTTAAATAATAATAAAATCTGTAATAACTTTTTTTGCCAAATTCAACACTGAAAGCAATCAGATTACATTAATATCCAAGAAAATCGGTGTATTTTAATGCAAATTTAATTCACCTATATTTTCAAAAACTAAAAACCCCATTTTGTTTATCGCAGTACATTGGTCCCAGTAAATTACGCGTAGAATAAAAACACGTAAAACGTACCACAACCTATTGTAAATTTTGATTCTTTCCTAACATTGACAAATCGCGTAAAATATAAAATTTATAAACAATTTAATTGTAATTGAATTCAAAATGTACCAGAAAACTAAAACGGTTCATTGAATTCTCAGAAATAAATTCAGTATATCCAAGCGAATTTACGGGAATAGATCATGCAGAAAGTCAAAACTGTGTAAGGGATGTAGACCTATTAACATGAACTTGATGAACAAAACTTTTCACTGGAAATTCGATCAAATTATCAAGTTAAAAAACCAACTACACTTACAGTCAATCGTAAGTACAAGTAAAGATAGGAAAACTGGTAAAACTGTAATTTTAGAGTTCGTCATGTCGAATGAAAAATTGAATATCTTTTTTTTTTAAGTCGCTAAAAAATTGATTACAAATGCCGTGGCCCTTTAGCTGGAGAAGTAGAGCATTTGGGAGATCTTTTCTGCATAAAACACATCGAGGGTTGCCATTAGTTCATAAATCCTTAAGACACCTCACTTTCATCACACTTCAAGTTTTCAGTAACCACTTTAGTTTGACTAGTTGTAGAAGTAATAACTGGTGTAATTTATTTTGAGGCGATTTAATTTGTATCACTCTCATTGTAACCATCATTATCATTAGCAAAAGAGCTAGTTTTTCTCTGCGAAGCAGAAGAGTCACGTTTTGCCGTGGAAAGCTTTAGAGTGTATTTCTAAGCTACTTTTCGAACTTGCAAATAAAGTTTAGAAATCATTTTATGGCAAAAATAATGTGACAGCTACCTTTTAAGGCAGAATAATGTTTATATGATTACTAATGTATATAATATGGTAAACAACACAAGCACACTAATCCTACAGTTTCTGGGTTTCAAACTTTCCAAGACAGAACCAATAAACTTTATCAATAAGCAACCACTTAAAATAAAAAATGCAGCACACATTGACCAACGGCTTTTCCGTTCATTTCGTTACAAAAGTAAGCAAATTTGACTGGATTTATGTCAGATGATATTAATTAAATTCTTAATTATCACGGGAGAAAACTATTAACAAGTAAATGAAATATTTCACCATCTTTAGCTCCATTTCACTGAGTACTATACTTTGTCAGGAAAACCATTCCGTCCACTTCATTACTGCTTTATTTTGAGGTTGTGTCGAAAGAAATGGCGATGTTTGCCTTTATTTTTCTAGAGATAATGGCAAACACTTTATTATACTTACAGGATATATTTATGGATTTTAAAGATTGCTACATAAATTACCTTAAAATTTATAAAAAATTTACTTACACAGCGTGTATAGATTTAATTTCTTTTCGAAATAGATGTGTCAAATACCTGGACTACTTGGAATTAGTTCACAATTTATTTTTTTGAATTAACTTGATGTTTTTACGATAGTCAATTTTTATCTTATTCTTATTATTTGCATGATAATATATTACTTTATTTATGTATTTAACTTACATCAGTTTATACCCACTTGCAGTTTAAATAAATGTATATTATCTTCAAGTAAATGTATAAGTATGAGGCCTGCGCAAGGGGAGGCCCTGGAGGAGGACGCGTGCGGGCGTGTGCGCAGACAAGCCCGTGTGCCGGCCGGAGCAGCGGCGCGTGTACGCGGTGGCGCGCCTGGAGCCCGCCAGCATCACGTGCGAGGTGGAGGCGTACCCGCCGCCCGTCGACTTCCGCTGGAGCTTCAACCACTCGGGCAGCTCGGACGCCGTGGTGGAGGTGCCCGAGGCGCGCTTCCGGTCGCAGGGCGGGGCGCGCGCCGCCTCCGTGCTCACCTACACGCCCGTCAGCGAGCTCGACTACGGCACGCTCATGTGCACCGCCTTCAACACGGCCGGGCAGCAGCGCGACGCCTGCGTCTTCCACATCATCGCCGCGGGTGAGTACCTGCACGCATCACACGCGTCAAGCGCCTAAGGCGGCCTTGACGGAGCCACTCGGTGGCGCCACCGAGAAGCGGCGGAGGCCTTCCCCGCCGGCCGCCGCTGATCCCGAGAGGTAAGCTGCCTTCACACGGAACCACTCGGTGGCGCCACCCAAGAGTGGCAGAGCCCTTCCGCACCGTCCACCGCTGATCGCAAGAAGTAAGCTGCCTTCACACGGAGCCACTTCGTGGCGCCACCGAGCGGCGGCGGAGGCCTTCCCCGCCGGCCGGCACTCATCGCGAGAGGTAAGCTGCCTTCACATGGAGCCACTCGGTGGCGCCACCCAAGAGTGGCAGAGCCCTTCCCCACCGGTTGCCGCTGAACCCGAGAGGTAAGCTGCCTTCACACGGAGCCACTCAGTGGCGCCACCGAGAAGCGACAGAGCCCTTCCCCGCCGGCCGCCGCTGATCTCGAGAGGTAAGCTGCCTTCACACGGAACCGCTCGGTGGCGCCACCCAAGAGTTGCAGAGCCCTTCCTCGCCGGCCGCCGCTCATCGCGAGAGGTAAGCTGCCTTCACACGGAGCCACTCGGTGGTGCCATCGAGAAGCGACAGAGCCCTTCACTCGTAGCCACCGCCGAGCGCCACTCACCGCGAGATAAGGATTCGTGTTACACCGGTGTGAGCTCAGACAGCCGAAAGGCAGCCAGCAGAGAAAAACCGGTGGTAGCAGGAGTAAACCACAGCGCCACAGCAGCACGACTACACTGCTGGTGGGAATACTTCCTTTTAAACCAATACTTTATTAGCAGACGCACCACTCCAAAGCGCTGCTGAGTGGTGCCGTGTGATAAATCCCTGTGCTGTGGCGCCGTGTGCAGAAAATTTAAATAATCAAGTAAAGAATGATGATTCCAGTCAGGTTTTTAGAAATTTGTGTATCAAATGCGTTTCAACCTCATTTGTGACGTCCTCTTCAGTTTCTGAAACTGTAATATTGAAAATCAATATTTTACACAAACCATAAATTTTTAAGTTGAATTTACATCTGTATGAGTCAGAAGTTAAAAAAGTATGATACACGTAAGTAAGATAACGAATAAATTCTACTCATGGTGTTTCCCCGTCGTAGCTTACCTCTCCTGTCCCCGCTTCTGCCCCCCCCCTGCTATGTTCACTTCGATTACCGTTGCCGTCATTCCCAAGATTTCATACCAATTCAGAAGTACCGTGGGAACACAAATTGAAAACACAAATGAGACTTCAAACTGCACTGAACTGCACAATCTAACCTACGCACAAATAATGATCTACGACTTCGCTTCCATGGTACCACCAGAATTGGTTACTTCTCCGCCATATTGTGCTGGATAGACACTTCAAATAAATAAATAAAATTAGGGGTCATGTATTGGCCATCTCGGGACCACGCGAACGTGCAAGCCACCGGGGCTCAGTTATATTTATCGTAGGTGCACGCGATTTTTATAGGTGGATCAGCATTTTCATGCTGAATCCGTTTTTACACCGAGGGTTGTTAGTTCTGGAGAATGAAATGAAATGATAATGATGATGAAGGCTGAAATTGAGAATCACAAACACAACTATGCCCGAGGCGGGACCCAAACCCGCGATCCCTCGATCCAAGACCACCAGGGCACTACTCCCTTAGCGATCTCGTCTACCCGGATCGGCGACATTGAAATAGCATATACAAACATGTAAATTACACGTGCAGTAATCGTGGACTTGCAGAATTCAAGCAGTAGCTAATTTGCTGAGACAGACTGAGTAGTTCATCCGGAAAAGAGATGTTTAAACAACATATTTTAGAAAGAATACATATTATGATGTTATAAAGTTGTATCAATTGTTTATTGCACTACGTGTTCTGGTCTGAGGTACACAGGACCGAGAATGGTTTAGTTGAGACTATTCTGGTGACAAGAGCATAAAGCTTATTGGCTCCAACATGAAGTAATGGTATGTGAGAACGATAACAAAGTTTCTGAGAAGAATGGTGATATAAAAAATTTGTGACGCTCCATGAGCGGAAAAATCACTTGTTCATTGAGATATTTACCGCTAAAGCCATCATAAATCCCACATGCTATTATTCTCTAACCTTTTGAACGGAAGTATTCACCACTGATGGTCTCGCCATTGCGCCCAAGCCAAGAAAAAGAAATCATATGGTACGGTTGAGGGGAAAACCTGCCATCAGAAGGAATTAATTAATTTACCAAACTATTAATAAACTATTTCAAATATTGTACTTAACGTATTTTCTCCTTCCTTACATAGGCAACATCCATATCTGAAAAGTAGATGCGACATAGAAAACCGTCCGTCGCTTCGCCTTTAAGCTTACTTCCTGCACAAACAAAAAACATTTTCCCAGAATGTGCTCCTTTACTTGCTAACCGTTATTAGCTCGGTTCTGATTACAACCATAAACTAGTGCAATTTATTTAGTTATTAAATATAGGTTCCCAAGTGGCCCGAGACGTTTCTAGAAATTTTCATCGTTCTTTCATGAAGTGGTTTTTATAAAATATCGCTGGCATGATTACGGTTCTATGATGAAAGTAATAGTTTGTCAAGCCCATCCGCTCTATGGTTTTGAGGATCAGTAATTTAAGATTGTGTATCCAGTCTTCTTGTCCTCAGAGCATAGAGATAACATTGCCATTTGCTTCTTTCATTATACGTTGCATCCATCCTACAGCCACGAATAACGAGTTGTATTTCTCTCATCCGTTTCAAGCGTGTACACATAACCTTCACAATCCCAAAAGAATATGTATTTATCACCACAAGCGAACATTTATCGGACGCCGCTAGGAAATCTTGTCTTTTTACATCCAAAAGTTTTTCATAGATAATACCATGAGTGCTTCATCTGAGAATTTACAAATTACGAGTTATATTTAATAGAACTTTTCCACAAATGACATACGTCCAACAGAGTTCCGAAATGTATCAAATATTGAAAGTATCTGAAATTATGTTAAAGAGGTTAGGTTGTAGTACATATGCGGATTATTGCATATCAACACAGCAATCGATACATACCGCCTCGTAAGATAAATGAGTCACAGCTTATTATTGGCAGTAGGGAAAGGCGGCAATAAAAATCGGATAGAAAAAGCGATACATGTTTTTAGATACACCCTTGGGGCATTTTATAAGTATAGGTAAACACTATTTGTTTTACTTTCTCGAGTGGAATAGCCCGAGAAAAATACTTCAACTTGGAAGTTTTCCTATTCCATAACTGTCCTTTGAGTCGCCTCGCGTCCGTGTAAGTTTCACTGCGTACTTCTAGTAGCGCTTTCTGTCCTGTAATTGTTCTTTAAACCTCCTGGGGGTTAGCGTGTTCACAGATTCACCAACTAAAATAGCAACAGATAGATCATAGCCTAATAGATTTTATTGGCACCGAAGCAACAATGTCGCACCACAGGCCGTAGATGACAGGGGAGAACGACTGCGAAGATTTGTACGGGCAGACAGACATTCAATTGTAACGCAACTAACCGCCCAGATGAACTAAGAGACTACAAGCTGGGTCTCTTCAACAACAGTTCAGCGCATTGTTGCTAGGAATAAGCCTCCGAAGCAGGAGCTTGTTTCATGTCATGTTTAACCATGTTAACTGCAGTTCATCGGCGACGAACGCTGGAATTTGCTCGCCAGTACTGAAGCTGGACGTTCATTCAGTGACAACAGGTTTCCTTTTTAGATGAATCACGTTTTCTGCTCCATCGGACATATGCCCGTTGGCGTGCACGGCATGAAACGTCTGAACGCGAACACCCCGCAACAATCGCCGGTCGGGTGTAGGCCGGAAGGCAGCGGAGGTGGGGAATGTTTTCGTGGCATTCCCTGAATGATCTTGTGATTCTGGAAGGCACCATGGATGAACAGATGTACGCAGCCATCCTAGGGAACCACGTCTACCCATATATGCAGATAATTTTTTCTCAGCATAATGACATCTATCAGCAGGACAGCAACGTGTCATGCAGCTTGTCCTGTACGAGCATGGCCAATGGGTACTCCCCTGGCCACCAGACTCTCCGGATTTAAACCCTGCAACCGAGGAACCTATCTCAGCTGGCCACAGCACTGGAGAACACGGCACGGCACAGCACATGGCTCCACATCCCTCTCCGTTCCATCCATAACCTAATTGACTCTCTTCCTGTTCGTCTCCCAGCGGTTAGCGCTGCGAAAGGAGGATGATTCAGGATTTTAACGGGTGATCACCCAAATTAACTCCTCAGAATAAAATCTTTCAATGCTGCTCTTTCATTTCTCAAAGTATTCCTTTCACTTCTTGGAGCCTATTCACAGACAACGCTTTCACACATACACTGAATTTAAATGCAACTCACCTGAAACGATTTCGTACGATTTGCATGTTTCTACGAACTATACGAATATATGACTAATCGCCGTAAAGTTTGAATTTAATTATATCTTTTTTCTAGAATTAGGTAACAAAAAAGCAAGAGGAAGAGAATATTAACTATAATTATACTATAGGTTAATTATATTCTCAGAAATTCGAAAATATAGAGTTTTTCTTCGTTTAAATTTGTTTCGTATTTCAAAAGCAATGTAGGAAGATTATTCCGCAGTCAAGAACGTTACATTCTTAAGCGTATTTTCTCCGTGTTAAATGATTGAAAATAAAAATATTGAAAAGGAACATTTTTGTACTATTCAAAGTAATATTATCTATTATGTTTATTTCGAAGGATTCTATAACGAAAGTTTATTAATAAGAAACAATATTAAATGGTTAGAATTTAAATGCAAAACGATGTAAACTTGAGGTTTCTTCCGTAACTTTAAATCGTTTGACGCGTGTATTTAGTGACTGCTTTCATAAGACAAAGAATATTACGTAAAATTATGTTTTGTGATCGCAACAAATTCATTTGAATATACGAATATGAATGTTCTCTGAGCACTTCGATCCGTTAATAGCAATAAAATATACAATTATTTTATTTTCGTTAAAACGAGTAGCACTTCATCTCCCTTCGTTATCTGAACAATGTTTGAATTCACATTCTAGAAGTCATCGAGTGACAAGCAGGGCTCCTGTTCTGCGTAACAACTTTGTAACTACTGTTCAAATTCAAAATCAGAATCCGATAAATTTTTCTAATATTAGTATCATAAGTAAAAATAAAATATTCGTTTCATTTCCTTCACGACAGACATAATCCGGGGACCAATGGTTAATTACTTTTTTGCTAGTATTACCAGAGTAATTTTCTGTACACGTTACATACATTAAATGCTGAAGGGACATATTCGTCAAATTATGTCTTCAGGTATACTGGTAAGTAAACACAGGTAGTGTCTTAGTTAATATACACTCTATCTCAATACATAGACAACTACATCGCGTGGATTCTAAGATTTTACAGAAAGGTTGATTATACGGACGTTAGCAAAATACAGTTTTCTTGTGTCAACTAGAATGAGATACACCGACATTGAAGGAGAAGACATCATCAGTAGAACAAGTGTAGCCTCCAGTCCCCCATCAATTAGACTGCCAACACCTACGTCATATTTACCAAATACTTTTAATACATTTTTGTGATTTAATTGTGATTAAAATTACGTTGTAGAGTTAGATTCTTTGTGTACCAGATTGATTTCATTTCCATCTTAATGTGACAAAAGTATGTGTTACGACTTTCAAACAATACCTTATTGTTTGATGAATACTGTAGGCGTGTTAGATAAATAGCGTCTTCGGTTCCTCTCTTACACTGCGTAGGTGAAACATTATAAGATAGACATTTGACTCAATGCTCGTATCAAGAGAACCTAAAACGAAAGCAAACATTCACAAATTTTGATAACACGTTAAGATGGAATTGTAATTATGTTGACGGGATGATAATTATCATGACTATGATCAATATATGTAAAAATTCAGTGATTACATTCAATAATTAGGACTTCAAGAATTATGACTCAGAAAAATTGAAAATGTGTTTTATGACAGAGTAAGTATGACATATCCAAGCTATCTTAAAAGAAGCACTTGTAGATTCTGCAGCTCACCAATAATGGCGTTAGTGACAATTATTTGGGCACTGACCCAAATGTTTTAAACCTGTTCATAAAAATTCTTTTTTGTGTCAGTGATTTCCTACGTAAAAAGCCTTTTTTTTTATAACGCCTCAATTTTCCCCGAATCTTTATTTCCTCCCGGATTCTTCCTTTCTACTTGACTGCGCGAGGCAGAAAAGATGGTTTTGTATTACGTGGTGAGTTTATTATCACTAATCGTCTAATAATATGTGACGTACGTTTACAACTGTTTTTACAGCGCGAATGTCGTAGAGTATTTTACACTTAATCTAGGGTATATACAGAATGTCCAGGGAAGAAACGTCGAAACTTCGAAAATAAGCTCTTAAGATCATTTTAAGCACGTTTGGTCTAATAAACTCCTCGGATATTCCGCATGTCTTCACCGCAATAAGCATTAAAAAATACTTTCTGTGCTATAAATACTATCTTGTCTATTATTTCAACCAACTTTTGACTACTCGGAATATCCAAGGAGTTTATTAGACAAAACATGCCTAAAACGGTCTTAAAAGCTATTTTCGAAGTTTCCACGTTTCTTCTCTGAACACCAGAATAATGCCTACACATACAATATAAGCATAGACAGGTAGCACTAGGCAGCATTTGTGACATTTTTTTCTGAAATATTTTGCCAAATTTCCTTATGTGAGGTATTTTTATAAATGTATCTTGTTATCCGGCATTTTATGTGATATAACAACATGGCAGAGAGTAAGCTGTTTTCTATCGAGTCATTGTTCGCAAACGTGCTCAATTGGTCATTGTCTGACCGTGGAGAGAGAAAGAGAGAGAAAGAGAGAGAGAGAGAGAGAGAGTGAAAGCCCCGCGCTCGCGGGCGTGCGCAGGTCGGCCGGAGCCGCCGCTCAACTGCACGCTGGTGAACCAGACGACGGGGTCGCTGGAGGTGGACTGCGTGGAGGCTTCGACGGCGGCCTGCAGCAGGTCTTCCTGCTGGAGGTGTTCGACCTGGAGAGCGGGCTGCTCGCCGCCAACATCTCCTCCCGCTGGCCGCGCTTCCTGGTGGAGGGGCTGCGCGCGGGCCGCTCGCTCAAGATGCTCGCCTTCGCCGCCAACAGCGTGGGGCGCAGCGAGCCGCTGGCGCTCGAGGGCTTCACGCTCAAGCAGGCCGAGAAGCGCACTGGTGAGCCGTAGGGACTCACCCCGCCCTCCTCACTGGCCTTCGACTTCACTCTGATGCACGTGCGTCCCTCCCCTTCCCACCGCTAGCCGAACTGCTTGACTGCGCTCCGTGAAGTAACGGAGGTTAATCAATTCAATAATAATATTTGCCAATGCGAAACAATTGTCCCCTCGGGTTACGTATGTTTTGCTAGTTAAACACGCCAAATATAACGAATAAAACGGAAATAATAGGCGCCATCACCTCACAACAAATGCCGGGTCATACAGCTGTTTACACACTTTCAATATGGCGACCATGCGCATAATATCGGCGCATGAATTGAGGGTAGCTTTCCTTTTGTGTTGGATCCATTCTGTGGCCAAGGAATAGTAAGCACTGTGCTTAGGGTAAAGACGGCTCCACACATTCGTTATTCGCCGAGCAACCGCTCGCCGAATCCAGTAGTGTGGATGCGTTGCTTCCTATTTGCCGAGTAACGAACGTTCGGTGCCCCCCCCCCCCCGTGTCGGTCTTTTGGTCACATCAAAGGAAGTGAACACTCGCCGAACACATCGGCTGTTCGGGATTGGGCGAGCAGTAGCTCGCTGCTCGGCGGATGCCGAATGTGTCGAGCCGCCTTAACGGAGGCGTCGTGCGCAGGGTCCCGACGGCGGCAGATACTAGATTTTCAGCTAGGTCGAATTCAGTCGTCGTCTGGAGAATTCTAGCGACCGGCTGTTCTGAAAGGTAGCTTTACATTGTTTCTGCGATCATCACCAGGCGATTGCCGGAACAGTACCCTAACAAACGGGCCCCGGACCTCGCGCGATTTTTCCTTCCTCTTCCTTCTCCTACCCTCACCCTTCAGAATGATTGATTGATTTTTTCATGTTTCCGGGAGCGTCAACTCCTTTGGTCATTACTCCCGTTAGTGTAATGCATGTGCTTTTCTCGGGAGATGGCGGTGATGTTCCCTCGCTGGATGGAGAGATTCGGCGCCGACCTACCATCCGCTAGTGGGATCTCCCCCTAACCAGGACTCTCCCACCAACGGGGCACCGCCCCAGCCGGGACAAGCTCTAAACTCCCGACCGGTCTCCCGGAATATGTGGTAGTGTAGTGCATGTTAGTGTGTGTGTGTGTGAGGGGAGAGGATAGGACATGGAAGACGAAGGACAGCGACTGAATTCGACCTAGCTGAAAAGCTAGTGTCGAAAATCCTCCCGCCGTCAGGACTCGAACCTAGGACCTCTCGCTCAGAGGCGCTGCAGTGACATCACTAGATGCGCATACCACTCCCGGTCACCCTTCAGAGACACACTAGCATGCACTACACTAGCACACATGCCGAAAGACCGGTCGGGGACTTAGAACTTGCCCGGGTGGGGCGGTGCCTCGCTGGTGGGAGATACCTGGTCGGAGAAAACCCCGTTAACCGACGGTAGGTCAGCGCCGGATCTGACCATCCAGAGGAGGAAGACCACCGCCACCTCCCGAGCAAAACCACGCACTGCACTTACGAGACCAATGACCATACTAGTTGACACGCCCGGAATCACCAACAACCAACCAATCAATCAATGGTGCGCAGGGTCGCCAGCGGCTCTGCGGATGACGCCGCTGCTGGGCACGCTGCTTGGCGCGCTGACGGCGCTGCTGCTGGTGGCGGCGGCGGTGGTGGCGGCGGTGCGCGCGCGCGCGGGCAGCGGGGGCGGCGGTGGCGGCGCGGGCGGCGCGGGCGGCGGGGCCGCGCGCCCCGCGGACCTCGCCATCAAGGAGAAGGCCGTCGCCGGCGACGCCGACGCGACCGCCGACTTCGACGCCGACGAGAAGAACCCCGACGTCATCCCCTGCAACAAGGGTGAGCAACAGGCTCTCGCACCAGGGCGCGTCCAAATCACCTTTTAAAATCATTAGTGGTATAAGCCACATTTTAAGAAAACGGTCTCCTTCCCTGGAATTTGCAAGAAATTACACAGCCATGGACTGAAGCCTGCTAAACTGTTCGTAACACAGGATGTGTTCGAAAATCACTTGCTAACAATGCCTATTTGCATTTAATCATGGTAAAGTAGTTGAGATATGTTTGAACCATTTCACAACCAAACAACTCAAACACAAAACATTCGTATTTTACGTAAATTGTTTCCACAGCATTTTAACTTTGAACACGCTTATTGTGCCTATAATACCAAATATGAAATATTTTCGTAACTCAAATATTGTCTCCAAAATCAATTAATACTAAATCAAAATATAAACCATAGAAATGAATTAAAATCAAAATAAGTAATTAGATAATAAAATTAAATTATGAGTCCAATACTCGATAGTAAAAATATTTAACAGATACAAATGTGGCAGTCGCGGCAATGTAGTGCATAGGCAGTCTATGAAATCATTATGATAGGCATAATTATAAACAATACATTGACTATTTAATGACATATCAATTTAATCATTTTATTAAAAACACAATAATAAAATTATCACGTACTACTATGTGAGTTGGCTCTGAAAAAATAAATTTTCCAACAGATCGCTACACCGCAGATTGAACTATCTCACTCGACACTAATTTTCACAAGCATGACACAATTTGCCAATAACAGTTATTAAGTGGATGATCGGACTATCACATTAAAATATATTAGTAACTATTTCAATGATTATTCCGTATATTCCTTCAAATCACCAAATACGTCGTTATTGAAAATAAAGTTTAACTGTTATATAACGGTTGTAACGTGTTTTATTTTGTCGTCTTATACATTTATTTCTATTATTATACATTTTATACACTTATTTTGTATTATTCCAATATGGAAGCATAATTGGCAAACTGGTGAGTAGAGTTAATTAAGAGCAAGGCTAAATTTAAAATTTTGTCTTCGTATTAATAAAATTTACGTTTCTAGAATGAAGGGTTTCATTGAAACGACTGTTATGCGATTATTATTAATAATAAGTGAAAAAATATTATCAAGAAGACCACTCTGATCAAGCTGTTTCCTCTCGATGTGTTCTTGACAAATTTGATTAAAACATATTTTAAATGTTACTAAAGGTTGCAATAATAGTAAACTACTTTGAAGGTACACATTTATGAATAGCTGCTGACAACGTAAACTCACACACGTGAGCAGAAATATCAGCGATTTGCTTGCTTCAACATTTTTCAACAAACGGAAACGACTTCTGTCGTTATTAATAGCAGGGTCGTAATTAACAACGTCATAACCCCTCATATTCACTGTTTTGTACTAATTGAAAAACGTTTTCATATTATGACCAGCTTTTTCGTGATTTGGTCGTGCTGTGGTTCAGTGAGGCGAGGCCATAGGCTAATTGCAATGTGGTCTCTGTATTATTATTATTATTATTATTATTATTATTATTATTATTATTATTATTACTTGCAAGTAGGAAGAAAAACCACATACTAGCTACGTATTGTAAGGATTTCCTGTTATATAAACGATAATTAAGTTCAATTATTGAAACAAACTTATACATGCCTACGGTATAATCTGTTCACATTTCCTACATTTATATTATACAAGTACATACATATATATGTTTTTACCCCAAACGCAAATACATCTTTTAACTCATTCATTCAAACACGTAAAAGTATTATCGTACATCAGAAGAAAATATAGATAGAAATTTCTAATTTAAATAAAAAACAATTATTATTGAACTAAAAGTTCATTCTGCACGATGAACAAAATACACAAGTGCCCTGCGGGGGGAAAACTGCTGCTGGGCATTGTGTCGAAAATGGGGTTTGGGAGCTGGAAGTATTGACTGTTCGAAAATGGCACATGTGAAAACTGAAGACTTTGGTCCTCGCATGACGCCGGTTATGTTCTATGCAGTGATGAGAATTCAGTATGTACGCGTAGTATGAACACAGCGAATTAATACAACCAAATGTTTTTTTCGTTTGCAGTCAAAAGTCAAAACTGTTTCGCTGTTTCGGTATTTTTACTGACTTCGCGAGTTTTCCATCACTTTATGCGTCCGTTCAAAATTAGTAATCGAATACAACTTGGGTATCCTGTGCTCCCTGCACGCGTATTTCTCTGCGCATCCAATTCATTCGCTTGCTGAGAGAGCGACTGGTTCACAGACGCCGAGTACCAGGTGGTGGAGACGCCCGGCGACGCGGCGACCAGGGAGGCGCTGCAGTGCAACGGCAACCTGCACGGCGTCTTCAAGGGCGGCGGCGGCGGCGTGCGCTACGTAGCTGCGCGGCAGGTGAGGCCCCACCCTCGCCCCTTGGCCCGCAAAAGGCATTCCCATCAGCATCGCAAGCCTCGCGCCACTCGTTAATGGCAACACCGCGATTTTGGTGAATGTGTGGTTTATCTTGTTACTGGACAGTATGTCCGGAAAGGAATCGTTGAAAATTGGAAAATAAGCTCTTGAGACAATTTGAAGTGTATTTTGTCTTAAGGACATTTTGAATGCATAAGCACCCAAAAGTTGGGTTGCAAAAATGCTTTCTAGGCAAAAATTTGCATTACAGAAGCATAGAAATAATTCAGAAACAAATTGTTTATTATTTACAAAAATGAGTTTATTTCATCAGAAAGAAAAATTAACCCAGAAATATTTTTAAAAGGCATCCAATTTACACAATTCGACTTCAAAATTCAGGTACAGATCTGTAATTCTTATCATTTGTATAATGTTATATTTCTAATCTGTGGAATAAATTTCATTGTAATAGTATATCTCCTTGGTGTTACAATTTTCAGAAAGAGGAGTGTATATTAAACATTTTTCTCGCGCATATATATCATTTTTAATAAGAAATTACGGTCAAACATCATTGCGTGGATATGTTGATAAGCAATTTGCTTAGTACAAATGCCCTAGATACCGAACATGATGGTAAAACTTTATTATTACAACCTCAAACCCTCTTAATTCCTTAATGCAGGATAGGTTGTTTTAATTCACAATTATTAATGAAGATTTTTTACTACATATAAAACTAATTACAATACGAAAAGTACCCCAAACATTGATGTGATCCCTTCCATTTCGCCCTGAGGAAGGTCGGCCAAAATTTTGGTACCTGTACCTCAGACGCGGCGTCTTACGGACAGCCCAGTAGTTACCACCTACACCTCCCCACGACATGCACTACCTTAGTAATCAACATTGCCTGCCTGTTTGTTGGTGCGCAGGGCGAGGACGTGGCGTTCGCGGAGCTGGGCCTGGCGCGCGGGGGCGGGGCGGCGGCGGGGGTGGCGGTGCGCGCGCTGGCGGAGGGCGGCGGCGGCGGCGGCGCGGGGGCGTGCCCGGTGGGCGCGGGCCGCCGGCTGTCCCCGCAGACGGCCCTGCCGCCCCCGCAGGGCGTGGCCAGCGCCAGCTGCCGCGAGATCGTCACCGCCCGCACGCCGCTCATGCTGGACGAGGAGGACGCGCAGGAGAGCTGCGTATAGCCCGCGCGCGGCGAGCCCTCAACCCACCACCCCCGCTCGGCTTGACGCTCCGGGCCGGGCGGCGACACACGCGGCGGAGCACCAGTGCTCGCCCCGCCGTGGAGCTCCACACGAGCACCAACGCTGCACCAACGTGGAGCACCAGCGCGGACATGAACGCGGCGCAGCATTGTGACGTTTCAACAGACCGCTGGCACCGCTCGACCCGTGTGCGTGGACACAGGCCTCTCTTTGATTTGCGGGCCGCCCTCCACGATGCTCGTCCGTGTTGCGGATTGCATTTCACAGAGACCGGCGTTCGACACGTCTGGAAGTCGTGATTTCTGGACGCACGGGGTGGAGACGGCGTATTTTCGAAATTAGTAAGGACTATGAGGGGGATTGGGGAACGTGGACACATTGCTTCCGATACTCCAAACATTAAATATTGTTATGACCAGTAGGAAACTACGAGTTACGGGACAGTGAACACTGAAATTTCATCACCAGGCGCATGGCCAATTTTTCATACGTCTAGCCGGGGGGATTTAAAAATGAAGACTGAATGTTACATGAGATTTGATGATATAAACAAATGTATCGGTAACATAATAAATAATATTCTATTCTATAGCATTCGCATTGGTAAAATTCTGACCATCATCTTCATATTAAATAAAATATTATTTAGTTCACTAACTTTATTTTTCACGAACGAACAAAAATTTCTGAGTTACCACACTAAAAGGGCCAGGTGGCATTGACACCATGGCTTCTAAACAAATTATTACACTTTTCTTTTACATAAGTATTATTATTTGATTGTTTTTTTTACTAATAATCAGATTTTGTCGATCATCCTCTTATCTATTTTTATTTCGAGGCTGCACGTGTCTTCTGCATTACACGGAAATGTGTATATCTGCATTCCTAGGTATTGCAATAAATTAAAAACTAATTGGGATAATAATCAGAGCTATATTATAGCGCTATTTCAGAACGTGATTATCTGTATTTCTTGAGAAATGAATTGATGTTGACCTTATCAATATTTTTTTTTTCAGTTGAAGTGAAAAGTTTACTTCTATTTTTATTTTCAAAAAGCAAAGGCATCATCATCAAGAATGTGTTCTTTTTTATTTCACGTTTTCTCTATATAACTTGAAGTATTTTGACCATTTATATTTCAAATAAATGGGAACTGAAACGCAGAGAATGAGTATGAAGTAACCAACTACAATAAAAGAAGATTAATTTGCGATTCTTTGAAGGATTACATTCATGAAAGGTAAGAAAACGTATAAACGGCGTACTTTCACAATATGAATCAAACGTATTAATGTGCTCTCCAATATAAAATACAATCGATTATTTGCATGATACAAATATAATATAATAAATTAGTATCCGTTGTAACAGTATCCTTATTATCACCATTTCTGACACATGTATCATTTCTAAATTAATCAAATAAATAACCACGCTTTCGGCATTCCGTGTCCTGAAAGTAACATTGATACTCTTTGCGAATAGCATTACTTTCATTTCTCTTTCAATATGTCGTTCTGTGAAAAACATACTTGACATTAATGGCAGTTTCTCGTTTGATTAAAAATTCAAATTACGAAGACAGTTCTTCCGTGAAAAACTGGTAACTAATGCAATATCATTCCCTTTTCAATCTGCGCGATATGATTTTCTTTTATTTACATAGAGTCAAAATTGTTCAAGATACATATGAGCTTAAAATGCTCAGATATTATCTAGATGAGTTTCATGAAAACACAATACTATTTTTTATACACATGCGTGAATGATTATTAAAATTGGTGGTGAAACTTAGAAGCTACAAAGATTAATAAAATAATGTTTTATATCGTCGTAAAACTTTTACCAAGTATTTCTATTTGATATCCCGAGAAATAGTGAATCCCCTTTAATTCAACACGTTAAGATATCTTGTTTCGTTAATCTGTTTTCACAATCTATCTTGAAAAGTACTTCGTCTAATAAGTCTGACTAAATAGCGTCATTTTATCTCGCATTGCAACAACAATGAAGATGGTAATAATAAAAATCAATACGCACATGACCTGACAAAAAAATTAAAGATATTTTGTTTGTACATAACGCATCGGGTACTTTCAAGATTACGTCGCTATTGCCGTTATCCAATGAAGAGAAATCATATGTAATTATCAAATCTACTCTGTATTTCAAAGAGCGAATTTGCTCACTGCAATCTTTCGTATAATGAAAAAGATAATTAAATTTGCTCTGGCAAGTGTGTTCATTATTGCTGTGAATGGCATTTCTCTCTTTTTTGTGTCGGATTTGTTATCAATGTACTCCTACTATCTATCATTCTAGAGATAAACGGAAAACAGAAGTAAACTAAGAGCAATGTCATAACATAACGATTTAAGGTTTTAAGAATCGAAAATCGATCGCGACGAACACAATCAGTTCAGAGTTGTAAATGAGAGCGTAAGCTTCCGCAGTATCTACTTGACTCTCCGAGAGACGGTATTATTATACGCGCACGTTTTCATGCACGCAACTAGCGTAGCGTGGGCTCAAGAGAACGTGCGTGGATAATGCATGAGCCAACGTTTCATCCATTATGCGACCTTTCTCAGGACGAAATGCCTTGCATCCTCGCAAAGCGGCCAAAACTTTTGTACCTGTACCTAAGCAGCGTCTCCCGGACATACAAGTAGTTACAGAATTGTGAATGGTGTCTTAATCTTGACAAACTAGGGATCTCCAGCAGCAAAAATGCTGCTGAACAAAACTACACAAAATATCTTTTTGAAAAGTAGCAGCAATAAAATTCTCTCGTTTGACTATAATAATTTTTTTTAAATAAATTTATAAAATATTTAAAAAAAATCATAGTTCATAAATGCTGCTATAACATTGTATGGTTTACGATAACAAACAATTCAACAGTCCTTTACAAACCAATAATAAAAAAAAAGCTGAACCATAAGGCAACACGTGAAGCAAATGGCGGGTGACCCTTTCCTTGGAGCCTCACTGTCCCATGTAGTCAGGTGTTTGCAAGCAGTATGTATCGTAAGGGGTTACTTGCGGAGAGACGACCATTGGAACACGTTTAGCACTTTCCTTTAAACCCCACCCACGGCGTGCGTCGTGGGGTCCTTTTCCCAGCAGGCGCCCCGTGGGCATCTCCTGTTGCGCCTAGGATTCTCTTTTTCTCCGCTAGGCCTCAGTTAACTCTATCTCTGTTGGGTTGAAGAACATGAGATTTAATTTAGCCGGGCATCTGTCAATGTTTTGTTACATGCCGCGGCCTCTGTAGGATTTTCTACCCTTCCAAAATCCTCGCGACTCAGCCTGGATTGAGCTCGCGCATTGCCAGTTCGGAGGCCAATAGGCTAAACATTCCAGAGAGAAGTGTTTGTAAGCATTGTCGCACTTATAATTAGAATTCAGTTACCAAGCGTAGGATGAGAATAGGCGGAATAACACAGTCAAATATTTGCATTTTATAGTCAAAATCGAAACTGTTTCATCGTAATTTTACTTTTACCGAGTTCCTGAATATCTTAACAAAATCATACACCTTAACAAAATCCTACACACTTCTCATACGGCTTGAGACTGCATAGTTTTCTTTCAATTCCAGCGTTTATTCAATTGATTGATTAATTAGATCTGATTCATTGATTGATTCCGAGTGCGTCAATTACTGAGGTCATTAGTCCCCTAAGTGTAGTACATGTTTTCATCGGGAGGTGGCAGAGATCTTCCCTCACTGGATGGTGAGATCCGGCGCCGACCTACCATCGACTAGCGGGGTTTTACTCAACCAAGTATCACCCACCAGCCGGCACAACTTGTAAGTTCCAGACCGGTCTCCCGGCATGTGTGGTAGTGTAGTGTATGTTAATGTGTATATGTGTGTGTGTGGGGGGGGGGTGAAGATAGGACAAGGAAGAGGAAGAAAAGATCTCGCGAGGTCCATGGCTCGTTTGTTAGGGTACTGCTCCGACATTCGCCTAGTGTTGATCAGAGAAACCACGGAAAACTATCGATCAGAGCAGCCGGCGCGTGCATTGAAAAATTAGTCATATATATTACTTATATGTGCGTCATGTATTTTAATTTTGAAATTTAAATTGTTGTATTTATTGACATGCATTCACATGAAAACATAAAAAACCATACAGCCCAAAGGAGAGTTATGGGTGTGTCTGGTTACCGCCAATATTAATGGCCTAGGAGAAATCCAGAAAGAAGTGAAACTCTTGTTTGAGCAGAATAAATAGAAGTGATTAATTTTTTACTTTCACCCACATACTCTGTCGTGATATTTCCGTTAATAAACACGTCCTTAATAGAGCATCTTTATTAATGTGATTAGAAAAAGCGACTGATTGACATGAAGAGTACAGTGCCAACAGGCGATTATGAAAATTGTTGAGTTGTTTCACTTGCAGAAAACACGATGGAAGGGACATGTGGCGAACGCAAAGTTAAACAATTGGTATTGGATTAAAAAAGTTTGGTACTGATAATAATATACGTAAATTTCTACTTCAGAAGAGTTTCTATACACTATGTTTTGAATAGAAAATCATTAACTTAAATTGTTTTCTTACCAACAGTTTATTTCCAACCGTTTGGCGTATGTTCTCTCAAAGCATGAACTTAAAACAGCGTCTTTATTAACGACAGAGGGAAGACGCAGTGTGTCTATGTCTAAGTAGACAAAACATTTGTTTCCGGTGAAGAACGCAAGATTGATATGTTTCAACAAGATCCGAGAGTTTGTTGTTCGGCGACGTAGATTCTGCCACATCTAGCCAAATCACGCAATTCCTTATTTTCCCTGCAATATTCTTTCAAGGATCCTCGTGACTACATTCCATTCATGTCAGGGTATCGTAAAAGATATTTTGGAACATACAACTTTATGAATGAATTCCATTGTCATTCGGAGTTACAATACGATCATGGTTGATACCAGAAAGATAACTCCGTGGAAACTTAACTGTGAATATAAATTTTGCACACAAGGTACTTTCGAATAAATACATCTAGTACAGTGCTTTTGGTGTGCTCCAGAATGTTCAAAGACATGAGCACGCGATGGGTAAGAAATCGCGTGTTTTCAATTCTGCCTAGCTCTTCTCTCGTGCCTAAAACGTTTGTCTCCTGAAAAATAAAGAGGCGTACGTTACAAGAAATATAAGGTAATTTATTTTTTTATTGAAACATCGTTTACTAGGAGTCCAAAGGTTTCCAGTTACAAGCAAAATACTGTAAAAGAAAGCACTTTCTTGTAATCTTCTCAGTTCGCACAACATTTAGGAGGTGGCAAAGTTAAATTTCGAATTTGGAACCCCAAATCCATGTTTTCCCTGCAAAACTACCACATGACCTTTCTTTAAAAAACATGGTAAGAAAACGTGCTAAAAATTCAAGGAATTTAGAAAATATTGATATAAGAATGTTGGTCCAAATTAATCTCACTACTTCTGAAGATAATTATTTCGTTTATAAACTAGTGGCAATTACCCCGGAAGTAAGTCTTCTGTAAGAAGAAATAGATGACGTTACCTCCCCGGTTCCATTTAAATCAAGAGAATGGTTCAGTACTTTCCCTCGCTAATCATTTAAGAAATAATCTCTCAAAACTGAACTCCATTTTTTCTTACAGTGTATATAAATTAATACTGGCGTTTTATACATCCTCAGTAATTGCGTCTTCCTTTTTTAAAAATTTATTTTGATTAAAATACACTTATAAAGGTGGCATAGTTTTGATTTTCACTGTTAACTTTAAATTTTTTGGTGATTCCAAAAGTTTGAATTTTTTCGGATTCTTCTTACAACTACAATATAGTAGATAGAGATATTTCTTGCAAATGAACTTTTTTGTCCATAATTAGTTCTTTCATTAAGGTCATGAACATTGTTTTTGAAAATTTTAGTAGTTTTCGAGCAAAATTGCTTGCAATATTTGAAATTTTAAAATATAAAGAAACAAGGAATTCTGAAAAACGGCTCCAATTTTTTCTTTAAACTTTTGGTAGGGATAGTGCAAAATGTAATCGATATGATGACATAAACGCCGTATTGTTCTATTTTGCTTTGTTTTTTAAAAAAATTACAAAAATTTAATTTTCTTAACTTGTCTTCCACATCGTTATTATTTATAATAGCGGTGATTTGTTGGCATTACTGTATTTATAAGTGCATGAGCTTTAAATAACATTACATGAAGTTTCTCGAAAACTCAACAGTTTTCTATTAAAGTGAGCTCAAAATTCGGTATTTTCAGAAACGCTCTAACGCCATTTTCTCAAAAATGGCTCCAAATTTGTTCTTGAATTTGTTCTAATGGGTTGTTGTACTGCTAAAAATCACATAACGTTAATTTTGCTGAATTCTTTTGTTGTTGTTTTTTTCAAAAAAGAAACAAATATATTTTTGAAATATCTCTCACGCCGTTATTCTGTACATTTCCAGTAATTTGTTAACACTATTTCATTTACGATTTAATGTACCTCAAATGTCTTTGAGTGAAGTTTTTCGAAAACTCAAAACTTTTCTGTGGAAAAAAGCTTCAAATTTCGCATTTACAGTAACGCTTAAACGCTTATGTTCTTAAAAACTGCTCCAAATTTTTCAATGAAAATTCCAATTTAGGACAAGGTTTTACTCTTCTTTAATATTAATAAAGTAATTTTTTTGCTCTATTAGAAACCGAAAAAATTGAGAACATTTTTTTAAATGTACTTTCGGCGACGATAGATGGCGATCGGAAAAAAAATTGTGGCAACTTAGAACAGCTAGCCCAGATGAAATAAAACAGAAAAGTAATACGAGAAAGTCTGTGCTCTTCTGAAGCACCACTACTTGATGTAATGAATTCAATAGAGGGGTTAATCATACGAATATACTTTGCACCGTACGAAAATTTGAGCTGACCATTCAATTGATACAGTATTCCATGTACTAAACATAAAGAATGATTCATAATACAATACGGACCTTCCATAAACAAGAAATTTTCAGGGAATTGAAGACACAATACTTCAAAGCTCTACTAATGAAAGTGAATTCATGGAACGGACATTGATATTACAAAATGTAGTGTACGAATAGATAGGTTACTTTTATTTGGTATTTGGGTGTTATTTTGCTAGTATTATTGGTCGGGTATTTTGCTAGCAATATAATAATAATAATAATAATAATAATAATAATAATAATAATAATAATAATAGTAGTAACTATTAAATTATTTTTTTTGTTGATGCTAAATATAAATTAGTTATAGCTTCACTAGTTTATTTACTGAAGAATATATTTCTATTTTTGTTACATTTTCATATTCACTTTTCATTTTCATCTTCACTTTTTACAAGAATATCTACTTAAAACACGTTATCATACACGAAACAAACCATTTTGAATCTTATTTCATCTTTTTGCAAGAGTCGAAGATGTAATGAAAATCTCTTGCTTAGGCTTTCGCAAAATAATAAAGTCTACTAGGCTTATAAGATTGTCTTCATCCTGTAAGTACCCATAACATAAATAAAAATGTTCGTAAAATATTTCACCATAATGGAAGTAACACATTTGGGGGATACAGTATTCGGTATTACAATAATGTCCTCAATTCCTAGAAGTGTACTAGCACCAATCTAAAGTCCTTAAAATTATTTTGCTTTGAAATGTTTAGTACTAAATAAGACAATATATTTTATATCTGAATGATCTTGGCTGTCCGGTTGACGCCGCGTAGCCGAAGTTCTTGGTAAATTTATAAGTTTCCTCCCCGTGGAGGCGTATTAAGTGAAGTCGTAGGCTTCCGCGGCGTCACCCGGACAGCCAAGATCATTCACATGACTCCGGCCGCGGAAGCCTACGACTTCACTTATGTTTTATATCGTTTATCCTTCAAGTCCTCCATTTGCACTCCTCCTTTGGCGATATCGCCATCTACACGACGAATCAGAGCGAATCGTGAAGATAGGAACGTAGGACCGTCTGGCCAGCCGCGTCGCATATGGGGAGAAAGCCCCCTTCTCTGGTGACATCCGCCCTCATTTCCCGCCCTCGCTCCCGTTCGCACCTCTCGCCCCGTTCGGTCATCAGCGTTGCCCGGGCGAATTTCAGCTTGCTCAGCCGCCGCTGCCGAAACTGCGACCCGGCATAGAGATTGCTACTTCTGCGCGGCCTCCAATCTCCGAATAAGATCCTTCGCCCCCCGCCCACGCAGGCGTGTCCAACGAGCTCCAGCGCACGCGCCCTGGCTGCTCCCTGCGCCGGGGGAGGGGCGGGCATCAAAAATGCATGATCCGTTTACGAAATTCCAAATACAACGTAAACCGTCAACAGTTCCATATTCACATGATTATGCTTTTGGTTAAACAATGGGATGTGGCGAGATATCACGTTAAACAATGCGATGTGACGAGTATATTTTCGAGGCTAGATAAGATTATCGAATTTTCTGTAAGGTATTATGTATGATGTCGGACACAACTTTCTTAGCTGTGAAATATTCGAAACAATATTATATTCGAAGAGACAACACTTGACATATTGTTCATTAATTCACGTGGTTGATAAACATTAGTATTCATGATATATCAATTATTTAAAATTTCAAAATATTTCGGTGAAAGAAGATTATCTCAGTTTGGCAATGGTATGAAAATTCTTGCTTTAGACGTTTTTATTACATATTCTGAGATACATATTAACGAGATACGAATAATTTAAAAATACCAAATATTTTGGTGAATTAAAGGTTTATCTGTTTCGCAATGGTATGAATTTCTCGCTTTACTTTTAAGTTTGTGTTGTACATATTTATATAGTTCTATTCAACTACTATATTGATATGATTATTTTTTCTGTTAAATAATCTAATGTTGACGAGAAATTTCGCTTTTCGTTCCGACACTACACGCAGTATTCGAACGTATTGACACTCAAGTATTTACCACGAAGATCGACACAACATTTTTGGCAATATTTGAAACAATATTATAAAATTCGCTCTTCTGATATCGTTATGTTGCGTACTTGATACTAATTTGTATGAATTCGTTATAAATTATTTATAATTATCAAACATTTCGATGAGTAAAGATTATCTCAGTTTGGCAATGGTATGAAAGTACTTGCTTTTCTTGTAGTTTTTTCTTATACGTACGAGACATATGGACAGCAAAAAGGTTTCTTAGGCAATCAAAACACTATATCGCAGAAAAACTAATAAATCGCAATATTTTTAGAAAAGTAGTATGACCGGAAGTTCAATAATGACTCTTGGTGTTCTTAATTTTTTTTGTTTTTTAGACACATTTTGTATTTTTACTTTTAATAAAGAGAGTAATTGACATTTAATTCAAGAGTTAACTTCAATTTTCTTTATGTATAAGGCTTCGTGTCTATAAGTCTTCCTTCTTCAATTTTTGTGCACTTCATGATATCTTTGTTTCCTCTTATGGTTTATGGTAATTTATTAGTCCAGTAATGTTAACAACATTACTATAAATGTTTGTGTAACGATTGAAGTATACATGAAGAATTTCCATTTCTCGTAATTTCCTGAGCATTTCTATTTCTTCACATCTTTCTAATGAAAAAAATCTGTCTAATGAAGTAGTTCTTTCAGAAAGCGCTGGCTGCTTCCGTTTCTTCCACCCCGAGTGGGCCTTTGCGTCAGACTCACGAGCGGGCGGGCGGCCACCCCTGATCTAGGCGCACCAGGGGCTCTCAAGGATACGGATTCGCAGATTTCGTTTCGCTTTGTTCTTAGTCTCGCGCTCTTGGGATGTTCACAAGATGTGCTGATGTAGATATCTTCGTTCCGGGGAAACTCTCTTTCGCCCCCCCCCCTCGGGCTCCGCCGCGCTCCATTCGGGTGGGCGCTCAAAGCGCGGGTGCCGCCCGGTCCCTCCGACCCCTCCCCCTCCCCTCCCCCCCCGCCGCCCGCCCGCCGCGCGCTCGAAATATTACGACGAGAAAGACCTTTGTGCTTGGAATTACGCCTCTCCGAATCCAGCAGTTCCGTTTCATCTCGTTTGTTCCCGAACGAGACCCGTCTAATGACATTTACCTGCTTTATCTAGATTCCGGCTGATTTTATTCGCCGGCAGCGTGTGCTTAGCCGGGATCCGCCGGCTTGCCGCCGGGCGCGGCGCAGCGCCATCACCGCGGCCGCCTCCGCATCGCCTCGCCTCGTCGCCCGCCCGGTCATCGCGGTGCGGGGCGGGGCGGTGCGGTGCAGGGCGGTGCGGGGCGGTTAGGGCGGTGCGGGGCGGTGCGGTGCGGGGCGGGGCGGTTAGGGAGGGGCGGTGCGGTGCGAGGCAGGGTGGGGCAGGGGGGCGGGGCCGCGGGCGTGGCGGGGAAGGGGGGCGGGGACGACGGCGTGTTGCTCTCGCAGCCGACGTCAGATAATACCCCACGACCGCCCCCGTGGCCCTGATTAGAAACGGGGAGGGCCGCTTCTCTGCGGATAAAGTACGCGGACGTCTGAATGGTCATTCATCAATGGGAGCCCCAAGGCCGAGGGGCGGATCATGGAAAAGCGAGGAGAAGAGCAACAGCGCGAGAAAGAACGACTGGGTTCTGGTGAACCTCGGTTCTAGCGAAAACGAGAAATATTACCACGAAATGCTGGCAGAATACGTTTATGGTTCACAAATAAAACTTTGCTTTTAGGAATCGATAAATAGTTTCGGACACATATTTGGCAATTATATACGAGAGAACTAATCAAAGGTAAAAACACCAATTGGCATTTATTAAAAACCAGTGAATGGTACTCAAGAGAATACATATAACGATCTAAAAAGTTAAGAAGGTGTACCGAAAAATGCGCCTCCATTAAAAAAGCCAAATTTGAAATCACGCGTAATACGAAAATAAATCATATATATATATATATATATATATATATATATATATATATATATATATATATAATTATATCGTGTTTAGACGAAAATAAGGAAATGTTGACGCGTAAAACTCAATACATCACTTACATAAACGTTTTACGAAAAAGATGTAAATCTGCTGGATTATTTATGCTTTCTCGTAATATGGTTGTATTAAATTAACGTAAGCAAGCAGAGGAATGGAATGCCATCCTTCATAGCAGGCAGTTATGGTTTTAAGAAATCCCAGTCGGTAGAAAACAACCGAAACAAATGACTTGTAGCAAAATATGTCTCAAGTTCTACTGCTCTTCCAAGTAAAGGAATCCTTTTTTTTTACAATGCTTTTAGTAATAAAGTAATTTTACAAATAACGAACTTGGCGGGTTGCTTGATGCCGGCTTAAAGAGTTAAGAATTGCAAGTTACAGTGTTTAACCTTAACTCCACTAATAAGAAAACTTCAACCGCCACAGAATTTAATTATGTGCGAACACTATGTTTTAATTAAAATGACACCCAAATTTATCAGAAGTTCTCTACATAAAACATTTTTTTTACCAATACTAGTTACTGGGGCAGATGTTGAAAGAAAAAATTTCAGCGAGTGGCGATATGAAAATCTCTAAAAAGACAAAACGAGGCATGAACTATGAATCAGAGATACGTGAACTGGATACAACGAGGCTTAACGAATCCGCGCAGAAAGAATAACAAATAGAGTGGCATTATGCATATTACTCCGTACGACTCGAATGAAACGTTCGTGAATCTAAACACTCACGCCTCGGACGGAAACGGTCAACACGAAATACGGAGGGGAAAAAACTGGATTCGTGACTGGCTAGCGATTTAAGCTGCTAGCTTACATAATTCATACGTGAGAGATAATAGGCATGCCAGTTACTTTTCAAAACGCGATGGAAGGCTAACCTTAGCCTATGCTGTATAACGACAGCTTTCGAAAAATAATCCACACCCATCGGATGTCTAACGCGATAGGAATAAATGTGATAAAAAACAACTAAAACTGAATACGCAGAGGGTGATTCGTGATACTATGTTCAAAGTAAACCACTCGCGTTACAGATGTTCAAAATATTTTATAGAACATACTACTGCAAAAATTATCTTTATCCGCTTTGATTGTCTAAAGTCAAACTTTAAGAAATTAAGGTCAGTGTTGTAACATAAAACAAGCTCTGTAATAATCCCTGCTCCACTATTACTAACAAAACTCAGTTTGGTAATAAAGTAATATTAGAATTAATCTAAGACTTTTATTAAACTAACATCAACATTAGTATGTCACCTTCCGCAGGACTAATAGTGAACTTTAAATGGAAATTATGAGTCTAACAGCTTCGGTTAATAATTTAATCTCCTAATTTAATAATGATAATTACGTCTATAACTATAATAACGTAAATAACTATTAAGTATAATCCCATTATTAAATTATCTATGACTGTGTAACACAGTTACTTTAGTAATTACCTTTATTGTGTAGCAAAAAATTGGAAAGTAAAAATGTTGCTATCGCCGTTCCATTCTCCTAAGGCGTCCGTATCCTTAAAGTCGGGTCCGAGCGTGTGCTGGGCGGGAATGGACAGTGGGGCAGGCGAGAGCGATGGGGTGAGGGCGGGGCGCGGTGGGCGGGCGGGGGCGGACGTGCGCAGCGTGTGCGATCGACCGCCCACCGCTGGGGGGGGGGGGGGTTCGCCGGTTCACTCCTGGGCCGGAGCAAGGCTTTGCCGGCCTCCACTGCACTCCCGAAGTTGTTCCGTCAGCAGTATCCGCTACGAATGGAGTATCCGAGTGTGACCGTTTTGACGGAAGCAGAGAAGGTAACAACCGATTAGGTCCTTGGCTTCGAATCCCGGCGGTGGCAGGATTTTCAACTCTGGCTAGATAGCTTGGTTGAATTCAGCCACTATCTGGAGGAGAACTGTAGCAGCTAGCTGCTCTGATCGGTAGTGGTTTCTATGATCATTAACAGGCGAATGCCGGGACAGTATCCTATAGGACCGGCCATAGACCGCGCACGATTCTTCCTCTTCTTTGGCTTATCTACTCTCCTTATTTCCACTATCACATACATTCATTACACTACCATATGTCGGGAGCTTAGAGCTTCTTCCAGATGGGGCTGTGTCATGGTGGGAGATAAGTGGTGTGCGAAAATCCTCGCAAGCCCACGCAAGTTGGTGCCGGATCTCGCCATTCAGCGGGGAAATATCACCGCCACTCCATCGATAAAATCATGCACTAAACGAACGGGAATCATGACCGTAATAGTTGACGTACTCGAATTCACTAATCAAAGACAACCAATTTTAAGGTCGAAGAGGACATGTATAATAATATTTCGCGGTTTAAGCGATCGAAACGAGTACGTACACAGCGTAAAACTGCTTTTTGACCCGTTTACGGACAAGATCTGGAACTCATACAAGGGTGTCGTTTGAATCTGACAATAAAAGAACAGACTGTACTCCTTCCACTTTCGTACATGACTTTATGATAACGGCCACAATTCCGAAATCCAACTGACCGTCACAAACCCAATCTTAATACTACTCAAGGTATTTTAATTTGACCCAATTTTTCTGTTTAAACAATCTCGTAAGGAAGTGCAGGCGAGATCTGACAAATGCGAGAGCGATTGGGTAATATTCAATTCCGAGACTATATTTTTACACCAGCGTTACCACACAGTTCAGGTCTGTGTAATAAATTGTGTCACAATTACAAGAAATGTAGTCCGACACGGGTCAATGCAACAATTATCGTTTTGAAAATTTACAATAACGGCTCAAGGGGACGAGAAATAAATACCAACGTTTGAATGGATTTTGGCAACCAATGTAGCATGGGAATGACTAGTTGCCTAACGGCGATAAGTTAGAGACGATATTATCACGAAAGCATCCAGAATACGTAAGATATGCTGCGTGATTTAGAAATTATATCTTAGAGATAATAGTGGAATGAAACAATTAATTCAAGTGAGTAATCGCTGCAAAAGAATTCTTAGTAATTATTATTCAAAATTTAGAGCTTATCAGCAAGAACAATCTATTCGACAGTGTTATTACACCCACCGACACATTTTATTCTATTTCTTTATTAAAAGAGCAACTTTTAAAAAATCACATGGAATATTAGAAGTGAGACTACAGAAAAGATCCAGAAAAGAAAGAATGCAGAGTAACTACATTGACACAATTGACCACTATTCCAAATATGTTTATTTTTACCTAAATGTTCTTCTGATATGCGGAAGGTGGATTCTAACTCAACTGGTTTTATACTGTTGTTTGTTCTGTATTATTTTAATAATGCCTCATTTATGTTAATTCTAAAATTGATGCACCAATCCCTACCTTCAATACAAATTTCCTTGTTACAAAGTTTGGAGGAATCATTAAAGAAGCGACATTGAATACATTCCAGTGAGTACTTGGATCACCGCATCTTCTCTCAATATAATATTTAACAAGAAAGAACAGGAACTGGATTGAATGATATTGTAAATAGTTTTGGTCGATGGAACTTTTATCAACATTTGGATTTACGATCTGACATAGTGACAGTTACATCCAAATTATCGATATGTAACGCTCTGTAGAAATTATAATTTTTCAGATGTTTTTCATTGCGCATAAATTTGTAGCTTCAATGAAAAGAACTCGTATGAATTTTAAGTAGACAAAGTGTATATCGAAAAAACAAAGTGAATATCGTCTAATGTTATCTCCAATCCGTCCAGCAACATTCGCATTAAGAATAAAATGGTGGATGAACCTGTTCTCTCGTTTGATCACAAAGTACTGCAAGCACCCATTATTATTTTTGTTTTCTAAAAAGAGGTTTTCGTACAAAAAGTGTCTATATACAACCCATTTTATTAAGTGTTCAAAGTAGGGGGAGGTAAACGTTACAAATAAAATATATTCCTTTCGGTTAATATAACTAATACGAATGCATGGATATGATTATCAAAAGAATAGTTCTGAAGCAAATCTGGAGGAATGAAAAACAAGATGAAAAGGAAATATACCCTTCACATTCACATATGGAAATGTTTGCACAGACTATATTCTCTTCAACCATATATTTTAATATGTTACTACGAGTATATTAAAATACTTACCAATCTTAAAGCAAAAACCGATTACAATGTTTCTTACAGTACTACTAATTTTATTATTTTAGTGACTCTCAATAAGAGATAGTTGGGAGATTGAACGGACACATTTCAAATTACACAAAACTCAAAACATATCGAGCTGATTAGACCATTATCTTTCTCAGCAAAAGCTGCAGAACCTATTGCTGCCAAAGACACGTTTCGCATTCAACTCAAAACGGCTCTAAAACACTCTTCACTCCAATACTTCATAGGAGTTCCATGTAATAAAAATGATAACACGAGATGTCAGAACCCCATAATTGGTGTTCATATTTCTAGAAAATAATAACATCCAAGAAATATATCTGAATATTTCATACGCATTGTGCGGTCCAGTCTTAAGCTAGTTCCCGAAAAGAGGAGTCGGAACCAATTCCTCGATCTCTCGTAACGCAATTAGCCATTTGATAGCCTGTCGCTGCGGCATCAAAGACTGCGTCAGTGTGACTAGTGCGGAGAGAAAGTATGTGTGAGTATAATCCTTTGTTAATAAATGCTGTTGATATGTCTGATGTTTGTGAAAATAAATTATTTTGTTGAAGAGTTGCTTTATTTAATCACAACAATCAATGACCCACATTGGTTTTTGTCCAGCTTCCTTGATCCATTGAGCAAATGCTGAGATGGCCCCTTGATTTGCTTCTGGACGTAAATGTAGCTTCACAATGCGCACGTTTTGTTGAGCTCTCCTTTTGCTTCTAGTGGTAGTAGAGCTGAGGGTGAGTTACTATTTAGTTAGCACTACAGAAAAATCAAATCTGCAGTTCGTTTACCGTTGCAAATAAGTTTTCTGTAACACGTAAACGAAAATATCTAGTTTATAAAATGTTAATTTCTTGTTTTATGAATGTATAATTGATATTATTATTACATTTTCATCTTTCAACTATTAATAGTTAAATTGTTGGGAAGGGATTCTGAAACTCAAGAAAGCGTGTGCAGATGATTTTCTCCCCCATACGTCACATAGATTTTTTTTGTTTTTGACTAAATAAATATGTAAATATCTTGATCCCTGTGGTACGCCAACGACTATTCTGATTTGTGACGACTCGCCGCTTCACACTCAGATGAGGCTGCGGAGCCAGGTGCACCGAAATGGCCTCTGGCATTTTGAAATTTAATATCGTCGCTGGGTAAAGTGGCGGCGTACGACCCCGGTGCTCGTTTCAAAATGTTTTGAAACTCGTGAAACTTCATGAATTTACTTCGTGGCTTAAGCCTGTAGAAAGTCGGCGTTCATATTGATTTTTCATGGAGGTAAATGATTTTAAATGCTCTTGAGAAGATGGCGTTCTCACAGCCTGTTACACGATACTACTTTCTGAAAGTTACGTACAGTCATGCAATGAAATCACGCTCTGCAAATTAAGTGCTCAAGTCTAAATTGTCAGAAGTGGATAGATGTTTCAAGCTCATTAATTTATGTCGTGGCATAATGAGTTTGGTGGCACGCTTACAAAGTTTCGAAAGTTATTTCGTTATCCGTTTAATTTATTAAAAGTTGAGTAGTGTGTGGTATGCAAGATAGACCATAAACAAGTTACTGATGGCAGATTAAAAATAGTTGAAAAACGTAATCCTCCAATCTCCGTTTCGAAAGTATTAATATTGTCAGCTGAGTTTTTAGAACACAAACATACCAGGATATTTCAAGAAGAGATTGGCACCTACAAAAATTGTATTTAGAAAAAATAATTCTTTCTAAAATTTATGTTTGTAAATACATTAAATATTATTTAAAATGGTTTATCATTATTTACAATATTGAATTTCTAATTAAACGCAATGTGATAATTTAGCTCAGAATATAATAAAAATTTCGAATGGTTTAAATTTGGTTGTCAGGAAATTTACAAACACTTAAAAACAAATTTTCTCAATTTCAGAATCTACTATAACCATTGAAATCATACGATAGATAATCATTTAAAATTAAAATATAAAGATCACTTAATATGTCAGAGTATTTTTTCATTAATTCTAGCTAATGATATTATATATAACTCCCATAGATTTATCCGTGACAAGTTATTCTGTAAAAACTTCAAATTAAAAGCAATCAAGCTCAATAATACTTATATTCTGCATTATTGTAACAGTAATTATGAACGTTTTAAGGACAATTAAACGATTTAAATGAAATCATTCCTGAAGATGTTTACGAGATTATTTCCTTAGCTGATAACATATAAAACCACCAAAACCTAAAAAAATTCCAATGAAAAATTAATCTGATTTGAAGGAGAAATCTAGCAGGTAGTTATCAAAGGTTGAAAGCAGATAGTTATCAAAGTTGATACAAAATTCTTTAGAATCACTACAAATTTCAACAAATACTACAAGAGACGTCAAACTTGCAATACAAAAGTTGTGAACAAAAATATTCTAAATAAATTATTTTCAAGATCTAAACAAAATCTGTTATATAAGAAATGTAATGGTAGCATTAAATAAACAACATGATAGTAAGGTTAAAACCGTTCTCGAATATTGCCAAAAGATTTTGGTAGATTTTTTCGTGTAAATACGCAGTCAAATATATTTCGATAGTCTGATTGGGGGGGGGGGGGAGATAAAACTTCATTAACCAGAAGACGATTTCAACTAAACGAATTGAAACGGGTGTTTTATTTATTCCACAGTTTTATATTGTTAAAAAAACAACTTTCTGTTACCCAAACATTATAATACTTTATGTGATTTTAATTTTATTTTTCCACTTGTCCCGATCTTCATAATCCTTGTTTGTTAAATTCTCCTGTCTTTCAAAAGTCTCTCAATTTCTCTCAACGGTATTAGAATAAAAAAAACTTTTTATAATTTTTGTTAAATATGAAACAAAGTTTAAAATTTTTACATCATCATTTTAACAAAGATCGTTAATTAAAGAAGTAAATTTCAATTATATACTTCTTCACTCATTAAAGACAGAAATTGTTCAATTGTATATTATAAAGCCTACTTTCTTTAAAACCATGCTTTGAAATGCTCGCTAAATACACAATTTCTTCTAAACATGTATGATTTAAGAAGATAATTTAATAAAGCTAATATGTTGACGAAGATGACCTCTTTTATTTCTTCTCATAAGAATGTCAACAACACCAAATCAGAATTCCCACAATGTATGATTTATTTTCTTTCTGATATAACTTTTAATTTGTCACTCACTATACTAGTGTAGTTCCTCTAACGAACTGTGATTTATGAGATAATCAATTCAACATTAGAGGGAGGACATGTCTACTTTCAGAAGGCCAAACATTGGTAAATGGTAATGGTACTGGTAAACCTTTGGTAATGATTTTATCGCTCGTATTTTGAAGAGAAGTGCTGTTTTTTTTCCATATCACGTAAAATGATTTTCTGCTCTGAAAAAATGTTCACAAAGAAACGAAATGTGTTGCCGGAAGTCTGAAGGTAAGTAAAAGATTCATAGGTATGGTCGTTAATTTGAAAAAACTAGTATGTAGAAATTGTGTTGGCAGCAAAGAACTACAATATTGATTTAATGCACAATGCTGTAAAGTAGTTCCCCGTTCTCTCAGAGCTGGGCACCGAGTGTATGCGGAAGAGGACTTCCCTTGATTCAAACATGAAGCACAGGTGAACAAGAAAGAGCACACAAAATACTATTGAAATACGTAAAATACATTTCCCTTGCAGAACACTTATGTACTTCCGCATCATTATTTATCTCATAGTTCTAGCTCTCCCAATCATAGAAACCATGAAAAGAAGGAACCTAGTGATTCTGAGGTGGTGCAGCGCGCGCACCAAAGTACCAATGTGCACGACTGACAAGCTCACGGACGGATGCACAAATTGTCCATATTGCACTCTTCTTGGACTGAGAAATAAATAAATGCATAAATAAATAAACTGCTTTGGGAAAAATATCGGCGGCAGCTCTCCTTTTATAACTACTAAAATTACTGAACGCCGTATACTTTTATACACAATATAGCCCAATAATAAATTAATACAATACTTGAATGCTGTAATATAAACAGAGAAATTACTATTTATAATTCATAGGTTTTTAATTTATTTTTAACTTTACCAACCCTCTAAGGTAGTCTCTATAAGCAGAGCAGATAACATTCCATTTTTTGTTGTTGTCCGGTTAGCAAAATAAAATTCTCCAATATTTGTGTTTTGATTCATACATTTAATTAGGAAGATCAGCTCTAAAGGCGAGGTAAGAACACTCGCCGCAGGCAGTCTAGCCCCCTTGGAGAAGCAGCTACGCGAAGGTCAAGCTACACGTACAGCCTCCAAGTCGGTTCACGCGTCAAGAGTCTACGCCAAGGCAATGCGCCACAGATGTAGTGGGTCAAAGTGCCATTGAAAACTCTCAATGCCCATGTAAGTGACAATATTTAAAACGTCTTTCTTGTGGTTCTCTCGCTTCTGAATCTATGTCGTTTCGCCACAGTTCTGCTGAGAATAGAATCTGCTGCAAACCCGCGTTGACCACCGCAAATTCCATATGAATCGACAGGGAATTGAAGGCAAAGTCCGGCACAGGAAGGCGACCGATACAATTTCTACATAGAGCCCTTGCACGCCTCTATGTGTTATTTCTATAAACAAAATGTCCATAAATTAGTTGATATCTGTGTAATATTGTTTTAAAAAATTGCAAGATAATCATTGACTGATTATCATAGACTGATAGATCTTGGTTGAAAGAGGTGGGGATGCAGTGGAAGCAAACAGGAAGGTGTAACGGTGTAAACACAGGCTTGAGAGATAAGAAAAGTAATGGGATCTTACAAAATTAAATATCTCAAAATATTACGTTTGACAAGTGGTTAGTACAAGCAAACCGTCAAAGAGTAAACAAAATCAATGTAAGAAATGAATTTCACATAAAGGCAGTCTTCGGCAATACAAGTAGAAATCAAGAACATCATAATTTGCATAACATTAAACAGAGTAACTGCAATGTCTGAATTAGAAAATGAGGGAAATATTTTCGTACTTAAAAGTCAGGTCTATCTGAAAGGCATGAGTAAAGTTTGGGGAAAGAGGAAAGGAAGCGGGCGTAGAGATGGACGGATATAGTAAGGTGGGCGAGGTAGACCTGGGCGAAATGGCAACGCGGGGCTGAGAAGTGAAGGCAGAACGAGTTGGAACCGCGGGGATGAGAGGTCGGGGCGGGGCGAGAAGAGGCGAGGTAAAGCGCGACGGAATGGAAACGCGGGGCTGAGAGGTGAAGGCAGAACGAGTTGGAACCGCGGGGATGAGAGGTCGGGGCGGGGCGAGAAGAGGCGAGGTAAAGCGCGACGGAATGGAAACGCGGGGCTGAGAGGTGAAGGCAGAACGAGTTGGAACCGCGGGGATGAGAGGTCGGGGCGGGGCGAGAAGAGGCGAGGTAAAGCGCGACGGAATGGAAACGCGGGGCTGAGAGGTGAAGGCAGAACGAGTTGGAACCGCGGGGATGAGAGGTCGGGGCGGGGCGAGAAGAGGCGAGGTAAAGCGCGACGGAATGGAAACGCGGGGCTGAGAGGTGAAGGCAGAACGAGTTGGAACCGCGGGGATGAGAGGTCGGGGCGGGGCGAGAAGAGGCGAGGTAAAGCGCGACGGAATGGAAACGCGGGGCTGAGAGGTGAAGGCAGAACGAGTTGGAACCGCGGGGATGAGAGGTCGGGGCGGGGCGAGAAGAGGCGAGGTAAAGCGCGACGGAATGGAAACGCGGGGCTGAGAGGTGAAGGCAGAACGAGTTGGAACCGCGGGGATGAGAGGTCGGGGCGGGGCGAGAAGAGGCGAGGTAAAGCGCGACGGAATGGAAACGCGGGGCTGAGAGGTGAAGGCAGAACGAGTTGGAACCGCGGGGATGAGAGGTCGGGGTGGGGCGAGAAGAGGCGAGGTAAAGCGTGGCGGAATGTAAACGCGGGGCTGAGAGGTGAAGATGGGGCGAAATAGGAACGCGGGGGTTCAAGGTGAGAGCGGGACGAGATAGAGCAGACCAAAATGAGAACGGAGCTGATAGATGAGGTCGGGGCGAGAAGAGGCGAGGTAGAGCGCGACGAAATGGGATCGCGGGGTTGAGAGGTGACGACGGGGCGAAATAGGAAGCGGGGGTTCAATGTGAGAGCGGGGCGTGATAGAGCGGAGCAAAATGAGAACGAGGGCTGAGAGATGAGGGCGGGGCCAGAAGAGGCAAGGTAGAGCGTGGCGAAATCGCGGCGGGGGTTAAAGATGAGAGCGGGGCGATGTAGAACGGAGCGAAAAGGGACAGCTAGTGTGAGAGGCTAGGGCGGGGCGAGACGATGCGAGGTAAAGCGGGGCGAAATGGAAAAGCGGGCCAGTGAGGTGAGGTCGGGGTGAGGAGGTTGGTGGGAGGGGCATTGCGAGCGCTGCCGGCCGCACCTCGAGCGTCGACGGCTGATAACGACCGAGCTTAAATCGAGGAGGCCGCGCCACGAGGCTTAGCAGATTTAGACGGCGCGGCGACTCGCAAATGCTCTGCGTGGACGGCACGGCGCTCCGTCCTGTGCCGCCCTGCGCGGCAGTGTGCCCAAGCACACAACTTGTAGAATAAGTAGTCCCCGCAGGGGGTGATCGCGGCCACGATCTCAGGTGAAGAGTTGAAGATGACCACCCGGACCCTCAGTTTCACGGAGCATCTCACATCGTTAACTTCAAGGAGGAGGCAGTGAGCAGTCACATGCTAAGCTCCGTGTCGCTAGGCGTGCCCGATAACCCACCAGTTGGGCAAATGGCGCCTACACATGGGCTGGATTGGGATGAGGACCTCCATATGAACGCTCCGGATCGCACACATAAAAGTCTAGACGCGTAATACAATCGACCCCGACAGGTAGCCTAGATTCCGGCGATACTCACGTCGATAGCCTCAAGGTGGAGGCAGTGAGACGTGAAGAGGGCCCCGTGCCGTCTGGACCTTAGATCCCCTGATGGGCTCTCGCCTTCGTCGTGGCAGTGGGCCGATACTCTGGGCATAGAGGAGGGACTTGTTCATGGCGCATGTGAGTACCGCATTGTTTGGAATTCAGTATTAGCCTAGATAGCAAGTAGCTCTGAACTGGCAGGACATCCCGACCCATGCATTGTAAGGGGAGGTTGCCGTGAGGGAAAACTGCGATCCGGTGGGATTCGTATACCAGCCTATCGGCGTTCTTGTGCGTCGACGGGGGGTGAGGATAAAAGCGGAAGGTTTAGGTGCCTACCCCGGGGATTGTATGCCCCTAAATAGAACAAAGAATTGTGTGGAGTGGGAGTCCAGGAGGATCTAGAACAAGTACTTCCAATGTAATCGTAGGCTTCCGCGGTGAGAGTCGTGATGGCTCTCTGTCGACCGGGTGACACCGCTTTGAGGGCATCTTTCGGCCATCACATCGTGGTATTCATGGCTGAAGCGGAATTTTAACACTGATGTTGAGACTGCAAAACGGCTTGAGTATTTTGGGTGAACATCTGAAAATGTTTCAGAGTTTTTTGGTGTTGAAAACAAGATAGGAGCCGCCTTTTATTTCTTCAGCACAAGAGAAAATTCTGAAAGCCAATAATTTAAGAATTTTTACCTCATCATAAAAACTACTAGAGTATTGAAGAAGTTGCCAATATTACCTTGTCTGGGCGAAAAGAAAATCGTTTTCTGTCGTAAGTTGGGCGCAATAAATGTTATGCAGAAGCTACCCGCCAATACTCTGTTCGAGGAGTCTGCCATGATCTGAACTACTCTGAACTACTGTCATCTCATGGCGTAGACCAAAGTCGCTCGCCTTTAAGCAAGGAGATCCTGGTTCGATTCCCGTGGAATCTCATGTGAAATTTGATCCAACAAACCGAGTTTGGCTGCTTCACAAGGGCTAGTCCAACTCCTGTGAAGTGTCCTACACCCTACCCTTATCCTTATTTCTTCCCAATTCTGACCGCTGGGTCGTGACGCAGGAACGCGTAGCAGGAGGTGTGTTCACGCAACTAATACTCTTTGAATGTCTGATACGCCTTGCAGCTTGGTAACGACTGTACAAGTCATTATATGTAAGTCAACCAGCGATCCTGGTGGCTATATTCTGAAACAGTGCCGCCAAGCGATCATTGAGTATCGGCTACGCCGAACTCAGTAGCAATGTAGCTGTGAGAGAGAGGCATGGCGATTTTGTAAGTCGCTGTTTGTTTTACAATCTTTTCGCGGCTACGGTTCATTTTGTGATACCATAGTTCAGTGTCATATGCACATCTAATGTGTGAGTGGTGCCTTAGATTGCTGCGTGATGCGCGACTGGATTCTGTAATCAACAGTTTGTAACATATGTTTTTCTCCTATGCCACGTGCTCAGGCACACGGCTGTGCTGTATTCAATCTTACGTTGTACTGGAAATTTGTTCAATACACTTAATTGGTTTGTGTGAACTGTGTAATTTTTTTATGTATTTGTTGCCACACAAACTCAGGGGTTTGATCGGTTCATGGGATGCCACGCACCTTCCTATTCATCAAACCTTGGAAATTGAAAAGACTGAGTATCTTGGGAATGTATAGGGTGGTCTATTGAAGTCCACTGTTTCCCGACACCCTTACATTTTGGTCCTTCGAGCAGCGGATGTCTGTTGTAATTGATATTCTACACAGGCATTTCAACCAGTGTTTGTATATGTTTAATGCTTTTCAAGCTGACATTATTTATGTATGTATTTCAAGACCAAAACCTTACATTTGGTCCCTTTTTTGAGGTTAATGTCTGCAATTCTTGTATGGTAGACAGATCATTTCAACCAGTGTTTGTATATGTTGAATGCTTTTCAAGCTGACATTATTTATATTTCAGGACCAAAACTGACATTTTGGTCACTGTTGAATCCAATGTGTGTCATTTTTATATTGTAGGAAGATATTTGAAGCAGTGTTTATCTATGTTTCATGCCTTTCAAGACCACCAAAATTGACATTGTGGTGCTTCGGGCCTCTTGATTTGAACCTGCATACTTATACAGTATATTCCAATTCAGGTTGTATTTTTACTTTTCATATGGTCCTTTGAAGGCATAGTTCTTAACCTAGTGTTGTCTTTAATTTTTTGTTCATAAATTTAATTGCCTTTTTTATTTAGTGTATATCAATCTAATAGTTCTTGTGTGTGTTTCATGTCAATGCTCCAACAAGCCTATTGCGGTATTCCTAAGGCAGCTTGGATGCTAATCAGTGCCTTGCTTCATAGTGCTCAACAATCTGTAAGTACAGTGTAAGTACAGTGTATACAATCTGTAAGCTGCGAGGTTGTGATCAGACAAATTGTTTTTCAGTGTTTGCCATTATTTATTCGCTCCTCCAGCAAAATCAAAATGGCTCCCCCGAACTCTGCAACAAAGGTCACTCGACTGTGTGCTAGGCTCGGTAACGATTGTGATGCATTGCAAATATTTTTAACTGTGAATAATCCATTAACTCCCCTGAAGTATCAGGAATTACTAACGAGGAAGGGTGCCCTAGAAAATTTGTTTCAAAAGGCTGAGGATGCCATAGATGTAATTGACCTTGAGTCCCTTTTGCTGATTCATCAGTTGTTTTCAATAAATATTATGAAACTATATCCAAGGCCTTGGTGGTAGCTGACCAATATGTGTCAAATTACAATCAGGGTTCACCTTCTAGTGTTGCTACAAGTCATTTTCAGGGTAGTGGAATTAATTTCAAGCTCCCTGAAATCAAGCTGCCCATCTTTGATGGGGATATAATTGGTTGGCAAAATTTTAAGGATACATTTGAAGGTTTAATAATTAATAGTGAGCTTCCCAACTCCACGAAATTTCACTATTTGAATGGCTGCCTCAAGGGTGATGCTAAGGCATTAGTACTTAATTTAGCCACCACAGGTGATAATTTTTCAGTCGCATGGGATATTTTGAAGCGAAGGTATGATTCTCCTAGGGCTTTGATTGGAAGACATCTTCATTCTCTTCTATCCCCACCCACGCTCACAGCTGGCTCTGCCGCTTCATTGCAGAAATTCATAGATTTTTATCGTCTGCACACCAATGCCTTGCGGGCTATCAGAACACAGACTGATTTAGCTGACCTTCTATTAATTGAACTGATGACTAAAGGATTGCCAAGTGATATTATAAAACAGTGGGAAATAACGTTAAAAAATGATGATCTCCCAAAATTTGATGATCTGCTTACGTACTTGGAGTTGCATCAAAGAAGCTTACAGGCTGTTAATGATCCTACTCCAGAGCCCTTGAGACAATCTTCCAAGGATACCTCTTTTTCACAAGGTAGTAATGAGCACCAAAATCCACTCAAGTGTCCGAAATGCAAATCTGAGCATTTATTGAAGGACTGCCCTTCATTTTTGAATTTGAAACCCAAAGAAAGATACGACTTCACTAGCAAGAACGGTAGATGCGCTAGATGTTTTAAGGCCAAGTCTCCTACTCACTCTTGCAATGTCAAATGTTCTATTTGTCAGAAACCACATCATAGACTTCTGCATTTTGACGATAAGCCCTCTCAACATTCTGCTTCAAATGTTATCATCACAAGCAGTAATGTGAAGGCTAGTAACTCTAACCTGATACCCACCGCACAAGTCAGTTGTGTGTCGGCTAATGGGAAGCTCAGTATACTTAACTCCTTATTGGACACAGGCAGTGGCGTTAACTTAATCACATGGGGTGCTGTTAAGACACTAAGGTTGCGCCCTGTAAAGTCAGCCGTTAGCATTTCAGGTGTAACATCAGACGTCATGACAAGCACTCATAATGTTGATGTCACCATTAGTTCTTCCAACTGTATTAAACCATGGGTTACTACTGTTAACTGTGCTATTGTTAGCAAGATTCCTAAGGCACTTCATCAGGATTTAAAGCCTGATTCGTGGAATTTACCAGAGGAGTTAGCCTATGCCGACCCCACTTTTGAGTACTCCAAAAGCATTGATTTGTTATTAGGCTCCGGTTTTTTCTTTGACATCTTACTTCCGGGAAGACTCACTCGAACAGATGGCCCTTATCCTATTGTTCAAGAAACTCAACTTGGTTGGATTGTTGCTGGAAGGGTTCCAAATTTTGAAACCTCAAGCGTAGTTTGCAATTTTGTCAAATCGTCTTTTGATCTTCCTGATCAAATTAAGGCGTTCTGGGAGGTGGAAGAAGTCTCACCTATTAAACCTATTCTACATGAGGAGGAAATAACGGAAAATCATTTCCTCTCAACCCACTATAGGGATGTTGCAGGCAGATACGTTGTCCGGCTTCCTACCAATTCCAAATTGCATTCTTTGGGGGATTCCAAGGCACAGTGTTTGAAAAGATTATACTCACTCGAGAATAGACTTGAAAGGGACCCTTCTCTTAAGACTTCCTACCATGAATTTGTAGACGAGTATTTGCGATTAGGACATATGCAGGTTGCTCCTCCCCATACTATGCAAAATTCATATTATGTCCCTCATCACCCAATAATAAAACTTAGTTCAGAAACAACCCCTTTAAGAACCGTTTTTGATTTTTCCGCCAAAACAACATCAGGGATTTCTTTGAATGATGCCCTATTGAATGGAAGAAAAATTCAGGATGACCTATTTGACATACTTATGAAGTTTCGTTTGTATAAGGTGGCTGTGGTAGCCGACTTGGAAAAAATGTTTAGGCAGGTAAAGATTGATAGTGCAGATTGGAACCTTCAACATTTTCTATGGCGTAGCTCACCTTCTCTCCCTGTGCAAGACTTCGTTTTGACCACAGTTACCTATGGTTCAAAACCCGCCACTTTTTTGGCCGTGCGCGCACTGCATCAGCTTGCTGAGGATGAGAAGCTTAATTTTCCTTTAGGTTCTAATGTACTTCAGAATGCATTTTATGTGGACGACTTACTGTATTCATGTCCAAATGTAACTTCTGCAAGGGAAGCTATCAGACAATTGAATGGAATTCTTGCAAGAGGTGGCTTCACATTGCGTAAGTGGGCCTCAAACAGCAAAAATGTACTTTCAGAACTGCCTTCGCTTTCCCTAGCGAAATCCAGTGTCAGGACCTTTTCTTCCAAGGAGGCAAATCATGTTAACGCATTAGGTGTAGCATGGAATACCGAGTCCGATTCATTATCCTTAAGTCTGCCGGAATGTTTCAATTCCCAAAGGAAACATTTTACCAAAAGAAGCATGCTTTCAGTTATATCCAGCATATTCGATCCATTGGGCCTTTTAGCACCATGCACGGTTGTCTGTAAACTTTTATTCCAAGAAATTTGGAATTTCAAGTTAGGTTGGGATGATACCTTACCTCCAAGCATTGCTTCACGCTGGCTTGAAATCTATAACTCACTAGTAGAAATTCCTGATTTAAAATTTCCCAGATGTGTATTGCCTTGCAATAACAGTGTTGTTAGTTTACATGGGTTCTGTGACAGTAGCTTGTTAGCTTATGGTGCAGTCATATATGTTTGTCACACCAATGAGCAAGGCCTAAGAGTTCCTACATTGCTGTGTGCAAAATCGAAGGTCGTTCCTTCTCACATGAAGGATAAAGATAACTTAACCTTAACAGTCCCAAGACTTGAGCTTTGTGCAGCTGTGCTGCTTTCAAAACTAGTTAATAAGATAGTTAACATTTTCTTTGCCAAGATAACCTTCAACGACGTTGTCTGTTGGTCTGACTCCAGAATAGTATTAGACTGGTTAGCTTCCCCCCCTTTAAAGGGAAACATTTTTGCAAGAAACCGTGCTCAGTATATTAGGGAAGTTTCTGCCAATTTTACCTGGAGGTATGTCAACTCCTCCCTCAATCCTGCTGACTCTCTGTCTAGGGGTGTAACACCCAGTCAGCTCAGGGCTAATCAGACCTGGTGGTCAGGGCCTCCCTTCTTATCTCAAGAGCCGTCCAGTTGGCCTGATAAATTTATTCTGAGTTTTAATAAATCTTTATCAGCATTGCATTTGAAAATTCAAACTGGCTCCTACCTCAATGACAGGATTTACTGTTATTATAGTTCGCTACAACGCATGATTAGAGTCATGGCGTATGTATTAAGATTTATTGCATTTCTGAAGACCTCCAGAACTTCTCGAAAGGAATCTCATTTACCGTCCTTGAATAGAGGGCCCCTTACAGTCACAGAACTCACTAACGCAGAACTTCGTTGTGTAGCAATTGTTCAGCAGGTAAAATTCCCTTCAGTTTGGAAGGCACTTTCCAAAAACCTACAATGCCCTTCTGAGGGAGGCCTTCTCTCTCTGAACCCCTTTTTTAGGCCAGACGGATGCCTACGTGTAGGAGGCAGAATATCCGAGGCTAACCTACCTGATGATGCTCTTCACCCGATCATTCTGCCACGTGACCATCACTTTACGAGTGCCTTGATCTTAGATGCTCATGTGAAACTGCTACATGCTAATGTGCAAACATTAACTGTCTTTCTCAGACAACGCTTTTGGATCATATCCATTCGCAGAGCAATTAAGTCGGTCATACGGAGGTGTTTAACATGCTTTCGTCACTCTCCTAAACCCGCGCAGCAGATCATGGCCGAACTCCCTGCCGTAAGAGTCCAACCAAATGCAACATTTGAGTCTGTGGGGGTGGACTATACAGGACATTTCTGCATTAAATTTGGTGTCAGAGGCCCGTGCCAAGGTGTATCTGGCACTGTTTGTTTGCATGGTCACTAAGGCAGTTCATATAGAAATAGTGTCCAGCTTAACCACTCAAGCCTTCCTTATGGCTCTTAAACGATTTATCTCACGACGGGGCTTGCCCAGAATAATATATTCAGATAACGCCACTTACTTCGTAGGAGCTCACAGGAAGCTTGAGGCCCTTTTTAACCTGCTCAGCTCTTCTGCCTTTCAACAGGATATTGTCGAATTTTGTTCCGCATCTCGTGTCAAGTGGAAATTTATCACTCCCAGATCTCCGCACACTGGAGGGATTTGGGAGGCTGGGATCAAAATCTTGAAAAAACACTTGCTCAAGGAATTAGGCGATGCAGTCTTCACCTATGAAGAGCTTCTTACAGTTGCGGTGCAGGCGGAATCAATTTTAAACTCTCGACCTCTCATTCGACCAAGTGATGACCCCTCTGATTTTGACTATCTTACTCCAGGCCACTTTCTTATAGGAAGGCCTATTAATATGCTTCCCAGTAGCTCTAACATTCAGTCTCCATCTCATCCCCGATGGGATACATATCAAAGGGAAATGTGTCTAATTTGGAACAGATGGTCAAGGGAATACCTTCAAACTCTCCAAAGGCGGTCAAGATGGAATACTGCATCTCCCAACATACAAATCAACACTCCAGTTTTGTTGATGGATGACCTTCTGCCTCCTTTGACATGGAAGCTAGGTGTCATTAATGAACTATTTCCTGGGCGTGATGGTAAGGTGCGCACTGTACGTGTCAAGATTAATTCAGGCACTTTGCTAAGACATATTAACAGAATCTGTCCTCTACCGATGTAAGGTCTTGTCCAGCAATAAACATTTTGTAAATATAGTTTAATTCTTTCAACATTTATTGTCTAAATGGTTTGACACATTCATTTGCTATGTTGTTACCTTAATATCTCAATTTCATTTTTTTTATGTTTATCATCTTCATCCCCATGGCACTTCAATTTTGTCATCTCTTCTCCTTTAGGAATTGAGTGAAATAGCCAACTCATTTCAATTATTTACTTGGTTATTCATCCAAATCGGGCAACTCTCAAACACAACCTGATGCATTATTGTTGTGTTGTGCCATTCGCTTATTATCTGTGTATCTTTCCTAATAAAAACCTGTAAATATTATATTTAGTTTGACTTAGTTTAGTTACTATGAAAAGGGGCTCCTTAAATCTCATTTTCCATATAATTGTGCATCAACTGTTTCATCACTCAGTTGTCAACGAGCCCTCCATTTATTGAGCTTATTTGGTAATTTCCGTAAGGACTTAATTATAAATTTACTATGTTTTTATATTAAGTGTTACGAATATATTGTATATTTCATTTCTTTGTTTCATTTAAATGTACTGTGGATCCCATTGTACATCCTACGTGTTTGTCCCATGCTATAATGCCTTTTAAATGGTACAGGTTGAACAAGTTGCGTTCACATTTAGCTTTATTTTTCTTAAATGTGACCCACATTTGCCGGGGAGTATGTTCACGCAACTAATATTCTTTGAATGTCTGATACGCCTTGCAGCTTGGTAACGACTGTACAAGTCATTATATGTAAGTCAACCAGCGATCCTGGTGGCTATATTCTGAAACAGTGCCGCCAAGCGATCATTGAGTATCGGCTACGCCGAACTCAGTTGCAATGTAGCTGTGAGAGAGAGGCATGGCGATTTTGTAAGTCGCTGTTTGTTTTACAATCTTTTCGCGGCTACGGTTCATTTTGTGATACCATAGTTCAGTGTCATATGCACATCTAATGTGTGAGTGGTGCCTTAGATTGCTGCGTGATGCGCGACTGGATTCTGTAATCAACAGTTTTTAACATGTTTTTCTCCTATGCCACGTGCTCAGGCACACGGCTGTGCTGTATTCAATCTTACGTTGTACTGGAAATTTGTTCAATACACTTAATTGGTTTGTGTGAACTGTGTAATTTTTTATGTATTTGTTACCATACAAACTCAGGGGTTTGAACGGTTCATGGGATGCCATGCACCTTCCTATTCATCAAACCATGGAAGTTGAAAAGACTGAGTATCTTGGGAATGTATCGGGTGATCTATTGAAGTCCACTGTTTCCCGACACCCTTAGAATTATATATTTATAATATAATGTAATAATTATCAGCGAGATACTGCGACCCACCCCTCCGCCGGCTAGCTCAGAATGGGTTTTCAAGGTGGGCGCAAAATAAAAAAATACAATTAGAATAGCGGGGATCAGGGTCATGTGGGCCGTTGTGGATTGAATGCACTTACACAGAAACTCAAGTCGAATCACTTTCCACTTACTTAAGTATATTCTAATTAAATTGCTGTTACAGTAAATGAACATAAAACACTTTACATATACAAGAATTTTGTCTTGCTGAAAAAAAAAGAAAACAACTTACACTCTTAATAATTAACTACACTGTTTCCTTTCTCTCATTTAAATCAATTTCAAAGAATACTTAAAACTTTGCCTAATCATTCCAGTCGTAAATTTCCTAGTTGCAACTTTACAATTAGCTAAGTTTTTCTTGAAAGAAAAGATTGATTCTATTTTTCACAGAATATCGGTATAAAGAACCTGTACTAATACTTTCTTTCCGAAACAAATTATTCCTTCTAATATCTACAAATTGTTCAAGTTGGCACGACCTTACTGTGTCTTCTCACGGCGTAGAGAAATCTGCGGCGTCGACTCTTCCAATCGCTCGATGTCCTTGTCCTTGCAGCTCGGTCGGGAGCAAAGCCGCCCCTCTGCAGAACCGCACGGTCGCCCCTTTCCAGTACCGTTGTTCAACTCACGATGTGGCCTCCGTCTCGTTTTCCGTTGATACTCTTTTCGTATTCTTTTATAGAATGTAACTAGCTTTTAATTCCATATTTAAAAGAATCTACAATACGACAACTGAGTCTATTGTATAAGAAGAATAAATATAAAAATAAAAAAAACTGCAAAGAAAAGAAATGAATGGCCTCGTTAGTTTCATGCTATTCACACTCCTCTCTCTTACAAAGATTTTAAATGCGTCACTTATACTTTCATCCTTTTCCTGATGAATTGTTTTAATGCATTGTAATATGATAATTACCTCCTCGAATGTCTTGAAGAGTTTTTATCGTAGATGCAGTCCTGAAGTCCGTAGCAGTACGAGGTGCCGCCTTCTCGTGATCGGTAGGTCCTCACTCTCCAGCTGTTACTTCAGAAAAGAAAGCTTTCTTTCTCCCGACTACCGGTGTCGCATACTCTACCGAGACGCTCTCTTACGGATATAGTTCGTAGTTTCCATTTTCGGATTGTATTCATGCGCGTTGGCGCGCGTTCAAACAGCTTATCTTATTCTTGAATATTGATGTGCTCCGTTTTCCGAGACCTCGGCAAAACGGATGGTCAACTCAGGAACGCCGTTCCGTCGTGTTCCGTCAGAAATCAAGCCTTGCGTAAGACCAAAATCCAAATAATCGAGAAAATGGTATTTCTAATCCTGTTGTGTGGGTGTAAAAGCTGAACATTGAGATAGGCCGAAAAAAGGAAGATGCTTTTGAAGTATGGACACGGAAGAAAATATTAAACGTACAATGGGAGGGCAAAAAGATAAATGCCGAAATTTTGAAAAGGAAAACAGAACTTTCTCTAAAAGCCAAAGCCAAAAAATGGAAAATAAAATATTTTTGACATACTATGAGTCGAACAAAATCTCTAGAAAAAGATATTATGCTTGGAATGATAGAATGAAGCGGAAGAAAAGGGTGTAAGTGGCACAATTGAATAACTAATACACAATATCACAAACAAAAGGAAAAAAGGCAGTTCGAGTCCGAGTGAGCAATGAACAAATTGCTAGCATCCTATTGCTGTGTATATCCAGATAGGTCTAACAAGGGATGGCTTGCGATCTATGTTCTAGTACTATTTCTCTGCGCGTTCAGACCCGCGAAGAATTGGGACCTGCAGATGAAAGGAGAGATGCTCACAGCCGCTGCTTGACCGGGACTGGAGCCGACGAATAGACATCATCGCACTGAACAGTGTGTTTGATACCCGCAGTCTTTCATGCGTACATTCTGCCATTATTAGGGAAGAACTCGCTGAATTATCGGCGCGTCCCCTCCCAGTTTCGGATAGCAAGAAAAGCGAAGGAATGATGCTCAAGTAATACAAATGCAAATATCAATGTTCAAAATTAAAACATCTTTAAAAAACCTGGTTTAGAAACATCGATCAAGTTCTTGCGGAAGATAATTTGTTTTGACAGTGGCCGTGATTGTTAATTTATAATTACGATTTAGACAAAACGGCAAAAGAAAGTTTTCAGGCTTAGTTTCGCTGTTATTCTTTTTACTATCGCCCAGGGTCATCTTATGGAGTCACAACTTCCTCAAATGGGTACAGGAAGGTGGGCGAGAGATCTTACACCTAGAGTGCTTGCGTTGGCCGCCTCTCTGCGTACGGTAGGACATACGTAGGAAATGCCAGAAAAATGGGGTCATTTCTTGGGCTGAAGATAGTCTACTGGATGAGGATGTTACAATCACCGTTCGCTTTATTCAAACACATGTATTGACAGTGGTATAATGCAATATTATTTCATATTTTAACTTTTTTATAAAATTGTGATTATCGGTTCTTTTCATTCACAACAACTCATCAAGCTCATCGATAATAAACATCAGGTTTTATAAATGTTTCATTTTTTACGAAATATGTTCATGTGTCTATACAAAATCTATGTTTTGAAAATATCAACATCAATGTTGCATCCCTATTCTCGACACCTAGATGAGGATCGCCGATTTAATACGTTTGCATTCTGATTCCTTAATATGAGGTTTATCAGTGACTGGTATGCTACGTTTTACTAGTAGCATATAAATCTTATAAATTGAATTGCTACCCGATTAAATATTACTGATAAGCGTGTACGATGTTTAGAAAAATGGTATCTTAATGTAGAAATGTAAAAGTTGCCGAACTGTATAACAAAACATAATTTATCCCCCTCATAGATGGATATTCCTCTTCTAGTGTGGTGTTCCTGTCTAAGGGTTTAAGTTGTATTGCTTTCATGACAATTTAATGCATTAAAAAATACATACATATGTCACAATACAATGATTTACACTACATCCTTTTACATTATCATTTACGTAGTTTGTATCAAAATGACGCGCCGGGAATTACTTTTTCCAATCTTCAAGTTTATACAAATATAACAGAATCATTTTATATCAATATAACTTACTAAGTAAGCTGGGGCATGTCACGATTCTTAATATTATATTTTAATGTTTGTTACAGTGTTGGATTCAGGATGCATCTCGCCTGCGCGCTATTTTACCACTTCTTCAATTTTGTCCGAAAGTACGAAAACAGTTTTAAAATTTTACTTGGGAAAACAGATTCATCAGGTGAAGTCTATCAAGGAGACAAACGCCGTTTTGAGATCAAAAATCGAGTCGCAGGATAAAAGAGCTCGTGCGTAATTTCGGCTCATTCTTTCTGGTAGTGGAATGATAACGGAAGATCTTAGAAGTAAAATGTATGTAAAATAAAATGTTAGGACATGGAATATTGGTGATATCTACACAATTAGTTCAATTTTCTTTTTGAAATCAGTTTCCAAATCGGAATTGATATTTTGAGTAGTGCCTCAAATAACTTTTTGATGGTATTCGAAGGAAGACGGAAATATGTGAACAAGATATATAGTTTTATACGACTATTACAGATGATATGAGACCGTTTGGTTGTGTTCCAGCATCACTAGTTTGATAAATGGAGAAAAATATATTGAGATTGAAAGGGACGAAAAAGAACGAACCGACTGCCCGGCTTGCCTGCCTGAGAGCACGGCCTCCTCCCGTGCCGCCCTCCTCTTGAGGCCGCCGGGTTTGGCCGTTCGACCGCGTCGAGGGAGCCTCCAAAAAGTGACGCAAGTGTGAAGCGTGAAGGGGGGGGGGCAGGTAGTTTTTCCGAAATTTCACTTTACGCCGCTCCTATTCATCCGATTTGCATGATTGATACGGCGTTGGATTCAGGAAGCACGTCGTCATCGCGCTATAAGCCCACATTTTTTAATTTCTTCCCGGAACTATGAGAAATCATTTTAAATTTTTTTTTGGAAATATTTTTTGAAAAAACGGCATCGTAGCGTGAATTCTATTTTAAAAAGGAGTCCAATGCCGTTTACAGATCGAAATTCGGACAATTTGTTCAGACGTTATCGATCTAGTAAATTCCGTGTGATAGTGCTGCGATCTATTGATTTTTCCTATAAGTATTTTTCGGTGCATTTAGCCTTAATGCATTTACAAAAAACAAAAACTACATTGTTTATTCACGGTCGTTGCTAAGCTCTTGCTCTCGTGATATTTCCTAATGCATGTTCCACCATATAGTCTACAAATAAGTGTTTATTTTCATGTGACATATCGGTATGTCACAATATATATATATATATATATATATATATATATATATATATATATATATATATATATACACATATTTATATTGTATATATATTTATATACAAACGACAAACATAATTCTTTTTTTTCAACTCTTTAATTTCATTTTAACACTTGCTTTCCTCTTCAAAAAAGAAAATTAAATATTTCACGGAAAAGCAATTCTTGGATAACACAAGGGATTAGGACATCTTGTAAAAACAAGCGAATTCTTTCTTTCATTTCTAAACGTCATAATGTATCTCAAGATTTCCTTATCTACTTTAAAAAATACAAAACATTGTTACGAAAAGTCATAAGGCAGGCTAAAATCATGAAACACGATCAGGATATTTTGAACTCAAATAACAAAACAAAAGCAATGTGGAATATAATAAAAAATACTACCAAATCAACTAGAAACCCGTAGAGAATGTTGTTTTAAAATATAACGATATAAATGTAAACGATCCGGCAACAGTGGCTAGTCTCTTTAACCAATACTTTTCGAGAATTGCTGCCGATCTCACTAAGAGTCTTCAGGCACAAAATTCAAAAACAGACAGTTCACCCAAAATTTTAGACACGATGTTCGTTTCCGAAACTTCTTCCTATGAAATTCTCAAAATAATCGGTAAACTAAAAAATAAATATTCGTCCGGTTTAGATGAATTCCGGATTCTTTGTTAAAGACCTGTGCATATGCCATTATACACCCGTTAACTCACATATTTAATTCATCGTTATGCACCGGAACGTTTCCAGATATTTTCAAAACAGCTAAAATTAAGCCGCTCTTCAAAAAAGGCAACAAAAATGAAATTCAAAATTATCGGCCCATTTCTCTTCTATCAGTTTTTTCAAAAATATTAGAGAGAATTTTTTACGTACGAATGGAAACCTTTCTCAGTAAACACGACGCGCTTTCAGATTGCCAACATGGATTTAGAAAATCAAAATCAACGGAAACAGCTATATTTTCTTTTCTTAAAGATGTCGCCTCATCATTGGATCAAAACGAGGCACCTGTTGGGTTATTTTTAGATCTCTCAAAGGCTTTTGACGTCATTGATCATGACATTTTACTTTCAAAATTACCTCCATATGGAATCCGTGGTATGGCTCTAGATTGGTTGTGTTCGTACCATAAACAACGACCACAGAGAGTTCAAATACCTTACTGAAATAATGGAACATAACTAACGCACCTTTCCGACTCATTGCCCATTGCACGTGGAGTTCTTCAAGGATCGATTTTAGGCCCTATTCTATTCCTACTTTACGTAAAGGATATGTCCTCGACGATTCGAAACGGAAGAACGGTTTTCTTTGCGGATGATACGAACATTCTTTGCAATAAAGAAACCGTAAATAGTACAATGTCAGATGTTTCAAATTGGTTCCGAAATAACAAATTAATAGTAAACGAAAAGAAAACGGTTTTAATGCAGTTTTCCATTTCAAATAAACAATTCTGTGCTCCATTGAAAATGAACAGTGTACCATTGACTGATGTTAAGGCAACAAAATTTTTAGGTCTCTCAATTCAGTCAAACCTTAAATGGAACGTCCATTTAAATGAATTGAACACAAAATTAAGTTCATTATGCTACGCGTTCAGAATTCTTGCAAATTCAGTCAGCCTTCATACTGCTCGTTGTGTATATTTCGCGAATGTTCATTCCCGCCTGAGATATGGCATAATATTCTGGGGAAATACATCTTAAAGCTCCCAGACTTTTAGATTACAAAAACGAATTGTACGAATAATAACCAAATCCACCCACGTGATTCATGTAAGCCTCTCTTCATTAATCTAGGAATTTTACCATTACCGTGTCTGTTTATTTACGAATCAGTGGTTTTTGTCAAAAATGACTTGCTTAAGGGCGGGAATATATTTTCAGAAAATGCCGATGTCTATTACTATAACACTCGACGTAGAAATCATATTCATCAGGTGACAGTATCAACAGCTCAATACAAAACATTCACATACAATACATGTACATTATTTTACAACACTTTGCCAGACGACATTAAACGATTAAATTCGATAGAAAAGTTTAAATCCCAAGTGAAATCGTTTCTGCTGCATAACTGTTTCTATACAATTAGAGACTATACTGAGCATCACAAAAAAAGTAACATTAATTTTAACAATGATACATAATGCATTATTTACCATTTGGACTGTATAAATGTGTATAAACAACCTGTAACAAGTATTGTACTACAGCCTCCGGGTCAATGACCCCCATCTCGATCAGGTTTTTCGTTCAGTTTCCCTGATCCATTGAGCAAATGTTGAGATGGCCCCTTGTTTTGCATCTGGACATAAATATAACTTAATTTTTTGTGCACGTCTTCTAGAATTCATTGGGAAATACAATTATTCTAATTATAGTTTCCATGTTGTCGAGGCAGGAAGTATTACTCCGAAGGACAACATGGATAAGAGCCAAAATGTATTGCTTATTTATCCTTGAAAATAGATTTTATTAGATGGGAGGTTGTTTTCTTTTTCATTTTTCTTTTTTTCTTTGTTTTTTCCTTTTTCTTTTTTTTTTTGTTTTCAAAATTTAAGTAGTGTATGACGTAGTGTAGGGATCACAGAATTTTGAAAATGTGCACACAATTCACTTTTCCCCATAGCACGTCATACGCAGTTTTAACTGTTTTTTGACGTAAAATAAATTTTAAAAAATACATAGCTTTCTCTATACTACGTATATATCTATATTACTCCGAATAAGAAAAAGGAAAAATGATATTTCATTAAAATCTGACCCCTATTTATAATATAGCCGAAGAACTGTGGTCAACTTTTTTTAGGGCTTTTTTCCAGCCAACAGTCTGTTACCCTTTACGTCCCGATGGGACGCATATTCGACCATACACTAGACCAACACACTTGCGGGCTCCTCTGATCTGGCAGAACGCGAGGCCCTTCTCGACAACACATACAAAGTCAAGGGACAAACAACCATGTCTAAGGCGGGACTCGAACCCACGACCCTTCGGACCGAAGTGCTGAGTCGGTACTTGCTCTTAGCCACCTCGGCCATCCAGGTTGGCACTGTGTTTAACTTTTAATAATTCACTTCACCACAACAAGAGGCTCAGTTAACCCTATGTTGCAGTGAAGTGGATATTTTATTCAACTACGTTTCATTCAACTACATTCATCCCACGAAATTTGCTAAAACTTGAAAATTAATAATTTGTATTACTGTTTCTTACATTAACTTCATAACATTATGTAATAAGTTTGGCTAACCTCAGCTAAACAAATGAAAAAAAAACATACCTGGCCCAGTTAACCAAATTGTCCTAGTTATTTTAGTATAATTATTTGGTGAAATATAAATATTAGGCTATTTTTTGTTTTGGTTTATTACTACATAGGAGGGGCTCTAATCTGTTTTTAACTAGGGTCCCTTGATCTTGAAGTTCGGGCGTGAGTTTCCACGGCCGTTTTACACTCACTGTAAGTTTCTTACTCTATATTTCTTTCAAAATATTGAAAAAATGAAAAAAATAATTTTATTACCGTCTTCCATGCTCTATTCATTTCAGACGAAAAACTATAAACTTCTATTTAAAAAATGAAGGATGATTCAATTTATCCAAAAATAAAAATGTTACTAACAATACCTCTGGGCACTTTTTCTGTCCTATGCTTCAGTGTTGTTGGACGAAAACTGCACTTCGATATCGTACACAGTTTAAAGTTATGAGGGTTGTCCATAGTTTTTGAGGCACCTGGTATTTATATTATTTCAGTTATTCTTTTAAACACTTATCTATCCACTCCACGCAATTTTGCGTAGTGTAACGATTATGGACATTGTTCTGAAATTACATATTAATGTTCTAACCGAAGTGTAAGTACGTACAACCGATGAGTCCCAACTTTTTAATCCACTTATTTAGTACTTTATGATAAAAATAGAAGCTGAATTCTAATGCTATGTTCTAAAATATGTTGATATTTCGATTGCAAGAAAGTCGTCGAATGAAGACATTAAGCGACTGTGTTGTATAATATTCATTCTTTCCCACTTCCCGGCAATATTCTGCGTCCGTTTATTTTCTGACTCCCAATTTACAATTAGAGAAAGTGTACCTTCGCATCTCCATTCTGATAGACTGAAACATTTTCTTGAGAAACTTGAATAAAATATTTCAATAGTCCTTAATTTTGGAAAACTTAATGTAATTAATTTAAATTGCTTAATTAACTTAAGTTCATTCACAATTAACTTTGAATTACATGAATTAAAGCGGATTGCTAAGACTGTATTAGTATTTTTTGCTATTTTGGGATGAAATGAAAAAAATAGTTCACGAATTGGTAGTGGACTAATTCTCCATTTCATTGAATTCTTTTAAATTAGTAAATAGCACTAATTCTTACGCGAAGACATTTTTTTCAATTCCTGTAAAACGATCAAATATTTACAAACTTTTTTCTGATACTTCTGATCACTTAAGAATTGTATTCTAAAGCATGTAAAAACCGATAATAATATAAACGTATTAACCTGTTTTTATATATATTTATTTTATGAGACTTGAGATTTGAAATTCAAAATGCAATTTTTCCTCTAGCAGCCGTCGACAGTGTTGCTTTGGGGGAATGTGTCCTTCGCGACCTTTCTCCTGTTCTCGCAAAAGTGCCGGCGCCGCGAAGGCAACCTTCCCCAAATGCGACAGTTGCAACAGGAAATCTCGTACATTTAAAGTCACATGTCTGAAAGTATCATTTTATACTCAATATACTATCAAAACATTAACGAATGTCACCGACTTCGTCTCTTTATGATTATCTATCGCTAGTGGAAAAATACATGGTTCCATTTAAACAAACAAAGATAATTAAATTTCTTGAAAACTAAAAATATTTCGAATTATATCTCTACCGCACATTACTTTCCCCATGATTCCGCATTGTTAAGCGAAAATTGTATTTCGATATCGGGAGCCGTTTAGAAGTTATGAGGTGGCCCATAGTTGGTGGGACTCTGTATAATTCTATTCACAGAAAATTGTCATTACGAATTTTTCTATTTTCCAATTAATGAGCGCTTTTTACAAGGAGTTATTATGTTTTATGTAATAGGAACCTCATGAAAACATTCTTCCCTTTTGTAATTCAGTTACCTATCTCCCAGGGATGTTTCCGCGCTTAAATTTCCTTCGTTGCCCGGTGCAGCGACGATTTTGAGTGGCAGCGCCCGCGAGGCATAAATAGGAACGCGAATGTCCATGCGGGCAAAACTGGCCACCCTTGCTGTAGATTCTGCTAGGATATTATTTGATAGACAGTAACAACTATTACGAACGCGACATTTTACAATCTTTTATTTTAGTCATCAATATTCCCTTCGAGATTGTGGATTTTTTCCCCTGAAGTCGGCGTATTGTCAGTCCACTCTCAATGTAGGTATTCCTCCTCTCTCCGATCTCAAAGAGACGTAATTTGAACCATGAGTACTTGGAAACTGCAATCTCACTCAAATAACGAATAACATTGGCATCAGTTAAACGCCATTCCTAAAATACATTAGCAAAATTATATAAGAAATACAAAATTTAATAAATGCAAACAAAATGAAAAGCAAAAAATTGAATTAAAACTAATAGTGATAACAGGACGCACTATTTGATAATCGCAATATTATAATACAGAAAGAAATCTTCACATTTGCAATACAACATTTAGTCTCAGCGTTTTGAAATTTGCAGGAGAATTTATTTATAACATGGACGAATCAAAATATCTAAACTTCAGTTTCAACGATACATGAAGAATAGAAATTAAATTCCGTAAATTACAAAACAGCTCATGAGCAACAATTTCCACCGATTTGTCGTAAGTCGGATATGGTTAATACAATTTAATCAGCAGAAAGCAAGACACTGCAAAACTGTTTGAATTTTATACTTGACTTGCAAGAGCGAATGAATTGTCTGGAAACATTAGGGTTGACATGAGAAGCTAAGATCCTATAAACAATTGCGAATCTCGAAAACGAAAGGCGATAGCTCCGGTTGGATTGCAGAATTTTGCATCTTGTGTAAAGGGAATTGAGATGAGAGAATACAAAAGAATTGTAAAATTTGTAAAATTATAAACAATTTCCAATTTTTGCAATTCTAAAGTGGGAAGGGTTCTCTCGTCCCAGAACCGAAAACTGCAGATTAACAATTTTTCAACAATTAACAGTTTTATAAACAATTCCGAAATGTGCGCTATTCCTGCCGGGGAGTGCCCCAAATCGTCCCTGAGTTGAATATCGCAAAATAACAGTTTTGACAAGAGATGAAAATTGATTGCTTAATATCTAGTTTATTTGTTACTTTAACGATAAATATACGGTTGATCTTTGAATTTGACTGTCTTTTATTAAAATGGTTCCCTAGAAGTCCTCTATCGAAACGAGAAAGACAGTATTTTGCAATTTTTGCAAATTTAATAAATATATGGTCGATTGCAAATATGCAATTATAATCGTTTTTCTTATCGAAAAGTCTGAAGTAAACTGGACTTTTGATAAAGTTAATGAATTGTGTATGGACAATAATATTGGAATTAAAATGTGTATCAGAAATGAATTGGTCTAAAATTATTGTTTTTTATCTGATATCCATGTAATTTCTTCAAAAAGAGATGTGTTAACAGTGGTTAAGTTCTATATGTTCATATATATTTCAATGAATTATCTTTCATATACATATAAGTGTTTCTTCCACTTATTTTTATTTAAAAATACTTCCACATCCGAACTAGCGACATCTTCCATTTTCTGCGACGTAATTTTGTTATGGCACTCCCCCCCCTGCGCACTATGGGATGAAAGCGCACTGTCCTTGGCCAAAAGCCATAACTCGGTTATCTGAAGAGCTAATCACCTAAAATTTGGTACATATATAGACCTAAAGAGTATAATACATTTACCATATTATGTTGCATAATTTCAAGATGGCGGCTAATGTACACGTACTATCTTCCGATGGGAAAAGGTAGGAACTAAAAATTCCCGTAAAATCTTTTATTATGGAATTATTCATGTGTATTTTCATTTAACAAGAGTTCATATTGTTGTGAAAGAAATAGACATCACTCATTATTAATATTAAGTAATGTTCACTATGATCACTAGAAAAAATTATCCCATAGCATCCTCATCCGATACATTAACAAGATCAGATATTTCCTCAGTTGCTTCATGTGAACTTCATTCTGGTGCAGGGCAAATGAGCATTTTAATTTCTTCAAGTGGAAGTTCCTTTTTCTTATTATTTTGGACTCTATTCTGGAGGAAGACAGTCGAAATGATGGGATCCGAAGTTTCCAAAGCTCTGTTGAAGATGTCTGTTAAGTTGTGGATTCTGCTGTCTTTCCTTGCGTGAGTCTCTCTGTCCTTTTTGTACAATCTATTTCCGGATTCTGAAGCTTCTTCTCCCAGGCATCCAAGTGGCAGAATAGTATGCTGAAGTATGTGTTTTCCATGAACAATAATTTTGGGAACACTTACAGGCATTGGAAACCAATGATAGTTTTCTGCATACATAAGCAGTCTCCGTACAATATTTGCCAAATAATTCATGGTCAATGCTGTATTGACATGACATAGCTATCAGAATAATCCTAAATCTCTGAATTAGGTCTTCATTTACACCAGTAATTCGTGAAAAAACTGCAGGCTCCGAAAAAGCGCGTCGTGCAGTATTTCCGTCTACCATTATCTTTCACCTTATCGACATGAAGATGCATTTTTTCCCAAAACAATTTTTGAATTGCTTTTTTTCGTCTTAGCAACAAACTTTTATTTACATCACCTCTGACTAGCCATACTTTTAAATCTATTCTATAAGCTATGTGCAGAACACATTCAAAAAGTTTAATCCAAAGATGTAGGGGGCTTACCCCAAATTGTAAAGTACGAGGCTTAGGCAAAAATTCGGGTGCGTCAAATCTGTCGCATCATTTACTTGAAGAGGTTTTGCGCCTCAAATTGAGCATGTTTGACTAGATCTATTTCCTGTTATTATATTTAAAGTTTTACCATCAATTAATGTCAAATATAGAACTAATGGAACCCTTATAGTCTGTTCATTGCTAAGCACAATTTTCACTTGGCTGAAATCATGAATTTCTTTCTCGATGTTTAATTTTTCCTGGAGAAGATGCTTGCTGGTTTCCTTTGTATATTCTAATTTTATTGCTCTGCAGAACCTGACTGACTCAGGTGTCTTATTGTTCCATAGAATGCTATTTGGACTTACCAAGCGCAAGGGTATGAGTGTTGTGGCAAATATCTTCGATTTCAAGGCCTCAGAAAGTGAAGAAGAAATTTGCCTATAGACACTTTGTCCGGAGCTCCCATCAAAGCCGAACTGCAAATTAGTTGTGCATTACACACTGTTGTATCAGTTAACATTGTTTGGTGAATAATCATATCATCTTGGAGAAGACCTATTCTCCTTGGAGTATGATTTAACAGGGACTGTAAGGGGACTCTAGCTACACTATCTGTGACATGAAATCCTGGAGGTATGCATGTTGTTTTTGCTCTTTTCACTTTTTCGGATGACTGTAAAATATCTGCATTGTGAGTTTTAGATAGTAGCCTTGTGTTTATATACTGTTGCTTGCTCAAGTTGTTATCTAGCAAATAGCATAATGCCTCCTCGTCGGATAATGCAACTGGTAGTTTCTTGTTTTGGGGAATTGCATAATATTTTTTTTAATTTTAGATGGTCTGATTGGCGTTTCAGTGACTTGATCCTGAACAACAGCTAGATCTCTCTTCCCCGAAGCCCGAGCTGACATGCTTGCAGCATTCACCATTAAATCTGCCTGATAGTAGTTTTCGAAGGACAATTTTGCAGCGACTCTTCATTTGGACCTCTCAAGATTTCTCATCGTAGGAACGAACAGGTCACCCTGTTCGAGATTTGTCTTCATGTGATTCAGTCGATTTGCTCTGTGAGTTCACGAAATCCCCAGAAAGCCATTCAGAATGTTTTGATAAGAACGTCTTTAGAGTTCGGTGACCTTCCTGCCATCTTCTATTAAGTTTGTGGCAAAAATAATTTGTTTTTATCTTCAAATACTTTAAAAGATCTTCAGAGACATTATTACCATAACATTCACTGACAGTATAATCGAGAACTGCACATTCTTAGAAATAGATTCAGTGCAGCAATTGGCAGCATATTAGTTATAAGTCAATGTAAACATGAACATAACCTAAAATATGACTATTACAGGATGTGTTTAAGGCACGAATATTCCGCGTTGTGAATAACTACATCTATTTTTCTTATTAGAAGTAATAGAGCTTACCTTCATTGTCAGTATCCATACTTCAACTACGATTCCAACTCCGAAATACTGCTACAAGAAACAAAATATGTTTTACCATCAGACGTATGGCACTCGCGCCTTACAACTTGCTTACAGAAATGCCAACTTCAAGCACCTTGTACGTAAAATCAGGACAACCAACTTGAGTCATATAGCGAGAGAGTCATAATAGCGAATCATGATGCTTTCATTATATTAAAATACTTATATTCATCTTCATTTGTGATATGTTACAAGTTATTTTTCGACTTTTGGCCAAGAATTAGTCCATTTTATCTCAATGTGCTGCGTTGTGCTACGATGGTTTGTGAGCTCCGCCTGCGACGTTTCATGACACGAGCTTCCCAAGCCGTGCAAAAGCTGAACTTAGTCGCAGACGGCCCCGATCAATTTATGCTTCCAGTACTGTACTTTAAGAAAGATATCAAATGGAAGAAATAATTTCGCATTTGAGCTGAGATGGATTTATTTTATAAACAAAAAAGACACTATTGACGTCATATGATTTAATTTCAAATGTTGGTTAATTATAATGTTGAAATTGTGGGGCCGATGTTCTACATGCTCACACACACACACACACACGCGCGCGCGTGTCGTGGTGATTCTAGTGATGTAAAAAAGAAAAGTACGAAGATCTCACTCTCCTGTTTTTTTATTTTGAACGTAAATTATAGTACGTCTCAGGTGTTAAAATAGATGTATTTTTTAAATAGAGTACATTTCAACAAAGTGGCGAGCGAGCTTGGAATTCGTGAAAACCGGGAATTGGAAAATATCTTGAAAAAGCAAAAAAGAAATAAAGATGATTCGAAAACCCGCACTTAGTAAGCATGTAGTACTATCCCTATCAAAAGTTTAAAGAAAAAGATTTAGAGCCATTTTTGAGAAAAATTATTTTTGTTATTTTTTAAAATTGAAAATATTACACGCTATATTGCGAGAAAACTGCTAAAATTTTCAAAAGAATGTACATGAACTTAATAACAGAACTACTTATGGACAACAAATTGCATGTGAAGGAAAAATATCTCTTCAATTTGGTAGTTGTGGGATGACGCCGAAAAAATCGAACTTTTGCAATTTTCAAAAATTTAGAGTTAATCGTGAAAATCGGACCTACGCTACCTTTATAAGTGTATTTAACTCTATTCTTACAAGAAATTTAGAGCGATTTTTGAGAAAATTTAAAAAATGACCGGGGGGCTTCATGTAAAGTACCTCCAAATTTTAAAGAAAGTTTGTCAAAATATCAGAGCTTCCACTATAGTCACATGGACAGGGGTTTATTTAATTTGAAAAAAAAATCCTACGCACGGTTTAGACGCTAGTAGCGTTTACAGATGCACGACGGTCAGTCAGGCACGGACGGACGATTTGCTTCCAATTTGTTTTTCGGCATCAAGGACCCACAAAAAATGAATTGTGGCTTCACCCCGTGTTCAAGGATTTTTTCTTTTAATTTAGCATTTAGCATTTTATGCACTTTTTCGATTCCAGAACCCGGCAATGAATTATTTTCCGCCAAAAATCTGCCTTTTTTCGCGCACCATTACATTTCTTTCTCAATATTATTTATATTACTTTGTATATACGTTCGTATACGAGAAAGTAAAAAATTGTATCTTCATAATTATAGTTGCAAGAAGACGCCGAAAAAAAATTTGATGTTTTTAAATTTTCAAAAAAATCAGAGTTTTTAAGCAATATGAGACCTGCGTATAAAATTCCTTTAGAGTATTCAACAACAACATTTCACCAAAATCGATGGTGCCATTTTTTGATAATTTTGAAAATGTCTAAGGACTTCGTGTAAAATACTGTGACCAATCGCATTTTCAACAAACGAATTTGGCGCCGCCGCCGCCGCTATGACGACACCAGTTTATTCCAAGAAGGAGGGGTGTATCGCAGGTAGGGAGGGGGTTCTCTCCACCCGTCCGTTGAGACGTCACTAGGCAATAGGGCGAGAGGAAAACGTTCTTGTATTCCATACGGCGTAGAATGAGGTTATCTTAAGAAAAAAAGGTATTAGTACTCTACACTTTGTTAATACAGTATAGATTGTGATCAGTGCTTCGGTTGATAGAAAGCATTGTGTTAGAAAAATACAGTTTCTGTTAAATTGAATCATAAACATTCAATAGACTCGTTTAAAAGAAGACAGATTGCAAGAAGTTTTGTAAATAGAGGCTAACATTTACAAACTGTTTCCGCTTGTGCAATGGCACGTAGAACATGTGTGGTCTGTAATTGTGTGCGTAACAAATCACAGTTCCTTCTGAACAAAACGAGAGTATTACAGAATGTTATTGTATTTACTATGTGACTATTAAGTATTGCAAATTAGACATTGAGTAAAATTCAGAGTATGGAATGAGACATTCATATTTATGCTTCATCTTTGCTTGTACAATTCTCTTAAAGGGTGCAAGACTAGATAATTTATCCTATTATACTGATTATGTAAAAGTTTAATATGACCGAAGAATCATAATGGGTTACATTTCTATATGTGTTTCAGCCTAACATTTAAACACTTGTAAAGTTTCAAGAATGTGTTAATGATGATCTCAGAGGGGATTACATGTGTTTGTCATGTGGAGTTTATTTTCTCATTTAAAAGTCTTTGTGGTGTTAACATTGAAACAGAACAGTATTCTGAAGAGGCATTCACTTGTTCCATTTAGGTCTTCAAGGTGGGATGTATTTTACGAGCCATTTAAGAAAAATAACCTGCAATCAATTCTGCACCTAAAGAAAATAATAATTCAGTTAGTGTTTTTATACTTATACACCAGTTTGATAGAGCAAGTAGGAATGAGATACTATTGAGTGAATATTACTTTACTATCATATCATTCTTTATTTTCTTTTGAAATATGATTAGTGCTAGTGTTAAATTCTTGTTTTAGTCATAAAAGAACTAGCAAATGCACAAATGATTGTCTCCAGAAACAAACAAAGCTTTGTTTAAATTTGAGTGAAACTTGTTTGTGTTGTTTTGGGGATATGTGTTTTTTTATATTGTGTAATGTTTGCGTTTTTTTATCATTGTTTGTGGATTGACAATCTGTATTTTGGTAAATGTTAAAGAAAACGTCCAATTCCAAATGTTCTGTGACTATGACTTTGTTGTTGTTTTTGTTTTTCAAAATCTTCATTGATAAAGAGCCCCGAATCCATGAATATTTAATAAACAACCTGAGGAGAGGTTACAATACCCCCCAAACTTACAATATCGGTTTCAAATTGAAGGGGCCGCGACATAAACTAAATCAATTGTGAAATATCAATTTTGGCGAATATCAGCTAATTGACAGTTTTTTTAAAATTTATTTATTGAGTGATAGAAAATTACACAGATCAGTACTAGATTACTATCTCATGTGCATTTGCTGGCTTACACTGTAACTTATACTAAACTTAACACTAAAGACTTAAAACTAAACTACCTTACTAGAGGTGTAGGAAACTACAAGAGCCCCTACTATGAACAATTAGTAGAGAAAATGTTCAAGAACGCTTCGGAAGGAAATCTATTCTTAATTCTAGTAGGGAAGTCATTTATAGTGGCCAGGTTGTAGTGAACGGCTCGGTTTATTGTATTTAGGTTGGAGTAAAAATTATTGGAAAGATGGGCAATATGTTTGATGATCGGTGATATATTCAGTTCTTTATGAAGTTGGGCGTTGGAGATGAACCATGGGGCATGTGTTGCTGATCTGAGGAATCTATTTTGTACGATTTGAAGTTTATTAATGTTAGAAATGGATGCATTGGTCCAGATGGGACATGCGTAGAGCATTAATGGTCTGACTATTGCTTTATAAATTGTAACAGCATTTGTTAGGGATAGCCGACTTTTGGAGTTGATAAGGAATTTTAGTTGAGCTATTTTTATTTTTGCTTGTTGTTGTTTTAGTGTTATGTGTGTTCTCCAGTTGAGTCTTGTGTCGAAGTTCATCCCGAGGTATTTTACTGATTGGTTTTGTGGTGTCCATGGAATTGTGTGTTTATTAATGTGTAGTGGTGGTGGGTGAGAAAATGGTCTTAGTGAGAATATTTTGGCAGTTGATTTAGTTGGGTTGAGTTTGATTTTCCACAATGTTGACCACTGGTCTATTTCATTTAGGTGATTTTGAATCCTATCGGTAATGGTCTATCGGTAAGTGAGTGGCTGGATTTGTAGATTGCGGTATCGTCGGCGAATTGTGCCAATTGGGTGTGTATTGTAGTGGGTATGTCAGATGTGTATATGTTAAATAGTGTGGGTGAGAGTGGTGAACCTTGTGGAAGGCCTGCTATTATTTTTCGGGGGTTGGAGATGTGATTTTCTACGGAAACTGTAAAGGATCTATCAGTTAGAAAACTTTTGATGAAGTTTACTAAGTAGATTGGTGTTCCCATTGTTCGGAGTTTGTATAATAGTCCTTCGTGCCATACTCGATCAAACGCCTTTGAAATGTCAAGAAATGAAACTATTGTGTGATGTTTGTTTTGAAACGCTGTGTGGATATTTTCTGAGAGCCTGAGTAGTTGGTGTGCAGTTGATACATGACTTATAAAGCCAAACTGGTGTAATGGAATAATTTGGGTTGATTGAAGGTAGCTATTTAACCTTTTTAGAATTAGTTTCTCGAGAATTTTTGAAAGTGTGGTTATTAAACTTATCGGTTTGTAGTTTTCTACATTGCTATGATTTTTATATGGCTTTGGAATGGGTATTATGATTGAGTTTTTCCATACTATAGGGTAATATCCAATTCTTATTATTGAGTTATATATGTTGTTTATATAGGCTATAGTTGAGGATGTGAGGTTTTTTAGGATCTTATTAGTGATTTTATCGTGACCAGGGGCTTTTTTGTGGAAGTTTTTTAATTATGTTTTTTACTTCATTTGGGGATATGAATTTTATCTTCTGTGGCACATCATAGTTCGGGGCTGAAACTGTGTGTTGAGATGACGATTGGTAAGTGGTCGGAATCCAGTTCAAATAGAGGTGTTGAGTAGTATGTGGTTTGTGTGTTCGTAATTGCGATATCCAAAATGTCTGGATTGTAACCGTACTCCTCTATCTTCACCGATTACAAAAGTAGATGTATCATTTGCCTACTTTGCGACGTGTGATTACACCGTCACGCATCCCTGGGAATATCTCAGTTTACGGATAAACTTCCCTATTGGTAGTGGGTTCGTCTTTTGTTAAACTACTGATCAATTAACAAACCAACACAATTTTTCAGTTTTAAATGACAAATAACATATATTCTAGAGCGCCAAAATGTAACAAATTTTACATTTTTCGTTTACATCAATGTAATTACATGTATTCTATCGAATGACCTGAAAATAACTGTTCGAATGAAATTCACAGATCCTACTATGTGTTCACTTTTCGTAAAATTATGGTAGCTAATTCCCTACCTAAACTGCAGTTTTTCACTAGAATAATAATAATTCAGATCCCTGTTTACAAGAAAACAAGCAATGGGTACATATTTACACTTCACAAAGAATATCACACATGAGACACACAAATCATAGTACAAATATTCATCCTGTAAAAGAAAAATACATACACACAATACTCGAAATTCACTACTACCTTTTAAATCACTAATTACGTTACACTCAGTAGTCACATTTGACCTTCGGCTTCTACATAGCCTTTCAACACAAAATTTTGTTTCATAACGTCTCTTAAATGATTTGAATCATTAAAATATGACTCTAAATAAATAATTCTGTACAAACAACTTCTATCATAAACATAAAGAATTACTTTAATCTGATTCTTGTTACGACTGTCGAAAAGAAATAAAACCAATGTTCTCAGAAACTTGCCCGATCAACGTCTATTATTGAGGGAAGCTCACATTACAACTTTTGGCTAGTATAATTATACTCCTATCTCAGAAGTTTTTTATCAGACTGAAATTAAGTGAGTGTTCTTTCTGCTTTAATATGACTCACGACCGGCGAACTCCGCAAATTGGTCCCGCGCTGTGTAGCTGGCCCGTCGCGCGACCCTCGCGCCTCAAGGTCGTCGTTCTTCTGCAAAGTCCCTGCGTGGCCTGTCGCACGGAAATATTCCGAACACCGTCTCCCAGTCGAAAATTCACCACAGCTTTCGCAGAGGCGATGGTCGCTTCAGAATGCGAGTCCGAAACTCCAAGTTATGACTTCGTAATGGCAAAAGTCAAACTAGTTGTTTGGATAATCCGTCTTTCTCATAACTCTCAAAATTCCATAATAGGATTTCCAAAGTGAAATTCCCAAAAATAAGAATAAAGAATATATGAAAAGTATGAAATATATTAAAGATATGAAATATATTAAAGCTTTTATTAAAGCTTTTGTGTTCCGCAATCTTCGCGTGTCCCTCGTCGACCATGTGGCGTACTCGTAGACAACCGTTCTCCTTGCCGTCTCGAACCAGAAAGTGCGAGCTCTTTTTTTGACGCAAGTTCACGCCACGTCCGTATTTCCACGAAAATTTCCTGATTGGCTACGGTCTGAGTGCGTTCAGAAATCCTTCTCTGACTTACGCCATCTCTTCGCCACTGTAGAAACTACGTGTAGGGCCTAATGTTGGGTATTATAGCTTCCATTTTCCGTTGGTTATAAATGTGACTGGCGACAAGCGGTTACAGGATGTTTGTTCGTGTCGTATGGATAATGTTGGTTCTGGTGGGATTAAGGTTTTTAAATTTAGGTCAGCTAATTGACAGTGTTGTTCACAGACGTTTTGCGTCAATCGATTTTTTTAGTATCAAGGGCCCCACAAAACATGGTTTGTGGCTACACTACGTGATATAGCTATATTTATTTTCAGATTTTCCCTGAACATGTAGCACAAATTCACATACGGCATCGCATTCAGAGAACAGAATTCATCTCAGTGATGTATTGTGGTATATTGTGATGTTATTGACTCACGCATAACACAACTTCAAACATTGAAAATTGAAAATGGTGCAAAAATATTATTAACTTTCATTAATCCTTCAACTATTTATCGTTAAAATGTTGGGATGGGGTTCTGATACCCAAGCTCTCGGGGCCCAGATTACCATCCAACGCTCCCTCCCTTTCGGGTGGAGATTACAACCCCGCACCTGACGCCAATATGTCGTGATGACATGATGGGAGAGTGTGTATCGGGAGAAAGATGAACTCGGTGTTGGTTATCTACAAAATGGTTTGTTGCAAGTTCCTTTGCAAGTACGTTGCCCCAACAGAGGCGCCGCAGCCCAGCACTCAGTCGGTCGTTGCCATGAGGAGGGTGGGGGAAGGGTGGCAGGTAGCGGCGGCAAATCCAGCGGCCTCGAGGCGGCGGCGAAGGCAGATAGGCTGGCGGTGGGTCGCTCGGTTCGGCTCGGCGTCGATTCCCGACTCGGTCAACCCGAAGGCAACCGTAGAGCGGGACGCCGGCGATCACTACCGCACTCACGAAGAGCGGGAAACGAGCGACCACTTCTTAGGCCGGGCCCGGTCTTTTATACCGCCGGGCCAGTCCATCCCCGGCGTCAGCGGGGGTGGCGTTGCCTTTGTTGGTGGGCACCCACAGGGGTGCGGGGGGTGGTGAACGGTCGGCCTGGACATCTGGTCGCCAGACCAGCGCGGCCCGAGCGGAGGGCGGGCGGTGAGGGGCGCAAGACGGCGTCGCCCCACCACAAAAACGTGCGCTATAATCTTATCCCCAATACGTCATACAGTTTTTACTCTTTTTTGACCAAATAAATCAAACCAAATCAAAAACACTGCCACTTGTACAGGTGCAACATGGGTAAAATACCTAGCTACACATTGCACCTATTAGGTTGCCTGTGGGTTGCATGTAAATGAGCGATATATTTGTTGGAACAAACGTCTGACCAGGAACTCTAGTTTTTACTTTCTTGTATACGTACGTAAGTACGGTGTAATATACATAGTATAGTGAAAGTTAAGTAATGCTGCGCGAAAAAACAGCGGATTTTCGGCGGAAAATATTCATTTCTGGGCTCTGGTAACGAAAAAGTGCAAAAAAACAAGTAGCTAAATTAAGAGACAAAATCCTCTAACACCTACTGTAGCCAGAATCCCTGTTTTGTGGGTCCTTGATGCCAAACAATTGAAAGCAAAACGTCTGTCCGTCCGTTCATAGTCTGGTGTATGTGAACAATCCTAGCGCCTAAATGATGCGTACGACTTTTTCCAAATTGAAGAAACCCCTGTCGTTTTTGCGAGAGCCGAAGCTCTGCAATTTTGAGAAACATATTTTAATTTTTTAGGGGAACTTTATATGAAGGACATGGACATTTTCAAAATTTTCTCAAATATGGCACATATTTTTTTCTTTAAATTTCCTTTAAGAATAGTTATATACACTTATAAAGGTGGCATTGGTTCGATTTTTAGGACTAACTCTGAATTTTTGGAAATTGTAAATGTATGAATTTTTTCGGCAACTTCTTACAACTACAATATTGAAGATAGACTTTTTCCTTCAAATTAAAACTGGTATCCATAAATAGTACTTCGTTTAAGGTCATGTAGATCTTGTTGTAAATTTTAATAGTTTTCGTGCAATAGTGCGTGCAATATTTGCAATTTTAAAAAATTACGAAACAATATTTTCTCGAAAACTGCTCCAATTTTTTCTTTAAATTTTTGGTACTGTTAGTGCCCAACGAACCCTATACGATGACAAACGCCATCTATTCTTTTGTTTTTTCAAACTTTACACAAGGGTTTTCACTTCCCTCACGTCGGTAATACTTACTTTAGAGGGGGTTTCTTCACAGTATCATATTTATGAGTACATGTGCTTTAAATATTGATCAATAAATTTTCTCAAAAGCATAAGTTTCTGTGAAAATGAGCTCTAAATTCCGCATTTTTAGAAACACTCAAACGCCATTTTCTCAAAATTGGCTCCAAATGTTTTCTTCATTTTTCCCAATAGATCGCACTTATTGTACTGTTTAAAGTGCCGTTAAGTTTATTTTGGTGTATCATTTCGTTTTTCAAAAATTACACAAATGTAATTTTTTGAAATACGTCTTACGCAGTTAATATGCACATTTCGATCATTTTGAACACATTGCATTTGTGAGTGTTTTTCGAAAACTTAATAGATTCCTGTGAAAAAGAGCTTCAACTTTCGCATTTACAATAATGCTTAATCGCTATTCTGTTTAAAAAATTTAGAGTGGAAATGTCTATTTAGGACGAGTTAATGCTTTTCTTTAATATTCTTGAAGTAATACTTTGGTTCTACTATTAAGAAACCGAAAAGTTGAGAAAATGTCAAGACAATGTACTTTCGGTGCCGATAGATGGGGGTTGGTCACAGAATTGAGCAAGAACTTGAAGCCAGTCCACATCAAAGAAATCAGAAAAAACTGCTACCAGAATGTCTGTGCCATTCTGTAGCACGTCTAGATTTTTTTACTACTATACATACATTTACTACAATACATGAGTTCCACTTTCGATTAGTGTCGCACATCGTCTTTGAGGACATCGGCGGTACCTCTGCTACTTTTCCGATCGAAACGACCATGTTATTCAACGGGATAAATCCGTTCCGGTCGAAACGTCAATCATATTCAACGGGAATTTTAACTTCTTTTGTAGAAGAGCGCATTCGAAACTATCTTTGCTTACAGTCTATACGGAGATTAAGAGTGACATTGTCCGAATTGTCAGGGAGCACGAATAAAATGAATATGCTGAGATCTTAACGGGGTTGCGCGCCAGGAAATACGAGTAAACCTTATTTCTGTTGCTACATTGTTCCCCAAGGCAGCGCAGTTAAAGTTAAAATGTTGGTACAAATTTAAGGTACTCAATTTTTTCATTTTTTCTTTCATGTACAGTATTAGAAATGATGCCAATATAATCCATACCCAATCAATTCAAACGAAGCGCCAATGGTGCATACCAGCGTTTATTTCGATAGCCAGGAACAGTAGTCATTTCAAACTTTTACAAATAAAATATACCATTATCAGCGATTAAAATTTCTTCAAGTAAAGAAGAAATTTGTTGGTTCAAAGTTAGTTAATACCTTTTATCAATCTACTTTCTTTCATAAGAATAGAAATAACTCACCAAAACCTCTCATTGTGTTCACCGAGCGCATGAAATTTGAAAGCGTGACTATGATGCAAATTACACAAAAATTCTAATATTTTCGAAAAAATTAATATGACCCTATTTGAAGATCCGTTTTGGAGGACATATCATCAGGAAAAACAATTTTATCTTCCCAATTGAAATTATAAGAAGACGCAGAAAAATTCAGTAGTTGATGTCGTTTTCGAAAAAAAATTGTTTAAGCAAAATTCAGTTTTTCAGAAGACGAAGAATTTTTTCAGTTTTCGAAAAATGGACCATGTCAGCCAACATGAGACCTGCACCTTTCTCTTAATCGCCTTTTACCCTATCTAAGATCCAAATTTAATCAAACAAATTTGTGTCGTTTTTTATAAAAAATGTTTAAAAAAGTCGATGTTTGTCACAAAATTTCGAGAAAAATGCTCATTTTTGAAAAATTAAACATGACGTTATTTAAATGTCTGTTTTTCATGAGCACATTTCACTAAGAACAAAATATCTTCATAATTGGAGTTGTAGGAAAACAGCGGGAAAAAAATGAATTTTTGCAATTTTCAAAAATCAAGATTTTCAACAAACATGAGATCTGCACTCTTAAACTACCTAAAAGCTATCAGAGGTGAAAATTGATTTAAAATTGTTGATGCCTTTTTTGAGAAAAAATAATTGAAAGAAAATTAAAAATTGCCTATATTTCGCATAAATACACAAAAACCGTATTACCTCGGCGACCGTATTTCAAAATCTATCTTTAAGGAAGAGATTCCATGAAAGGGAAAAAATCTCTTATCATTATAATTGCAGGAAGTAGGATGTTGGATTGTAGGAAGACGCCGGAAAAAGTTGAAATTTTGTAATTTTCGAAAAATCAGGGTTTTCAACGAACATGAGACCTGCACTATTCTCTTAAACGACCTTCACACTACCCAACGACAAAATTTAATCAAAAACAATGGAGCCATTTCTTTGAAAAATTTGAAAATGTCCCAGGGGCTTCAAGTAAAGTACCCCCCAAAATTAAAATATCAGTTTCAAATTTAAGGGGCGGTGACATCGCCAGATCGAATAAGGAATATCAATGTTCATGAAAATTGGCTGAACTGTTTAGCCCCTAGGGTTGTTTACTGCCAGACAGATGGACGGAAGTTTTGCTGTCAACCGCGTTTCCGGAATCAATGACCCACAAAACATGGATTCTAAATACATCATGAGTTAGAGGAATTCTTTTCAAAATGTAGCAACTGGATTTATCCACTTCTTTAAAATGACCCGGCAATAAGAGTTTTACTGCTGAAAATTCGCTGTTGTTTCCCGCAGAATCACTTCCTCTCTACTGCGTAAGCAATAGAAGGTAAAAATATGTTGTAGCGAGCGAAAAAGAACCTGGAAAATTTTTATTCTCAGACCTGGAAAACCGGGAAAAAACCTTGGAATTTCAAAAAGGCAGATCGCTGGTCACCCTCAAAATTTATCCAAATGTACTATTAATATTCATAGTCATAAAAACTAATTAGGTGTTCTTTGTTATTATTGTTAAATATTACCGTATAAAAACAATATAATTTTAAAGGAGCAATAAGTTAATAAATTAGAGTTTAAAAAGGCAAGTTTTTTTCACAATATATTTGATTTTACAGCGAACACTGTATATATTTATACAGTAACACTGTCTTCTTTTTTCTCCATAACTGATGACAAATGGAGGCTGTGACTATTATGTGAGTGAAGACTCATATCAATACCGTCTATTCTATTCCATTCTATTCTATTCTATTACTATTTTAAGTACAGTAAATTTGTTATTTGTTTTTTATACTTCTTCTACAAATATTCATAAACTTTTTATTATTTTGTAGTATAAACATCGGACGGCTAGTTTATTTTTCATGAATTAGTAGTGTTCCACTGTAATTATTGAAACGTGCAGTGACCATGGCACATCGTATAAGTGTAAGAATGTGTAGGTATTCCACTTGACGTCATGTTCCTCTGTGTACAGGCCGTGTTAAAGCACGGGCCCCGGCAGTTGTTAATGAAGTCATTTAATAGTAAATTTTTCAAAAATTAAACAAAAAACCGTATAAAAGTGATGTATGATTAAACTGTACGCACACAATTTGCATAACTGAGTGATATGTCGCGCATTGATGGATAATATAATATGGAATGTTACTGGTTGATGCGACAATCTCACTCGGTGATGAGAAGTTTAGCTTGTTTGTTTTTTCTCATTCGCCGGAAAGAGGCGAATTTTCGACACGAAAACTCTTACTGCCGGGCCCTGGTAACGAAAAGATGTATATATCCTGTTGCTAAATATATAATAACAACCTCTTCTAACACGTGGTACAGCCAGAATCCATATTTTGTGCGTCCTTCATACCGAAAATACGATTGACGGCAAAGCATCTGTCTGTCCGTCTGTCTGTGCACAACTTTAGCCCCAAAGCCGTTCAGCAGATTTTCTCCAAAATTGATGTTCCCCAATCGTTCTGGTTGATGTCGCGGCCCCTGGGATTTTAAACCGATGTTTTAATTTTGTGGGTTTCTAAAGTTCCTAGGACATTTTCAAAATTTTCTTTTGTTGTGGAATATTGCGAAGGACGTTTAAGAGTTTTGTCTCAAAATCTAAGAACTACATAATTGAAGATAGAGATTTTTGCCTAAGACATAAAACATTCTAAAAAATTAGCTCGTTAAAAAAGGTTATGTACCAATTTTTGAATAAACGAGTGTTTTTTGCGTAATTTCTGACTAAAATTAATGAATTATATACAGTTTTCACCCCTACTACGGGCCACAAGAAAAATTGAAAGAATATGACAATTATTTAATTTTCATTATAATTTACTATTGCAAATGCCAATATTAATTTATTTTTACCTCCTCGCTTTAGTATTCCAAATGTATTCATATATTTTTTAAGCAATCCTCAAAGCTTAAAGAGAATTTCGTAATAATACCACACGGATATTTGAGAAGCTAGTTATTGTTAGTTCAGCTGGTAATGGTGTAACTCCTGGGCCGGGAGCCAGTACTTCCGTATTTCCGATCAATTTCGCAGTAGTGTTTTATAAATTACTCCTCAGAATGCGCGGCGAAGTATGTTATATATCATTTAATATCATCGGATCCCTTAAAAAACTTACGGCGAATTGAATGAAAGAAAAAAGGTACATTAACCATGTAACTAGTACAATATCTTACAGAAAACTGCCCGCGAATGTTTTTTCCATAAGGGCGTATATAAATCTAAAATTCTTTTATTAAAAAATTAGGCCGGTAAGGACAAAATGGTTTCCTACCGTCTTTCGGAGTTATTAAGAATAATTAGCCAAGCGAATGTGCATAGCTTTGACAACGCGGCGCTCCCAACAATTCGTTGCTCGCTTCTTGGTTGAATTGGACGTGTTCATGGAAATGTCGCAATATTGCGTTTTTTTTCTTCAATTTGTTGGTTTTGATGGTAGGTACATAGATTAGTTGTTAACAACTTTACATATGTATTTATTTCCTATAAACTAACTTAAAATGAACTTGTAAGTTAATTATAATTATTACAATGAGAGAGGAATCCCTACTGGGTCCACCAATCAGGTTTCAATTCGGCGAATTTGATGAGAAATGAATGATACGGGTATTTATTTGTAATTCTGGTTTGATGGGTGGGATTTTTACCGAGTCTGAAAGGCACTAGGGAGGGGATTTGATTTAAGTTGGAGTAAAAGTTAGTGGAAAGATAAGCTATATGCTGTGATAACGGTTCAAGGTTAAATTCCTTATGAAGTTAGGAGCTTGGAAATAAACCATGGAGCGTTGGCTATTGTTCTAAGAAACTGATTCTGTATTTCTTGAATTCTGTCAATGATGGTTTTGGAGGCGTACAGTAGTAGATGTCTTATGACTGTTTTGAATATTAATATGGAGGAATTGAATGGTACCGAGCTATTTCTGTGAATTAACGGTTTTAGCTGCAGTACTTTCATTTTGGCATCAATTAGTTTATGTGTTGCTTCCTGTTTAGTTTGGTGTCTAGTTGAAGTCCGAGATATTTAACCGGTTTGGTAGGTGGTAGCCATTCTATTGTGTTATTGTTCAGTGTCATTGGAGTGGGTGGAGTGTAAGGTCTTAGTGTGAATATTTTGGTGGGAGTTTTACTTGGATTTAACTGTATCTTGAGTTTGAAAGTCCAGCTATCTAACATGTGAAGGTGTAATTACATTGTGTTTCTAATTAGATTCATGGATGTGTCTAAAGAGAATATGGCCGTATCATCCGCAAATTGAGCTGTTTGAATATTATTTAGTTTAGGAAGATCAGCCACATACAAGTTGAATAAGGTCGGAAAAAGTTGGGAACCTTGAGGGAGTCCAGCGTTTATTAATCTCGGATTTGAAAGGTGGTTGTTAACATTCACCGAAACCCGGCTAGCACTTACCCGGTCCGTGGAGAGGGAAGAGGTGCCTTCGTTCGTGGTAGCGCGCCGCCCAAAACTGACTTGTATCTAGAGATCGGTGAGAGAGACTTGTATCGAGAGATCGGTAAGAGACACTTGTATCTAGAAATCGGTGAGAGAGACTCGTATCTAGAGATCGGCAAGAGACACTTGTGTCTAGAGATCGGTGGGAGACACTTGCTCTACCGCGCGCCGCATAAACTTAATTAGTCACGTGAGCTGAAATGATTACTCTCAAAACGTGCGCTATTTGACTTGGCGCTTCATACGAGATTTTTGCTCTGCGCAATGTCACATCATCGGTGAAATTCATTAGACTCGCTACCGGAAGGAACTTCCTCTCCGGAGACCGCAAGCCGAGCGCGGAATCACCATTGTTTACGATCGGCAACGAGACGTTGTGACCTGGGTCGCGTGTCATGAAATGTGGACGACGCCAGCGCAGCATTGGGTCCAGAGGGAGCGTGTTGTTGGTGGCTTCCGCCTGAGTACGCGCCACAGCCGCCCGACTCCAGCCCGGGAATGCATCACTCACCACTGCTGACATCACGCCTCAGAAGAGCACCAGATAAGTAGTTTTGTGCAGCCAGGTGACGCTCAGCCCTTGTTTCCCGCGTAAGTGCGGACGAACTTTAGATATTCGGAGCTGTAGCGGATGTGCCGGTAATCAGGCACGAGGGTAGCGGCCAAGTACTTGTGTTCAATTTTTGTATCAAATTTCATTTTAAAGTAAATAAGAGGCCGCCGATGTACAAAAAAAACATGTAAATTCATTTGTAAAAATCATTGTTATGCCAATCATCATCATCATCATAATCATATTTTAGAATAAGTAAATATTATCTTGAAATGCCCATCTGTGTATTATTGAGCATGCAAACCCCGACCCACCGCCGACGGGTTACAGTACATTATAAATTATAAAACATTGTATATAAATTTATATAAGTAAGTTAAATGATAAAAATTTAAAATAAAAATCATGAAATAGATTTCAAAAATGTTGACATTTTAGATAATGAATGTAAATATTTCCCGAGACTTACTTCAGAAAATAAACTAAATAATTCTATGAATACTGTGGTTGAGAGCGACCGAATATTGAATATCTATAATAACTTATTAAAGAAAATAAACATTTAAATGCAAAATTAGTTTGCCAAGTTTATAAATCTCCACTTGATCAACACTCTTTATTGCAATCCCCCCCTTGCGACCTCTTCCTTACTAAACTTTACCCTCTATTTTCTTCTAGCCTTGCCGCGTTTTTGACAACATTTCCTCACCTGATACTCAGTCACATTAGCAACGCGGATTATTAATTACTTAGACCGACATTGTTCAGCAATTGAATTGAAATTTAACCAACTTTACATTTAAATAAATTATTTATCCTATTGATATGATCTATGGGTTTATGAATCAAATATTTTGTACTAATGAACTAATTTAATTATAATTCACATGAGGTAAGCCATCACCTGTACATTTTATAATTATATTTGTTAACAATGGTTTATCAAATTTTCATCGTTTACCTTCCCATGTTATAATTATACACAATTTTTATAAATTCAAATGTACATATTTTAGTATACCTTGAATAAGGAACCAAAAAAGGTTTCGTTATTAGTCAATACATGTTATATATAAACTGGCTGTCTATAAATAAATTCTGGGCCTTTCTCCTGAAAATATAGTTTATGACTTTTTTTCGACTTTTCTCTACGTACTACCCGACTTCAGACAATAACGATCATATCGCAATGACGTAGTGATGCAACCAAAAATCGCGCGCTTTTCAGTACCCTAAACAAGAACCTTAATGAAATTATCGTCACATTAATCTATTACTGTGTTATTCGATGTTTCCTACGCAACCAACTTGAACAACTGATGTTACTAATCCCATAATTTGTTAATTCAAATTTATTTTGTTTCCTGGTAGCGGTTACTCAAAATTGCTTTTTGAGTTGTCACTTTCCAGGCCGTTTATATGAACAGAAGCGTAAGCCAGAGCCCCGATTAATAAACGCTTCTTCCTTTATTTGCATTTCTATGCCTGGGCAAACGAAAATAGTCACTGGGCAAACGAAAATACACTATTGAGAATTAGCATACTGAATATTAAAATTGTTCCTTCAGTGTAAGTGGTAGCCAGGTGGATTATATAAACAAAAACGTTAGTCGGAGGCACCGGTAAATAAGCCCTTCAGCCTTTATTTGCATTTATGAGCCTGGGCAAACGAAAATTGTCACTGGGCAAACGAAAATACACTATTACGAAATAGTATACTGAATATTATTATTGTTCCGTCAGCGTAAGTGGTAGGCAGGCCGTTTATATGAACAGAAGCGTAAGCCAGAGCCCCGATTAATAAACGCTTCTTCCTTTATTTGCATTTTTGTGCCTGGGCAAACGAAAATAGTCACTGGGCAAACGAAAATACACTATTGAGATCTAGCATACTGAATATTAAAATTGTTCCTTCAGTGTAAGTGCTAGCCGGGTTGATTATATAAACAAAAACGTTAGTCGGAGGCACCGGTAAATAAACGCTTCTTCCTTTATTTGCATTTATGAGCCTGGGCAAACGAAAATTGTCACTGGGCAAACGAAAATACACTATTACGAAATAGTATACTGAATATTATTATTGTTCCTTAAGCGTAAGTGGTAGCCAGGCCGTTTATATGAACAGAAGCGTAAGCCAGAGCCCCGATTAATAAACGCTTCTTCCTTTATTTGCATTTTTGTGCCTGGGCAAACGAAAATAGTCACTGGGCAAACGAAAATACACTATTGAGATCTAGCATACTGAATATTAAAATTGTTCCTTCAGTGTAAGTGCTAGCCGGGTTAATTATATAAACAAAAACGTTAGTCGGAGACACCGGTAAATAAACGCTTCTGCCTTTATTTGCATTTCTGAGCCTGGGCAAACGAAAATAGTCACTGGGAGAACGACAATACACTATTGAGAATTAGCATACTGAATATTAAAATTGTTTCTTCAGTGTAAGTGGTAGCCGGGTCGATTATATAAACAAAAACGTTAGTCGGAGTCACCGGTAAATAAACGCTTCTGCCTTTATTTGCATTTCTGAGCCTGGGCAAACGAAAATTGTCACTGGGCAAACGAAAATACACTATTAAGGAATTGTATATTGCAAATGTTTATTGTTTCTATAGGGTAAGTGGTAGCCGGGTCGATTATATTAACAAAAGCGTAACTCGAAGACACCGTTTAATAAACGCTTCTGCCTTGAATATCATTTCTGTATCTGGGCAAACGAAAATATTCTGTGGGAAAACGCAAATACTCTATTTGGAAATAGTAACTTAGGCAAACGATTTACTAAAATATTGAAAATACCTGATTCTTTTGGTCAAATTGGATTTGCCACGAAATTTTTTTTCGTGTAATTTTTTTTTGTTTGGGTAGCCAATGGAAAATTTTTGTTTCTTTTTTCTGGGGGTGGGCAAACGAAAATTTTTGGTGGGCAAACTTGGGCAAACGATGGGCAAACGGAATACCAACTTTGGTTGAAATCCCAGATTTTTTCTGGCTAGCGTGTAGTTGGCCCCAAAATTTGTTTTTTGTGTAACTTTTTCTGGGGGTGGGCAAACGAAAATTTTTGGTGGGCAAACCTGGGCAAACGATGGGCAAACGATATACCAAGTTTGGTTGAAATCGCAGATTTGTTCCGGCCAACTTCACGGAGGTTGAGTCTATGATTCAAAAATAGCTTTAATCTTTTAGTCGATTAAAACCGTATGATCTCGGAAAATTCACTATTATTGCACGGTATTTCATAATAAAATATAATTACTAAGTATTTATATAATACCTTATATTCTGTAAGATTTTAAAATGTTTTCCTTTGTTCATTTTTTAATGAATAAACTTAAGGATTTTTAAAATAAAGAAACAAATTATTTAATTTAAGAATAATGAAAGTCAGTGTTCAAATAATATTTTTCCAGTTTTTCTATTGCTTGTTTTCGGTATTTAAAATTGCTCTATAGTTACTCTATATAATAGAATAGATTTATTTATTTCTGGGGAAAAGAAATTAATTTACTAGTTAGGAAACTAGAAATTAATTTACTATTAGTTAGAAAATTGAAAAACACTATGATAATTTATTGATTTACTTTTTCTTGGCTGCCAGTAAACCAAATTTTAGCAAAATTCTTCATCTGTGCTCGCATATTTGCATATTACAATAGTCTGACACTGGTACAAATTCGTAAAACTTCAGTGTTTCAGGGATCGTTTTAGCTCTTTTCACTGTCTTCCTTCTTGCTGCTTCGATTTCAGGCTTCTTGACAAATTCGCAATGAACCGCAGTAACACGTTCTTTACAGAACTGCGTTAACTGGTCAACATTGTCGATTTGATTTTCAAAAGGCCGACGCAAACTTTCGTTCGCAGCTTTCCGTTTTATAGTGCCACCTATCCCATCACAAGGCGATTTTCCATCTGCAGAGGCAAAAAACGACCAAGTTGCAATCAAACCATACCGCTGCTCGTGTTCGCATAGTGACACATTTCTCCATTTTTGTACTGCCCGGAGGATCCATCTTTCATATAATGAACAGTTTCAACCCCTGGAATCTTTTCTTTTATAAACGCGACAATGTTTTCTTGAAATATTTGCGCAATAGTTACATCGTGTTACTAAAGTTCTGACGTATCTGTGCTAGTCCACTGCTTTACTTCCACTGTCTCATCTTCATTCACATCTTCATCTTTAAATAGAAGTCGCAGTATAACATCAGATGCATCGTCATTGTTGATTGGACATTTTGGACATTATAATAGCATGCACTGCTGACTTGAGGTACCGCATACGAGACATGTGGTAACCTCTTCAATCTTAATTTTTTGTTGAGGACATACAATTATATTTTGACGTTTTGGTGTATTGAGCAAACGCAAATGCAATGCGTGCCTAGACTTCCAGCAAGAACACACCATTTTGGTCTGAAAGAACAGAAATTTGAAAATCCTACGCGGCTCTCTCAATTCAATTCTTTAAAACCATGACATATTTCTCGCAAAGTTAATAACAGCAATATTTTCTGTCTCTACGGCTTGTTTCCAATACTCACACAATCTCTTTTGCCTGGTAGAATTTTTTATTTCGAGTTTATGCTCGTTTCGTCACAATAGAAATCAAGAACTTATTTTTTAATTTCGTTAGATAAGACGTTATTTCCGCACTTCGGATATGAAATAGCAAAAATTCCTTTTTTCTGAACGAGTTCTTTAACAGCATTCGCAGTTGCTCTTGTAAGACCAAGATTGTCTTGTACCGACTGTTTCTGTAAATTAGGAACTATCGACAACAAACGAATTTTTGAAGCATAATTACAAGAATCGATCGCGCATTGAACATTGTTCTTTATAATATCATAAGAACTTCCTTTTTCTTTTATTTCATCAGCTGAAAAGTAAAAGTCGTCCCCGAGATCGTACGATGTTTTTATCTTTTTACGAATAGTCATTCGTCTCATGACCGTCGAGTTGTAAGGACGTATTTCGGTGTGGCTGGGTTAGCAGGTAGTTGCAGGTTTAAGAGCAGATGAGAAGTGAAAGAATCCGAACGTCGTGAAGCTGTCTACAGCAGTGCGGTGAGTGTGCGAAGTTACACTTTTGGAGTATTCTTTGCTTTCTTCATTATTGGTGTCAGTAGTTACATCGATATTTTCGTCCACTAAATAATTTAATATTCCATATTCTCAAGCTATAGTACGAGTTTATCATTGTGTGATATACCAAAATGAACCATTTTTATTATAGAAATGTCATTTTATTCGACATAGAATATAGGGATGTCAATAGACGATCGCGAGGGGTCGCTATGTGACAAATAAACAACCGGCGTTAAGGATCATTTTCGTTAGGTGAAATGACCGAGCAGAGGCGGGATAAGCATTGTTTTGGGAGAAAACGGATAAATATTCGGATGCTTCCGAATTTTTTGATGAACATTCATTGACTAGAGCAATGCGGGGATAAGCGGGTCGGCTCTTGATATATTTTACTAGATCCAGAAATGACTGGAATTGATAGTTGTCTAAAGTTAACTATCGTTTTTTATATTAGGATAGAGCGTTCTTGTAGGAAGTAAAATTCGTGTCTAGGCGTCCACGCAAGACGCAGGAGGGAAGTCACGGATTATAATAGTATAGACGGGAGAATTGGAACCAGATCACGGACATTAGGCGAGGACTTTATCCAGAAGCAAGATTCTGCTGCGTCGACGGAGAAGGTTCTACGGAGCACCGTCGAACGAAGAAATGAAGAGCGCGCGAAGACTCACGAATGAATAACAAGGTTTATAACTATTGTAATATAGAGAAAATAGTCATGACCAAAGATGAATTCATTTTGATTGTCAAAATAATAAATTATAATTTGTTAAGTTCAAAGAAAGCTGATTATCATTATTCGTTACGTGCAATCCAGCATTTTAATAAGATTTTGAGATTCCTCGCCACTCCGCACAGATGGCAAATTGAATAATTGGTTGCAGAGAAGTAGCAACAATTATGAACTTCGAACCCCAATTAACTGAGCTAGCAAAACATAATTTTGGAAGGAGATATATTTAAATTACGTAGGAATCATTAGGTTTCAAGTGTAATTTTTCCTGGTGCTCAAATTTCATTTACCAGTAAATATTGTTTCAAAATGTCCCTTCAACTGGGGCTTGTTTTTTTGAAATAGAAATACGGGGCTTGTTTCAAATTCGCACCAGTCAACGTCGGGCATGTTTCAATAGATATTTTCCTGTTTTGGACACTGTCGCGGTTTTATTTGTTTTTCGTATCCAACATGACGCGTACTAAGTCTGGTTCCTCCCACGACATCCCCTCGTTCGGCGAAAATTTGGTGAAGATTTGCGAGGTCTTGCAGCCCCTTATTACCGATACCATCCGAGAAGAAATTAATCATTCATTAGAACCCATGATTTCGAGTTTGAGGGAAGAAGTGAAAGGAGGAAGGAAGTCGAGCAGAAGAACAATCTAATACGCAAACTGCAGCATTCAATTGACTCAAAAAACGGACGAACTCGAGCAATATCAATGCAGGAACTCGCTGAGAATCTTTGGTTTTAAAGAAAGCGATCGCGAGATCACTGATAATATTGCCATTCAGGTTGCTCACACTCTGAATGTGGAGTTACGCAGATATCGATAGGAGCCATCGTGTGGGTAGGAAGATGCACGAGAAAGGCCAATAATTGTTAAGATTACTAGTTATAGAAAACGTGCCGAGGTCTTTCGTGCAGAGACTTTTTATTAACATTAAAATTACTGTAAGGAAGACATAACTAAAAAAAGAGTAGAACTCTTTAGAAAATGTATCACTAAGTTCGGTCTAAAAAATGTTTGGGCCCAAGATGGCACAATAATTGTTAAGATTAACAATTCTAAAATTAGGATAAATAGTAATGCTGATTTTTTGAAACTCGAAAATTTTCAACCTGCCTGAATTTAATTTATTTTGACAAACCTTGTTAGATTTTTTATAGTAAGTTTTTTAAAGCTAAGGCCTGTAGTGTATTGTAAAAAAATATTTTTAAATACAGTAGGAAAAGTACTGAGTAAGTTTTAGTTTCCTTAACTTGCTAGAAAAATATAATTTTCCAAGCTATTTTGGTATGTTAAACACTTCGCGGAAACCACAATCCGATGCAAGTTGCCTCTCACCTGCCAAGACCCCGTTAAGCCCCGTTGCGGAAATCTCCCAACCCTTGAGCCGCTGAAAGGGACTTTGGCCGCTTTTCCTCGTGTAAATACTGTGTACATAAATGCACAGTCATTGTGCAAACACCATGATAAAGTTCTTGCAATATTTTCGGAAATAAACGTTCATGTAATAATGATTAGTGAATCGTGGTTGAAACCATCTATTTCATTCAAACACGTCGCGATAGCAGGATAGGGAATATTACGTCAAGATCGTAACATTCTTACAGAGAAAGGGACTAATAAATCGGGTGGTGGTGTAGATATGTATATACGGAATGATTTAAAATGCAAAGTTGTACATTCATCCGCCAAGGAGTCAACTTGTATTGCATTTTTATTTGTAGAAATTATGATAGGTGTAAAACGTTGCATGGTTGTAGAAGTGTATTGGCCACCGAAAACCGGAAACGTTGGAAGAGCATCTTTTCGCGGTTGTAAGTCATTACGCTAGCATCATCATCATGGGCGAGTTCAATCGCAACTTAGTCAATACAGACAAACACATTGTACGTAACTTCGTGAAATCTTTTGAACCTTGAACGTGCATGTTGTTAGATTAAATCTAACGCATGATTCCTCACATAGTGGAACTGGATTGATCATATCATTGTTTCGGAACCCAATAAGGTGTGACGTCACGGGAATACATAGTAATCACAGACACGAGCTTCAATGATAAATATGTACAGGTTTATTAACAATATGTACAGTAATAATTTAAGTTACTCAGCTCTGGTAGATGTTTACTTCCCTGATCGCAGGAGCGATCCTTAAAACGAAAGGTCTGACTCGTGGCCCGCGCCACTCCTCAGCGAGCCTCCTGCACACAGCAGACAGCTCCGGCGATCTCGGTCACCCGTGGATTTAGTGTCCACAACGGCGTCCCAACACATGAGTTGCCGCACGAGCCTAGCACGGCTCCGCACCGCCCTGGGCGCAAGTTTTGTGCGTTCGCACGAGGGTTCCCACTCAGCTCGACCAACCCCGCCCCCGCGCTCTGCGTTCGCTCTTATATAGCTTCCACCCACGTGACCTGACGTCACTGGGTTTTGCACACGGCCCGCGCTAGTCGCGTTGCCAGGCATTTTTGGACATCCATTTCCATGGATTCCAAGAATTTGTCACGCGGCACGCGGCAAAAATGCGCTGTCCCGCATTTTGGGCATCCCTTTCCCTAGCTCTTAGAATCTCAAAATACATCGGCGTGTCACATCCTGCCTGGCCCCTGGCGTCTAATCCCTTGCCGCAGCACCCTTGTAGTGCCCCGGCGGTCGCTAGCTGTAGCCCTACAATACCTTACAAAGGCATTAAATTACGGTCAGATCCCGGTTGCAGGAATATCCAGACATGATTTGTTGTATTTGTCATTTTCAATGAACTGTCCTAAGTGCCAAAAATTATTTAGTACCATGACTACAAATCTTTAAATGTAGTTAATTTGTTTTTCTGATAGCATCCGTGCGCCGTGGCAATTAGTGTACCAACAATCTTCTATTCACGACCAAGTTTATGTGTTAAAACTTAACAGGATATTAGGAAGCAAAACGTTCTTTATTGCGTCTTTAAAAGGAAGCAAAACATCCTCCCGTCTATCCGTCCGTTTGTCCGTTTGTTCGTCCATTTGCCGTCCGTCCGTCCGTTCGTCCGTCCGTCCGTTTGTCCGTCCGTCCGTTTGTCCGTCAGTCCGTTTGTCCGTCCGTCCGTCCGTCCGTTTGTCCGTCCGTCCGTTCGTTTGTCCGTCCGTCCGTCCGTCCGTTTGTCCGTCCGTCCGTTTGTCCGTCCGTCTATCTATGTCCCTCCGTCCGTCCGTCCGTCTATGTCCGTCCGTCCGTCTGTGTCCGTCCGTCTGTCCATCCGTCCGTCCGTCTGTCTGTGTCCGTCCGTCTGTTAATGTCCGTCTGTCGTGTCTGTGTGTGTCTGTCTGCAAACACTCCTGGCGCCTAAACAACTACGATCTCCATATTGAAGAATCTCCTATTTGGCTGTAGTTGAAGCTTTGAAATTTTGAATAACTATCTTAAAAATTGGGGGGTACTTTACACGAAGCCTCCCGGACAATTTCAATTTTTTTTTGAAAAAAAAAACGGCTTCAATTTTTTTTAAAATTTCTTGTAAGATAAGAGCAAAATGAACTTATAAAGGTGGCTTAGGTCAGAAAATCACAGGTAACTCTGAATTTTTGAAATTTGCAAAAGTGTTTTTTTCCGGCATTTTTGTAACTACAAAATAAAAGACATGGATTTTTACTTCAAATGAAATTTCTTGTGCATAAATAGTTTTTTCAATTATATCATGTAGATATTTTGGAAATTTTAGCAATTTCCGTCCAATATTTGCAATTTGAAAAAGTAAAAGAAACGAGTTTCTCAAAAACGGTTCCAAATTTTTCCTTTAAATTTCTGTTAAGATTAGTGTTAAACGAACCCTATGCCGTGACATAAACGCCATATTCCTGTATTTTTTTGTTGTTTTTTTTCAAAAAAAAATTAAAAAGATATTTAATTGATTTGTCTCTTCCTTCGATAATATTTACAGTAAATGCGATTTCTTTACATTATATTTATAAGCACATGTGCTTAAATAATGGCAAATAATTGTTTTTAAAGCTCAACAGTTTTCTGTAAAAATGAGCTTAAAACCCGCATTTTTAGAAACGCTCAAACGCCATTTTCTCAAAAATGACTCCAATCTTTTTCTTGAAAATTTTCCAATAGATAGTGCTAATAGCACTATTTATTTTGAAGAAAAGTTCATTTTAGTGTATTTATTTGTTTGTTATTTAAATTACACAAAAGTAATCTTTTAAATACCTTTCACGCCGTGCATATGGACATTCCCTTTGATTTGTATGCATTATTACATTTGTAAGTAAATATGCTTGAGACGACTTCAAATGAAGTTTTTCGAAAGTAAACGATCAAAGTAAATTAGAAAAAAATTGGTACGAGAAAGTCTGTGCGATTCTGTGGCATCTCTAGTTAAAATATGATGGGCAGATTTGAGACGTAGTTCAAAAAGCTCCAATCCGAAAGAAACATACGGTTTGATAAATTTTGAACACAAAAATCTTCATTTATGTGATTATAAATTTTAACGTTACTTGTTCTTAGCTTAAATAAAGTTTTATTCAATGCTGACAAATCATTGTAAATAGTGACATCACCTTTCGATCATGGTGTCTTTAATCCTGCTTCGATATGCCAAATTGCACTGAAAAATCATTACCATTATGACCTAATTATGAGAAACGTATTTCAAATAGACATATTTACAAAACTGAATGGGTGAACTTACTTTGTTCATCCATTGTTGACAATTATGAGACTGCAATTATCAGAATGATTCATAACTTTCTCGATTTCTAAAATGTTTCTCCTAATATTTTAATTTTATTATTTATTTTATTTAATAGGTAATTATTACAGGCAAATTAGATAACTTGATGCTATGTGACTAGGCCGAAGTCCTTTAAGCCATTACAATTCCTACCGTGTTCTAACCTTTCGAATTCTGGTATTCACCCCAAATGGTCTCTCCATCGCATCAAAGTCGCGGAAAAGAGACCATAAGGTACGGCTAAGGGGAAGAAAACCCTGAAAGAGGAAAAACCTGCCGTCAGAAACAGAGTTCATACTAATCTATCCGACTTTTTCAAACTATTTATTTCTTTCCTGGCGCGGGCGTCACGCATTCCCCTTCCTGTGTTTGGCCTCCTCAGCACCTGGAAACAAACAGCGCCACGGGAGATCGTCCGCACCAACGCCTCTGCCTTTACCTTTCCGATTCCCACTTCCCTTCGCCCCCAAATTTGCTTATTACTTTGGGAGTTTCATTTTATTTTATTGCCTTATTTATGTTCTTATATTTAACAATGACTACGACTTCTGACCTATTTTCTTAGCTGTTTACTAACAACATAAATTACTGATGAGCTTAAATAATTGTTAGCTTATTTACTTATTTATTTATTTCTCTCCAGTCTAGGTTCCGCTCATACTAACCAGTGCTGTTTTCCCACTCCCTAATTTGTTTCCCTAATGGTACGAACCTTTCCAGAAATGTTCCCAATTCTTTTATGAATTTAGACCTTTGATCATCTAAAATGTTTTGGACGAGCGTCGCGTTCCTATTTTGGAAGCAGTAATTTCCCATTCCCATCCATTTTCCTCTCCATGTTTCGGTCGCACTGCAAATTAAAAGGATGTGGATCCAGTTTTCCCTGTCACCACAAAGCACACAGATGCCATTACCACTCGAGTCTTTTAATCTACGTTGCATCCACCCCCCGACCCTGAACCAAGCGTATCCCCCTCTTGCGTCCTTTCGAAGTGTGAGTACGCAACTTTCGCAACCCCATTCCGGACTCGAGTGAATTTGTGCCTCTAGCGAAAGTTTTTCGGCCGTTGTGGCCAAGATCTCTTGCCTTATAATATCCGCATGTCTATTGGAGATTAGCCCTTCTGTCTCACGTCTTTCCATATCTCCTACCATCTCCGGATAAACGTCCCCCAGACCTGCACGTTCTAGTAGCAGTTTAATTTTGTACGACCAGTAGCGTTGGGTGCTGCCCTCTAACTGCACTCTAAAGCATCTATGTATAAGTGTGTCAGCCTGTTCACCTGCTAATTTAATTCAAAGTTTAATGGGGATCATTTTCAAATCTTTCCAAATTCCTACACTACCGACCTCCCTTAAGACTCCGGCATTTGCTGCGAATCTAGAGACTCCGAGAATTAATTTGAAATAATCCGTATTGATGCTTTCTAGTCGATCTATCCTACTATCCATCGACTCCCAATATTGCTGTCCCATAATACATAGCTGGGAGAACTAGCGATTTAAACGTATCTCACTCCTTTAAAGGCAATTCCGGAACCCTGCGCACTATGCAAACGATTTCTTTGAGTGCAATTCTTCCTTTACTGTGCGCCGCCACTATGTGATTATTCCATCCCCCATTCATGGAAAATTTTGCACCACGTCAGTTTTCTCAAAAATACTAGAGAGGCTTTTCTATACACGAATGGAAACTTCTCAGGAAAAACAAAGCGTTCTCAGACTCGCAACACTGTTTCAGGAAATCAAAATCTACGGAAACTGCCATTTTTTTCTTTCCTTAAACATGTTGCTTCATCAATGGACCAAAATGAAGAACCCATTGGGATATTTTTAGATCTTTCGAAAGCTTTTAACGTTAATAACCATAACATTATTTACTTATCTTTCCAATTCTTTGCCAATTGAACATGGCGTCCCACAAGTTTCGATCTCAGGTCCTATCTTCTTTTTGTTGCACGTACACGATATGCCCTCATTTATTAAAAATGGAACAACAGTTTTGCCGATGACACGAATGTTCTTTGCAAAAACGAAACAAATAGTAGAATATCAAAAGTTGCAAATTGGTTTTGTAATAACAAATTAATAGTTAACGAGGGAAAATCTGTATCAATGCAATTTTGCATTTTCAATCGTCAATCGTGTGCTCCATTGAAATGAACAATATACAGTTATACAATATACAGCTGATGTTAAGGTAACAAAATTTCTAGGTCTCTCAATTCAATCAAACCTCAAATGGAATGTACATATAACAGAATTAAACACTAAATTAAGCTCGTTATGTTATGCATTCAGAATTCTTTCTGATTCTGTCAGCCTTCATGCAGCTCGTGTGAATTTAGCAAATGTATATACCCGCCTGAGATATTGCATAATATTGGGGAGAAGCTCATCCTTTAGTACCCAGACATTTAGATTGCAAAAGAAAATTATCTGAATAATGAAAAAATCCCATCCACGTGATCCGTGCAAGCCTCTTTTCATTGAGCTTGGAATCTTACCATTGCCTTGCATATTTATTTACGAATCTGTAATATTTGTCAAAAGTGACTTACTTAACGGTGCGAACATTTTCATGTAATATTGATATTTATAGTTACAACACGATATAGAAATCATGTTCATAAAGTGTCAGTATCAACAGCTCATTGCAAGAAATCCACATACAATACATGTACGTTACTTTACAACGCATTGCCAGAAGAAATTAAACAATTAAAATTAGTACACAAATTTAAGTTAAAAGTAAAATATCCATTGAAATGAACAATATACAGTTAGCTGATGTTAAGGTAACAAAATTTCTAGGTCTCTCAATTCAATCAAACCTCAAATGGAATGTACATATAACAGAATTAAACACTAAATTAAGCTCGTTATGTTATGCATTCAGAATTCTTTCTGATTCTGTCAGCCTTCATGCAGCTCGTGTGAATTTAGCAAATGTATATTCCCGCCTGAGATATTGCATAATATTGGGGAGAAGCTCATCCTTTAGCACCCAGACATTTAGTTTGCAAAAGAAAATTATCTGAATAATGAAAAAATCCCATCCACGTGATCCGTGCAAGCCTCTTTTCATTGAGCTTGGAATCTTACCATTGCCTTTCATATTTATTTACGAATCTGTAATATTTGTCAAAAGTGACTTACTTAACGGTGGGAACATTTTCATGTAATACTGATATTTATAGTTACAACACGACATAGAAATAATGTTCATCAAGTGTCAGTATCAACAGCTCATTGCAAGAAATCCACATACAATACATGTACGTTACTTTACAACGCATTGCCAGATGAAATTAAACAATTAAAATTAGTACACAAATTTAAGTTAAAAGTAAAATATTTTCTTCTGCAAAACTGTTTCTATACAATTAGAGACTATACTGATCGTCAAAAAGAAAAATAATGTTTTACTTTAACAAAAGCAAGATATAGTATAATGAATTAGTTTACATTTGCACTGTATAATTTTAAAAAAAGACTCAATATGCCTATAGCTAGTAATGCACTTCAGCTTTCGGGTCAATGACGCCCATCTCGATCGGGTATTTGTCCAGTTTCCCTGATACATTGAGCAAATGCTGAGATGGCCCCTTGATTTGCTTCAGGACGTAAGTATAGCTTCACTATGCGCACTTTTTGTTGAACTCTCCTTTTGCTTGTAGTGGTAGAACTTAGGGTGTGTTTCTATTTTGTTAACAATACAGGAAAATCAAATCTGTTCGTTTACCGTGAAAAATAAGTTTTCTATAATTCGGCAACGAAAATATGTAGGTTTTGAAATGTTAATCTCTCGCTTTTTAATTTATTGTTATTATTATTATTTTTATTAATATTAATATTATTACTGTTATTTTTCATCTTTCAACTATTAAGAGTTTCGTGTAAAGTGTTTAGCAATGTAGAGAAAGATGGTGACACTGCACGTGTCGATAAAACAGTGTAACTAATGATTCCAAAGTGAGCGATCAGATTTTCTTTTTACTTTTTCGTATACGTAGGTATGTACGGAGTAATCCACTGTGACGCAACGCTCTGGCGGGCGGCGGCAGCGTGGGTCGGGCCGTCCGCGGTTGGTCAACAAGATGCAATATATATATATATATATATATATATATATATATATATATATATATATATATATATATATATATAAGATGTCTGTTGTTCACAGACAAGAACACAGTTGTTCCACACCCTTCGGACGGAAAAGAAAAGAATGTGCAATGTTTCTATAAACAATGACATTTAATAAAAAACAGTGGTACACAGACATATTCATGCCCCTAAAAAACACTAGAAAGACAATCCAGAAATAATGTTTGAACAGTGTACAATTGTTTGGCTTCCTGCACCCCAAAAACAATAACAAAATACAACAAAACAACCACAACACAGAAGTATATTTTCTAGAACCATTCTGAGGATTGTAATCAATTGTGTGTTGTAATCATTTTTTGTTTAAAAAATGTTTTTGTGAAAGTGAAATTTATTACCTTGAACAATGAAGTGTCATTTGGAATGAACATTATCCTTCCAGATAATCTGTACAGTACTTATGTCCATGTACACCAAAAGAATTCAGAATTGTACATTCTTAACAATTCCCTCCGTGATGAATGATGAATTCCCTCATTTTCAATTTTAAAAAATTACATCCAAACTTGATCAACACACAGCAATTAAACTCTAATTTACAATGTAAACTCTAGAATAAACATCCTGTATTATTTCTCTAAAACTTGTAAGGAAAATGAAGAATCAAAACTGACAAATTTCTTCATTTCTTTTGATTAATACTCTGAAAGTATGGAGTATCATTCCCCAAACTCATAAATGATAATACTAGTTTTTTACCATACATGTAATCATTGTAAAATTGTACCCTCTTTACCCTGCATGGTCACATGGCAATCCTATCACATGCTTATTCTACATGCCATGAAATTACATCATACAAATTACAATCAGAAGAGATTCATGGATAAACAATTTTCTGAACGCTGTGGCAGTAGAAATAGCTGTGTAACGGTTCTCCTTCCACTCAGCATTTTTTTCACAATCTGTAATATTAGATAATCCTAATTAAATATTAATATAATATTTAATTTCTAAAATAATTATATTTGGTTATCCTAAGTAATAAAATATTAATTAGGATAATCTAATATTGAACTAGCATAGAGAAACTGCTGAATCACCCCCCCCCCCCCAACTTCAAAGAAATTAACTACTCTTGACACATTCCTCATTAGTAGTAAATTGCAATGTTACAAATAGAAAGCACATAATTGTCAACAGTACCAGTTAATGAAATTGAATGTTAACCTTTCATCAAGCTCTTTTCTCATTAATAAATAATTGGTTCACAATCCACACATGCAGATTGGTGATTGAAAATGAATACATTAATATGCACAATTCATTTAAGTCTTTTTAAGCCCTCAACTTAGAATAATGCAACAGAACATCTTGTATTTAAAAGAATGTCTCTCTCACCAGTCCATCCTCTCCGGTCCCTTTCTCACACTGCAAAAAGCATCGACACTTCCCTCTACACCAGCGAACTCTGCTCGGAACCCTCGAGGCTTACGTCCCCCGGCAGGGAGCGCGCATTTCAAACCACGCCGCTGCTCGCCTCCCTCACGCAGCGCTGTATTATAATACGTAGCATAGAGAAAGTTATGGAATGCTGCGCGAAAAGAACGGGGGATTTTCGGCAGAAAAATATCCATTGCCGGGCTCTGGTCACGAAAAAGTGCATAAAACCAGCTGCTCAATGAAGACAAAAATCCTCTAACACGTGCTGTAGCCAGAATCCATGTTTTGTAGGTTCTTGATGCAGAAAAGCCAATTGAAAGCAAAACGTCCGTCCATCTGTCCCCCTCTGCCCGTCCATCAGTGGACACTGCTGGCGCCTAAACTACACGTACGATCTTCTCCTCACAGAATACCCTGTAATTATGGCTCTAGTTGAAGCTTCGAAATTTTGAAGAATATTTCTTTAAAATTTGGGAGTACTTTATATTAAGCTCCCGGACATTTTTAAAATGTTCTCAAGTCTCCAATTTTTTTCTTTTAATTGTAAGAATAGAGAAACATACACCTATAAAGGTGGCGTATAAGTAATATAACAGTAATAAACTCAACCATTTTCTTTACAAATGAGCTCAAATTTCCACATTTTCAGAAACGCTCAAAACCCATGTGCTCAAAAATGGCTCCAATTTTATCTCATTGATAGTGCTAATTGTACGGTTCTCTGTGACGTTAAGTTCATTACGGGGTATTCTTTTGTTTTTTTAAATATTACACATGTACTTTTTTTAAATACCTCTCAATCCGTTAATATGGACATTTTCATCGAATTGTGTACATTATTAAAATTGTGAGTTGAAGTGCTTCAAATGATTTCAATGGACCCTTTTCGAAAATGCAATAGATTCTTGTGAAAAAGGGCTTCAAATTTCGAATTTACAGTAATGCTAATTGCCATTTTCTTAAAAACTGCTTCAAATTTTTCCATGAAAATATCTATTTTCGACAAGTTTATACTCTTCTTTAATACTATTGAAGTAATATTTCGATTGTACAACTAGGAAAGCAAAATGTTGAGATAATGTCAAAAAATTTCATTTGGGCGATGATAGATGGCAGCTGGCAAGAGAATGGAGCAAAACCTTAAAGCCAGACCACACCAAGGAAATTAGAAAACTATTCGATGAGAATATCTCTGCCATTCTGTAGCACCTCTAGTTTATTGTTGAAGAAAAGCACAAACATCCAGGGGATGAAATGATACGGGAAGTCCAAATGATACAAGACAAACCACATTTCTGTATGAATCATAGTTCTCGTGTCCGACGGTGATAAAAACAATATTTAATGCGCTCGAAACGAACATGTCGTTTGGTGATCTTGAATCTTCTCAGCAATTCTCAACTGACGGCGAGGTAGGAAACTTGAAGTACAAATTGTACAGTTAACAATATTAATGCCAAAGTCATTCAAATAGTAATTATCCTAAAAAGCACCATCAAATGCGAAGATGTGGCGAGTTTATAGGTGGATATTCAAAAAAGAATATTATGCATTTTCCGCACAAAGCCTTGCAGTACAGAGTGATTAGGGCAGTTGATTTTAATGCCAGCCTCTATAACAAATGAGCGTCGCTCTCCAGAAAATATTCTTAGTAGCAGTATCACCTGGTAGGATTTTGTAATTGAAGGTATTTTCACTATGTGAAAGTTAGAAATAGTTTTCACGAAAGATTGATAGTATTCCTCTATCATTTAAGACGAAAAATTGTATGAATTTATACAAATAATTTTGAAATCTGTTCGTAATATGTAACTGAGTGAATTAAGCCATCGCACAGGATGACGAAATACAGCCAATACCCCACGTAGACTTTGTGAGAACTATCTAATGTAAAATGAGGAGTAGAACAAAGACCATGCGTCATATTTTTAGATATTACCGTTTTTCGAAATGAAAGTAGTTTAATTACAAACGGGCGCACGAAACCTGTGTGCTGGTCTTACATTAAATGTTTTGTTCAATCATCTTGTAGTAATGAAGAGGGCTGCTGTCTATAATCTAGTTGACAGAGCCTTAGACCTTTCTGCACCTGACTTGCATTATAATTTACTTAAAGCTGAATAAATTAAATTTTTGAAGAATTACTCCCCCCGCAATTGGTGTACAAACATACTCAGCAAAGAGTTAAAATCAATAGTTGTTTACAATCATAATAAGAATACCAACCAAACTACTGTCTCCACAGAATCTAACCTACCTAGGGATAGTTCCTTTGAAGAGCTCAAATCCTCAATTAATGAAAAAACTACTGAATTAGGTACACAAAATCAGCATAAATCCATGGAAAGGAATGGTCATATGGTCTCTACTATACCTAAAATAACTCTTTCATCAGACTCTTCATCACAGATTGAACTAGAAAATAATAAACTGGTTAATCCTAACATGGAGTCAGGAAAACAGCGAAAGAAGAAGAAATACACAAGTAATTGAAGAAAGTAGCATCAAATAAAAGCCTACCACCAAATCACTTGAAGATCTTATTTGCTCAATAACGGAAAAAATGAGACCAACAGTAGCGATTTTCCCCTTACAACCAATTGAAATATTTCATAGATACGGCATCTGGATCTAACAATCCAAATTTAATAGATAGAGATTTTACAAATGACATTCAATCTATTATAAAAATGATGACAGTCACTTACCCTTTACTTACTGAAAGATCTATTAAAAATAGATTCACAAGAATAATAAATAAATTAAAAAGTTCACAACCACAGGAAGATGAAACTGACACAAATGATTGAAAAAACCCTTTCTATGAAAATTACACAATGGTTAAATTACAAAATTACACAACTGTAATGGTTTTTATGCACAATTACCCTACTTGAAATTGTTAATAAAATATACTAAACCAGAGATTTTGTGCCTTCAGGAAACCTACTTCAAAGGAAATCACATCGGCAAACTATCTGGCTATAAGTCATTTATTCGAAATAGAAATAGTACACAAATTGCCAGTGGAGGAGTAGCAATTTATGTAAAGAATGATTGTTTTATGCAGGAAATCCCTCTACAAACTGCCCTAGAAGCCATTGGGGACAGGGTAAAATTTAACTCCTATAACTGTTTGTAATATTTGTATCCCCAATAGTCATTTTAATATAAGTAATGGTGCAGATAGTGCAATTGATCTAAGCCTTGCTTCTAATTATATTGCAGTAAGAATTATATGGTCTACAAACCTAAACCTATATGACAGTTATCATTACCCCATCAACATTCATATTCCATCCAATAACCTTTTTCTGAACTAAGGTGCTAGCCTAAATGGATTTTACATAAAGCAAATTGACAAAAGTTCCAAGAGTTTATGAGTTTCAATATTAACAATCTCAGTATACCGGACAATCTAAACCTACAAGACATGAAGAATTTAGTAAGTGATTTTACTAATTTAATTTTAACAGCAGCCAATGATTCTATCCCCCAAACAGGGAAAATAAAAAAGCATCAAGTGCCATGGTGGAATGCAGAATGTACCACAGTTATTAAAAATAAAAAGAGAACCTTCAGAAAATTCAAGAAAAACAACACATTAGGAAATGGAATTTCATATAGGAAAGCAGGGCAAGCCTTAGCAAGACTTACCCTCAAATGTACTATGATACAATCCTGCAAAAATACACATTATCCATCATCACCCATCAAACTTCAACAACTGAACTTTGGCAGAAAGTAAAGTTAATCAGTGGAAAAAGTTGGCCTAGATCACCCAATACATTCATGGATAAATTTTTTAAAATAACAGTTTATTCAAAATTTGTTCTTTACATGAACATTCGGTGAATTATTTAGAAATAAAAATAACTTGAGTGAGTTGTCCTTTGACAGCACTTCTCAGATAAACGTTCAATTTTTTAAAAACTTAATTCAGTTATTACATTTTTAAATGGCCATTGCAATTGCATTGACATTTTTGTTACTATGTTATTTATATCTATGACTGAGATCTAGGGGTTGGTGTTTCAATCTTCTGAGGTCTTCACTGTTGTCAAGGATGTTCACTGCAAGGTAATTTGGATGGTTTTCAAGACTTTTTTTGGTATTTTTTACAAAATTCTGTAGTAGTCTTATAGATAGTTGGAATTTGCAAATCAGAATGGTATGTATTGTTAGATACATACCATGGGGCATTTGTTATGTATCGTAGGACTGTGGACTGAAATCTTTGCAGAATTTCAACATTCGAATGCCTAGCTGTTCCTTAGAGTTGTATACTGTAGGTCCAAACTGGTTTTAATATTGCCTTGTAATCAAGTAATTTATTACACACACACACACACACAGAGAGACAGACACAGAGAGACAGACGTAGAGATGGACAGAGAGATAGGCAGAGAGAGAGAGAGAGAGAGAGACAGACAGACAGACAGAGACAGACAGACAGAGAAAAACAGAGCTCGTATAACCTATGTTAACCTCACCTTACTGCACAACAAAGCAAATCATGACAAGACACAAGAGAACACGAAAGAAACGGCACTTCATTGAGGCAAGCCACCACACACTTTTAGAGCTCTTCGTAGTTGACTTTGAATACAGGGGAATGAATTTGTTGTAAAAAGAATTGTGAAGAGCACACTTCCACTGTCCCTCTCACATCACACTATGCAATAATACACTTTTCTCACATACGAGAGCGTAGAATAAAACGAAACCAGAAAACGGTACCCTCGGCTAGTAATGTCATGTGTGAAAGTAGATCCTCTCTTTTGAAAAATACCACGTTAGCCTTCTTTCAATGACTACACAGACTGCCTATTACACTGTGTATACAACTCTTTCTACCTTCGCACAAACATTTTTTTTAAATTCTTGATGTAAAAAGCTGAAAGCAATTTCTTCTTGTCGCAAATACCACTCTGCACACGACACTTTTGAGAATAAACAAAATAATGAAAGATAAAGAAACACTCTCACACTGCTATTCTCGCCATAAATGAAAAGCCTCACTGCACTTCACTACAAAAAGACATCACTAAACTAGGAGAACTAGAACACGAAAGAAACATTCATTCTCAGTGGCAAGCCATCACACACTTTCAGAGCTCTTCACAACTCAACTCGAATGAAAACACACTGTTGAAAACAAACGCATCACAGAATCACTTTCCGGCCTGCATTGCACAGTGATTCCAAATCTTTTCCTTCGCACACATTTAAAAAAAGTTATTAATAAATCCGAGTGAATTTCTTTCACGTCACAATAACACTTCACACACACCTTTAAGAATAAATATTAAAAAAGAAAATAAAGGGGGGGAAAATACAGCTATCCCGTCCCGATGGGACTTACTCAAAACCTCTCACCTAACAAACCTAAATGTAGGATGAAAAGCCTCAACTTAACAGCACTTAACACAACAAAACATCACCTAACAAGAAACACTAGAACGCGAAAGCTACAATTACACTATGTACCGAGCCATCATACACTCTCAGAGGTCTTCATAGTTGAGGTAGAATACAGGAGAAATATTTGTTTGTAAATAGAACTGTGACCGACGTCTACTACTCGACTCACAACCCAGCTCGCGAAAAATCACTTTTGTCACTTATGAGAGCACAGATGAAAACTAAACTAGAATACGGTACCCTCAACTAGTAACACGAAAGGAGATCCGTTCTGAAAATCACATGAATGCATTCTTTCGATAGCTTTACAGACAGCCATTGCATGCCACGCAATGTTTTTCTTTCACATCCAAAACGCAATATAAAACAATGCCTTTCAAATAAGAAAAATAACATAACACTGCACACGACACCCTGTAACACGAAACCAATTATGAATAGTTGTAGCAAGCCATTGCTTTGTTTCATCGCGGTGCCTCACTGAAATCACTAAACGACCACTTACTTAATCAAGTTCTAAAATATAAAAATTATTTAAAAAAACAGTGAGAGCGGTTCAAAAACGTTCGGAATATCACTTGAAAGCCCTCATTCATTCACTACACAGAACGCATAATAACCACATTTGTTGAAGGTAGCCAGCCGTTTCGTGATAAGGGCTACGAAATTCGTACACTGCTTGTAGCTATTGTTGTAAAATAAACGGAGAGAGAGAGAGAGAAACAGAGTCGAAAGTGACAGTGTTTCGCGGCGGCGATGGTGTAGCGGTTAGCGCATCGGACTGCTATACCCAAGTTCGCGGGTTCAAACCCGATCGAAGTCGTGGGTTTTTAAGGGCGAAAAAATCCTTCGTACGCCTTCTTTCGGAGGAGTAGTAAAGCCGGCTGTCCCATGTTAGTAGATTTACTGCATGTAAAAGATCCTCAAGCCTAAATGATGCTTCTGAGCTAAATTCAAAAATCGCCTGTTTCGTCGCCCAAGTAATACCTTCTTTCTCTTGTTGAAAGGAGTGTAACGAAATATGCGTGGTCAGACGGAAGAGCAGGCCTCATGGCCCGAGTCTCGCCACGTGAAATAAGGCAAATTCAATTCAATTCAAAGTGACGGCCACTGGCCTTCCCTTTCCTCTCGGTAAAAATATCCTACTATCTTTTAGTGTGCATCGACCAACGATCACATACGCGAGCTCTAAAACCGACGGAGCACGACAATGCTAGTAATATGATCAACGAATCAAGAATCACATGATTCCATTGACTACACTGAATGTTTCGCATGCCAAGTAATTATTTGCTTTCATTTCTATTACGCAATAATTTGCAACACTATCTTTGACAACAATTAAATATTTCGGCACAAGAACACTATTATTCTACGAATCAACCCGCTTCGATCCACTGATGTCGCAGCCATTACGTACAAATCTGTCGTATTAGAAACAGAAAGAAGCGAAATTTATGTGCACTCCCCTTTTCGTTTCCTCACAATGAAAAAATATTAAAAAACAATAAAAAACACACACACTACTACGCCTAACACTCCCCTACTTGAGCTCAAAACCACACGAAGCTCGACAAGGCACCTATCTGCTGGTGAAAAAGACGAACAGAATAACCAACTCTCTGAAAAGCGCGTGTTTGCACTCCCTACTCCAAAATAATCGCATGCTATGATTTCTATCACGCTATAAATGAAAACACCTTCACTATGGAAACGAATGCGTATCACTGCACAATACAACAATTATTCACATGTAGCAAGCCATTACCCTGAGGCCAAGCCGCCCGAACGATAAAAAACAACAAATTAAAACAAAAATTATGTGAAACACGTTGCACGTCCAACGGCAGAATGACACGCACACGCACCCTTGCCTCTCATTCTCTACGCCCGAAACTCCACTAATCGAGTACACATAAAACCAAAACTTGAATATATGTAACTGCGAGGCAACGAGTACTAATTTTCACATAATAAGAAGTCCTCATATCCTACGTGCCACACACGAAACGAATGCATGTCGACTACAAGTGGTGCAAACATTCTGAGGTACATACCGCTATGATTTTGCGAGACGAACGGTTGCGGAACAGAAACGAGTATTTTCACCGAAACTGCGCACTTTCTCCTTTAGGATGCAATTAACTCTACTTTTGTAAGTAAATAAATTACATTCCACATGTCCTTGGATTACACAAATGCCATAGTGTGCAATATTTTTGCCGTTAGGTTGCACATACTGATTTTCACCTTTTGTTTCTTCAGTGAAACACTGCCCTGACCGCGTTCAAATATTTACATCCCACAGCCTACTCCCACCACACGGAAACGAGAGAGAGAAAACGCCTTGTAATACACATTGCAAATGTTGGTGTAAAGATCAAGGAAGTTGTTCGGAAGGTAGTATGCTGAACATACGGAAGTAATGAAAGACCGTTTTCGCGTCTGATGTCTCGATTGCCACCTCACTGTATTAACATCGTCTCTTTACGAATAGTACGTGGCAGTAGGAATTTCATGTCGCGAATTTCTTTGAACTAAGATATAAGTAATTATACAACGTAAGCCTTCCCTCCTGCCGACCTGGATGGCCGAGGTGGCTAAGAGCGAGTACCGACTCAGCGTTTCGGTCCGAAGGGTCGTGGGTTCGAGTCCCGCCATGGGCATGGCAGTTTGTCCCTTGACTTTGTGTGTGTTGTTGCGGAGGGTCTCGCGTTCTGCTGACCTCAGATCAGAGGAGCCCGCAAGTGTTGGTCTAGTGTATGGTCAAATACGCGTCAAATCGGGACGTAAAAAGCAACCGGCTGTCGGCTGGATGAAAGCCCTAGGAAGAAGAAACCTTCCCTCCTTAAGGCCTATTAGCCAAGAACTGCGTTTTGGTTAAGCAAATATTTACAAAGCTGCCGATATTTACTAACTGAATTGTGACCATTTCTTCAAAGGGTGAAGGAAAGAGAAATTCGCATTGAATGAGTGTACATTTTGTATTCTGTTTCATTGGAGTTCTTTTGTTAATTTAAGAAGGAACTTTGCTAGAATGGAGAGACTTTGTTTTTATTAATAACGAGGTGATGGTGATTATTCCCGCCAGCATGAAGTGCAATGATACTATCTCGTATTGGCACCAGTGTTGATTCTGCTAAAAGTAAAGAAAGGAAAATATTACGTTCGCTAAAGAAGAGATGTTTGTGCAGTAGAGAAGCAAAATGAAGTGCACGATTTTTGGAGCAAAAACCGAAATGCGATATATCCACTGACTAGGACGAGAAGAGCGGTCGTGAAAAACCGCGTTGCTGTTTTGGGTTGCATGGTGTTGGTTTTGTCCAATGGCTTTTTGCGAGTTCGATATTTTTCAAACGCGGCGGGACGGATGATGATGATGAAGGAGAAGAAGAAGATGAGAGAGGATAGACGAAGAAGAAATCCTCCTAGTCACCGAGTAGTGGGCCCGTGAGCGATTCCCCCCCCCCTAGCAATACCAATTCGCGAGAAGAAGATGAAATTTACAAAATCAGGACGTCTATTCGAAGGGGAAGTGAATTGCAAGAATTTAAAGACTCGGATTCTCATCTTTCTTCTCACTGCGTGAATATGCGAGAGTTGTACGTGGAATTCAGGTTCACGTAACGTCAGTCATTTCGTGACGGGCAATAAGCTGAATTTGCGTGGCCTAGCCTCTCAAACAAGAGTCGTTTCACAGCTTTGTAAACAACGGTCTCGACTTTGTGTGAAAAATTAAGATTTGCCAACCTGCAATCAGTCTGAATATCTCTCAGAAAATGAGAATCTGGCCTTTTACGAGTGTATTGCCCGTAATTCCCTAACCCACAAACTGCCGCAATAAGAAATCATTAGAAAGCTGTTTTCATGGCATTTCGTTTAAAAGATCTGTCCTTTCATACGTTAACTCCATAGCCTCGGATTCTTGTAAAATAATCACAAGAATAACCTACAACCAGTCGGAATATCTCACTGATTTTCATAACCTAGCTTTCCTGTTGCTCTAAACGCTTGACGACGAACTCGCCAAGAATGCCCTAACCTACAAATGAGGCGTAATAATACTTCACTTGCAATTAGCACCATTTTTCACATCTTCACTTTCTTACATATGGATGGCATTGTACCTGGTTTCAGCGCTCTGGCAGGCGACTTGGAGACGGCGGCGGCTGCGAAAATATGAGAGAAACCACTTGGTTTTGATGTAAGGGGAAAAGGATCAGTTGAAGGTTTCTTTCAATCCTTATTTATTTTTATTTTTTGTCATCTGTGACTGAACTGCATTTTCTTGATCTCACAGACGCGTCAGTGCTCACTTCCTCAGCAGCGGCTACAGATCTGCTGCGACAAATACATGACAGACAGTGATACACATTTTTAGCTGCTTTGTACTTAGAAACATTTCCCTTTGCCCATGCCTTGCGTGTAAGCTCTAGAATTCTTTCGAAATGGCAGAGCTTACAAACGACGAAATCGGTGTAGGCGGCCCTTTGAAAGTGTTGTAAATAGACCAACTTTAAACAATCTATACACTTTCGTTCACCCCCAATAATGATATTTGCCCGTCTCACTGTAGCCCACCTAATGAAATATTTCACACGAAAGTAACACATGTTCACAAAGATATGAATATGTTCGCCCTACAGTGCTCGCCATCAAGTATCCTAAAAAATACTAGATTCTGCAAAATGATCAGTGTGAGAGGTGACAACTGAAAATGTCTTGAATCTTTGCACTGCGTACACCACACATTGTTTACCAACCATTTTTACAATTATTCACTGTAAATTTCACTCACTTCTGAACTCGTATAAAAGTCAAAATTTATTAGACTAGCATGATCTATGACAGAGGAGACTATCATTTGCTTACTGAACTATTGACTCGTGAAAGCAGGGGGGTATTGTCGAATTCAAGTAAGAACAGCATTTCTCTCAAATCACTGCCCACCAACAGCAGAGCAGCAAGTACACACCTCCCACAAAAACTAGCATACATTACGGTGTATGTTACATAATTCACTGCCTGCACTACTCGCCACACAATGTTTATCACTGTTTTCTTTCGCACTAAAATTATTAAATTTCTTTACACTATTTAATCAATCAATAAACCACAGTGGCTAGTCACCACACTCTTTCACAGCGCAGCCTAACATAACACGAATAAAACTCAAAGAAATACTTGCAGCAAGAGCTGTGTGAACGGAAAAAGAATCACTGAGGATATCACGTGTAGACTTTCACTGCAGAGAATACATTGCACGCCACGCAATCATTTTTATTCTTTACTATTACATATGATAACAAATGATTTCCATGTACAAGACACGAAATAAACGATATCCTGTAGCTGTGCCCAAAAGTTCCGAAAAAACAATAAATAAATAAATATTGTAGTAAGAACACTGAACGACTCATCACTCAATGCAGAAAACACACTTTCCTCTTCTATCCTCACCCAGCAATTCACACACGCGAGCACTAAATAAAATGTAACCCCAATACGGTACCCTCAACTAGTGAAATGATGTGCGAAAGGATATCACATTCTACCAATCTTTATACAGACGCCACGCAACGATTCCCATTACTATACATGGTCGAATAAAAACAACAACAAATTACATATCACTGCACACTAGAACCCCAAAACAACAATTAATCATTGCACTGTTCCTCAGCGGCGCCTAATATAACTCAAAGAGAACCTTCCGAAAAAAGAAGAGAACTTTCCGAAAAAAAGAGAAGAAAAAACTGAGAATTGAACTCCCGGCGTCTAGACCACTCCTATTACCGGGATTCGTTTCAATAATCGGATGCACAAAAGGTTTGAATTCTTGAGAAGACCAAGTTATCTTACTGGTGCCCTTTGACATCTCCGTAGGAGGTTCATTCTCACTGTCTCATTCTCTTCGGAGTCCGACGAACTCTCCAGAACAAGGCGAGTTGCAGAAGTAGAATGTGAGATACCACTTGATGTAGACGGTTGGGCCGAAGTTACTTCATCTTCTTCTTCAGAATCCGAAAAAATAAAATCGGACAGATCATCCTCACTACTGCTGTGGGTGAGAAAATCAGTCAACTCTTGTTTCGTGTACGCACGACGTTTAGCCATGATCCAATATCCGTAAATCAAAACACCGAAATACAAAGCCGAAAGTCGAGATAAAAATAGTATATAATAAGCCGTAATGCAGAATTCAGTGTCAAAAATCGTGTCCAAAAGAGAAGCCCAAGTTCAAATATATAGGTGAAATAAGAAAATAACAGAAATTCAGAGAATGCAACCAAAATCAAAGCCCAAGTCGAATGTAATAATACTCCAGAAAAACGCAAACGCACAGCAAGAAATCTCAACATCAAGTGAGGCACAAAAACCAGGATGGGTAGATTTTGCACAGAGATTTTTATTGCCCCAGCACCCTCCTTGGTGGAGGGTACTGGAGCCATATAATTTCGCATGTTTTGACCTGCGCGCGGTCCAAGTACCGAGTGACTCTTTTGTCAGTCAACGCCGGCCGCCCGCCTCCGCCGCGCACGACGGGCAGATGAATTCGGCTTAAACACTCCTTATGCTCCCTCTATTTGTCAGAAAAAAAATACTACAGCTAATTAGTACTTTTAGAAAGCTGTAGATGTCGTGCCAAGCCAATAGCTTGTACTGTCCCCTAGGATTAAAATCTGAAAGCAGACGAAACATCGCGCGACGGAAATATCTGGCATTAGCGCTCATGGTACGACCGACCCGCGCCGGATATATCCGGTATTAGCGCTGGTGGCACAAAAGTCTTGCGCCGTATATATCCGGTATTAGCGATGAAAATGTTAAAAAGGAATCAAATGCCGTTTACAGATTGAAAATCGGACAATTTTTTCAGACGTTATCGGTCTAGTAAATTTTGCTTATTTTGATGCTGCCTCGTGGTGGCGACAAATTGAACTAGTGTCGGTACATTTAGCCTTAAGGCTGCATCAACTGCGCCCACGGGGGATATGTAGAGGGTCGAAAGGCCGAGTGATATCTCCGGTGCTATCCTAGCACGCGGTCTTCGAGGCGAAGACCGGTTTGGCGTCAGGCCATGTTGTAACGATAGTTAAGGGACTCTGTGTCCGACAGCTTCGCACCACGCGTTGCTAGCCTGCTTTAAAGCAGTGGGACTGGGCTGGGCCTAGGGACGGTCGCGGGGGTTTCGCGGCTAAGGGGTTGGAAAGGTTGCCGCAGGTTTTTATTTTGTAAATTATTTTGTAAATGTGGTTATATATTTCTTTTTGAAACAGTCGTCTGGGTTATTTATTCCCAGTACGTCACAATATCTATTACTTCTTCCTCCGTTTTGAACTTCTCAGAAAGAAATTCATATTGGCTCTTCGTATTAAGGAATTACAAATATTCAATTTTTCATAAACAAATCAGACGTTTCTTGATACATTTTCTCAGTGTTTCGGCGTAAATTGGGTGTTTTTTGGTGTGGAATTTGTGCGTTTTTTTGCCCTGTAACGGCCAGTTGTGCGAACACATTGAACTCTGGATAAATTTTATCACGCTGTTAGCGCTTAAATCAGTTGTACGAACACGGGATACGGGTTAACCAGGGGTTAACTGAGGGATAAAAAGGTGTTACGTTACCCCGTGATCTCGCACGCAGTTAACAGTGTGTTAACCTTTACACCTCATTTTGCCTGCAAAATCTGTAGTACTTTAGGCTGAAATGATCGAAATTTTGGAGTATTTGTTTTCTGACGAGAGTGAAGAAGAAGAAATACTTCAAATGTATTTAAAAAGTCGAAAGTTGAGGAGAGTACGGGGAAGGCCAGACTTGCTGAATGAATACGACGATTTCGATTTTTTTGCAAGATTGAGGTTAAAAAAGCAAACCGTTCTTAAACTATTAATGCTTATATATGACGACATCGAACACAATACAAACCGGTAAGTCCGTGAAATATTTGTTTTTGTGTAAAATATGTTCTATAGCTTATTATATTTGGAATTATGTTCGGCTTGGTGCAGTATAAAAATGTTGCGTAAAGGTGATGTTTGTCTTACAGGAATCAGTCTGTACCTCCTATAATCCAGCTCCTCCTGACATTAAGGTATTATGCTACTGGAGCATTTGTAATTTGCATTGGAGATTTTTGTGGGCTTGATAAAAGTACCGCAAGTAGGATAATTAAAAACTAGTCAGTGAATAGCCAAATTAGCCCCAAAATTTATATACTTTCCCAAGAGTGCACTGGAAAGGAATCGTGTCCAACAAGGGTTGGCGGCAAACGGCATTCTCAAGAGTAATTGGTGCTATTGACTGCACCCATATTAAAATAAAATGCTCAGGTGGAGACAGTTCAGAAGATTACAGAGGGAGAGATGGCACATTCTTGTTGAACGTACAAACTGTGTGCAGTGCAGATCTGAATATTCAGAATATTGTTGCTCGCTGGCCAGGAGCAGTGCATGACAAAACCATTTTTAATAACTCATCGCTGAAAGCAATATTTGAGTTAGGCCATATGAACAATTTGGTTTTAGTGGGAGATTCTGGATGTGCCTTGACCAGTTACTTATTGACACCCTTCGCAAATCCGCAGACAAGAGCCCACAATCTTTATAATGAGTCACATGCAAGAACAAGAAACGTTGTTGAAAGGAGCTATGGTGTGTGGAAAAGACGTGTTCTTGTTGTGGTTAATACATTAAGGTTAAAAAACGACAGACTCGAAGCTGTTATTGTTGCATGTGCTGTTTTGCATAACTTGGCAATTGACAGAAAAGAAGAAGAACCTCCAACTGATGATCAAGTAACAAGATTAGTCGAGGAAACCATTGCAGCTGAGCGACAAATCCAACAAAATTAAAACATTCAAAATCAACAAGATAGAAACACTTTTGAGCAATATTTTGAAAGTCTGTTGATATAAGTAAATCTCCGTAACCTTTGTTATTTGTAATAGTATGCGAACAGTTCACTGGCTTTAATGTTTCAAGGTTATAAGTCAGGGAAATTGAAAACAATAAGTTTTTAGTGTTAGAATTTTTTCAGTTAATGAGAGACAAAATATTCTCAACAAGATGATGAATTCTGAAAATAATCACTAAATTTTACTTAATTTTGTGAGTGAATAAGTGATTCGTTGCATATTTGCACATGCTGAATAATTGTTGACCCACCCTAATTGTTGATTCTGCAGAGGAGTATTGTCAATTTGTGCAAAATATTGAATTGCTTGAATATTTATTTTTAATGTTTCATTAGCATTAATTCTAGTAATATCATAAGTAATAACAAGGCTTGTTAAAAATTATTGACAGTTCAATGTTTTGTTTTGCAAAACCGTTACCAAAATGTATTTTATAATTTTGTACTTATGAAAGGGCAAACTTTTCAGTTCAATTACCATGACAAAATGAAATAAACTGTAAAATATTCACATTGATAACAAATCCTGAGCATACTAGGGATACAACCATTAGTTTTGAAATTATATTAATTAAAATATCAAAAGGCATTTACAATTTTGAGCAATCCTTTAAAGTGAAGCCCAAACAAATAATCTTCCAGGAATAATAAATAAATAAACACATTTCTTCTAAATATGTCTTTATTTATTTTTACTACATTTTTTTCAGCTGCTCTTCCTTAATATTGATAGATAGTTCTAAATCCCTTTTTTGGAGCTCAAACAACTCCTCCTTCCTTCTTTGCACCTCTTCATGCTCTTTTAGCAACAAAACTTTAGTCTGCTCAATTAGGTCAGTTTTAGCTTTGAGCCAAGACTCCATTCTCCTTCCTCTTGCAGATAGTGGTGTTTCAGTATTTTTCACTTCTGGAATTCTTCTGCGTTTGCCATATTTAGCATTTATTACAGACTGACTTACCTCCTGCTCGGATCCATCACTTGTGTCTGACAGATCCTCTGCAGTTACATTACTCACTTGTAAAGCAGGATGCTTACGTTTCCTCAGCATTTGAGGAGTGTATTTTCCCCAACTAGAAAATACACTCAATTCATTCTCGACCTGTGTGCTTGGGCCCGGCACGACACTCGGATGGGCCTCTGCACTTGGTGTGACCACTGCAGTTGGTTCAGCTACTGCACATGAACTGGCCACTGCACTTGGTTCGGCCCCTGCACTTGGACCAGCCACAACACTTATGTTTTGAAGAATATCAGGCTCGATGCCTTGAAATTCAATAGCAATACCTGAGAATTCAGTAATTCATCAGCCAATGTTCTGTCCGAATCAAAATTGCTATCAAGTTCTTCGACAGACAATTTGATTAAGCTTAATACTTTTTCATGCAAAATGCTATGCTTCTCGGTTGCCGGCTCCCCACCAGTTCGCAATCTTTCTTGCCTCAACCGAGCAGCATACTTCCTTGCTTCTTTTTTGAGAGAAACATCCTTTGATTTAAACTGCCCGGGAGCTCTCGGAACAGTTGTTTCTGAATTCAATTTAAATGCAGTTGTTTTCCATGCTTTGTCCTGCAAAATATAAAATTGTGATGTAGTATTATGACTGTGTAAAATTCAAAATGTAAAATGTCACCGTTTCGCCAATATAGGTAAATCAATAATCTTATTGTAATATATCAATAATAATTTACTAATCTTACCTTCTCGTTTGACGTTGCGGCATCAGTGATTTTATTTTCAATGACGTGTCGAAACGTGTACACCAAGTCCACAAGTCTCATCGTATCTTCCCTGGTGTAATTTTGAATCCCTGGTTTGAATTCGTTTAGAATCGCTCATTCTCAAAATAATGAAATAATGAATATTAATAACAACAATTTATAACGATATACCAATAACGAATATTAATAATTTATAACGATATGAATAACAATAACTAATAATAACAATAATTTATAACGATGTGAAAACTAAACACTGCGAAAACAGCAACAAACCAATGCAATCCAAATATCAATCCGTTCACCTTCGCAGAATATCGAACTATAACCAATATCCCGCTACGGCTTTTAAGAAACACATGAAACACGTCAGGGAAAATAAAGCTTTTACTTCGACAAATGACAATCGCTAGTTTTGCCAACAAACATTCATTCAGCTTATTCGATGGGTACGTAACACCGGTGACGTAAAGATTCGTACAACTGGTCGCTCCATTTAACCCAGGGTTAAGCAATACTTGAGGATTACTATCCATAGTTTTATCCTCCGTTCGTACAACCGGCCCTAAGTCTTTTAAATTGGTTTTTATTGTCTACTGAGATGAACAATTCCTGCAATTTTCAGTGGAAAATTTGGAACAAGAAAATGGCGTCAAGCTTTACTGTAAATGCAAAATTTGAAGCTCCTTTTCACAAGAATCTTTTGAGTTTTCGAAAAACTTTGTTTGAAGTCATTTGAAGCGATTTTGCTTACAAATGTAATAATGTATACAAATCTTTTGAAATGTGAGTATTAACGGCGTGAGGTATATTTAAAAAAATTGCATTTGTTTTTTTTTAATCGAAAAAGTACGCCAAAATGAACTTTATTTTATATTAAATAGTGCCATTACGACTATCCCTTGCAAACGTTTCAAGAAAAAATTAGGAGCCATTTTTGAGACAATGGCGTTTGAGCGTTTCTAAGAAAAGCAGGATTTCGAGTTCATTTTTACAGAAAACAGTTTTTTTGAGATATCTAGTTGACATTATTTAAAACATATCATCTCATTAATATAATTCTGTAAAGAAATTGCCTCTAAAATAAGTAATACCGACGTGAGAGACAAGTCAAAAAAATTACATTTTTGTAATTAAAAAAAAGAATAGCAGTATGGAGTTTATCTTATCGTATGGGGTTTTTGGCACTAACCGTACAAAATTTTAAAGAAAAAATTTGGAGTCGTTTTTGAGGAAATTTTGTTTTTGTAATTTTTTAACATTGCAAATATTGAACGAAAACTACCATTTTTCAAAAACATTGACATGACCGTAATGAAATAACTGTTTATGGACAACAAATTTCATGCGAAGCAAAAATCTGTCTTCAATTTTGTAGTTGTAGAAAGCTTCGGGAAAAATTCAAATTTTGGCAATTTTAAAAAATTCAGAGGTAACGGTGAAAATCGGATTTATGCCATGTTCATAGGTGTATTTTACTCTACATTTACAAGAAACTAAAACAAAAAATTTGGAGTAGTTTTTGCAAAAATTTTGAAAATGTTTCTAGGGCTTCATGTAAAGTACCCCAAATTTTAAATAATGTTTTCCAAAATCTCAAAATCTTCAACTAGAGCCAGATGGACAGGGGTTAATTCAATTTTGAAACGATCCTACGTGTGCTTTAGGCACTAGTAGTGTTCACAGACGGACAGAGAGACCAACGGACAGACGGACCGACAGACGGACGGATAGACAGACAGACAGCAGGAAGGCGGACGGACGGACGGACGGACGGACGGAAGTTTAAAAAATTAGTTTCGTTGTTAGGGGACCCCGAAACGTGTATTTCAGTTGAAATCTTGAAATCGATTTTCCGCAGCAATACATAACATTCTCTGAACTATGTATATTACTCCCGTTTATACGTATGTATACGAGAAAGTAAAAAGAGAAGCTTATAAACAAATAGACTGATCATTACATGAACTAACTATACACATTCGGAAATCGGAAACAAAGAATAGTCTCCATTTAAGAAGGACGCACATAGTATGTGGAATGAATGTGTTACTTTCATTTCAATGTTGTTACTTTTCATGAATTCGAGACCAACATATTATTTACAATATTTAGGTTTATATTGATATGAATTTGTATCAACTGATGTCACTGCAGCGCCTCTGACCGGGAGGTCCTAGGTTCGAGTCCTGACGGCGGCAGGATGTTCGACACTAGCTTTCCAGCTAGGTCGAATTCAGTCGCTATCTGGAGGAGAATTCTAGCGGCCGGCTGCTCTGATCGGTAGTTTTCCGTGGTTTCTCCGATCAACACCAGGCGAATGCCGGAGCAGTATCCTACCAAACGGGCCACGGGCCGCGCGCGATCTTTCCTTTCTCTTCCTTGTCCTATCCTCTCCCCTTACACACACACTTACACTAACATGCACTACACTATCACATATTTTGAGAGATCGGCCGGGAACTTAGAGCTTGTCCCGGCTGAGGCGATGCCCCGCTGGTGGGAGAGTCCTAGTCAGGGGGAAACCCCACTAGCCGACGGTAGGTGGGCGCCGGATCTCGCCATCCGACGGGGGAAGATCACCGCCATCTCCCGTGAAAAAACATGCACTACACTAACGGGACTAATGACCATAGCAGTTGACGTGCCCGGAAATACGAAAAAATCAATCATTATATTTTTTGTTCGTGTTTTACAAGGGAGCTTTTGTTATACGTTTACAAATTAATCTTTTAGAAATTATTTACAACTTATTCGAAATACATATGAAATAAAGATTGCTAGCCATCAATCGCCCGTTCCAAATTTACACAATTGGGTGATACGTAAGTTACAATTGGTATACTATTTCATTTTTCATTTTATTATTATTATAATTATTATTATTATTATATTTATTATTTATATTACATTTGTGTTATTCCATTTTAAATTTCGTCCTTTGTGTTAAATGTGAAAACGAGTAGATGAGCTGCCATTGAAACTTTAATTTCCATATCTAATGGCGAGAAAGTACGTGCTGTTTTAGCACCACTCCTTTTCTTGTCGAAATGTGTTCATCAAAAACATCTTAAAATATAATGTCATGTTCTATTTTTCGAAAATTTGAGTATTTTTTGAGAAACATTGTGTCAAACATTGACATTTTTTAAACATTTTTTCTTAAAAAATGGCCAAATTATTTTTTATTAAATTTTGACCTTAAATAACGTAAAGGACGCTTAAGAGAATGGTGCAGGTCTTATGTTGGTTGATATGCTCGCTTTTTTGAAAAATGAAAAAATAATCTGTTCTTATAACTTCAATTGTAAAGATACAATATTTTTAAATGAAATGTGTTAATCAAAAACAGATCTTCAAATAAGTTCATGATAAATTTTTCCAAAATATGAGTGCTTTTTGGGTAATTTGACATCAAACATAGCCGCGCGTTTCGAATTTCCTGGGCTTCGTAAACACAATGAGGCTTTTGGAAACTATTGCTATTCTTATAAAAGAAAGTAGGTTGATGGAAGGTCATACAACTAACTTCAATCTAACAAATTACTTCAAGAAAGTTTGATTGCTAATTATGGCATGTTTCATAGGTTAAAGTTTGAAATGACTACTGTTCCTGGCTATCAAAATAAAGGCTGGCACGCATCACAGGCGCTTCGTTTGAATTGGTTGGGTTTGGATTATATTAGCATTGTTTCTAAAACTTTACATGACAGAAAAATTGAAAAAATTGAGTACCATAAATTTGTACCAACATTTTAACTTTAATTTCATACTTGTACCTGCGCTTCCTTGAACAACAATGCAACAAAGGAAATACTAGGTTCTACTCGTACAGTAGACATAAGAGTCGAAATAGTAGGTTCTACTCGTATTTTCTGGTGCGCATCCCCGTCGAGATCATCGCATGTTCATTTTCTTCGTGCTCCCTGTCAATTCGGGCACTGGCACTCCGCATAGACTATAAGCAAAAATAGCTTTGACTGAGCTCTTCTACAAAGAAGTTAAAATTCCTTTCGAATATCATGGACGTGAAAACATGGTCGTCTCGATCGGAAAAATAGCAATGTGGTGCCGCCTATACCATCAAAAAGGAGGCGCGACAATAACCGAAATTCAGCGAGTGAGACGTTTGTTCCGCTAATATCTCGTCCATGCACGTGTAACTCACAAGCAACCTCTACTCATGTTGCACCTAGGCAAGGGGTAGTGTTTCATGTTGTGTTATGCATGAGTCAAGAACTTCGCGATCCACAAGCAAACATGTAACATTTCTCATACATGCTTCGATTTTCAGACTCACCATTCTCATGTACTGAGTTGAATTCTGCACTTTACTGAATACGATGCCGTATAGGAATTTGTTCTAAATGTTGAGAATCATCTGAAAATAAGGAAAAATCCAGGTTTTCAAATCAAATTCCCGTTTTTTTCCGTTTTCTTCAGCTGTTTCAAATTTAAGGTTTTTTTCCTGGTTTTCAAGGATTCCAGGTTCGCTGACCATCCTGAAGTAGTTCAACACTCAGTTTTGGGGACTTGTGAATTCTTGAAAACTCTCGTGTTTTGCATGTTGATCTAAAACCTACCATGGTTAAAATTATTTCACAATTAAACATTAGAAAACCAGGACGGAGGAAAGTTTTAGAACGTTTTAGTCATATTTTTATTTCTTGGCCAATTATTGAAATATTATTCATTCTGTTATAATCTATATAATTTTTTCAATCCTTTTATCTAAGAGAATCTCTGAATTTCATTTACTTTGTCTTAATATCCTTAAGTGTTCTTGAAAGAAACCCACATTTTCCAAAATTGGGATGTCTGTGAAATTATATAAGTTTTGCAATTATATATGTATAAATCCAGAATCTGAAATTTTTGTACCATTGAGGCTGAAAAAGTTGACTAATTCTCTGCCATGTTGAATGGAGGAACTTGGATATCTGACACAGAGTGACAAATACTAGCTTAAATTGCATCATTTAAATTACCTTGGAGATTGAAATTAAAGTCATGCTGTACTGCCTCAGAATAAGAGAGTTCAACTTGCCGTTTGTTACATCTACTTAATTGTATTAGTATGCAATCATAACTTTTGGCAAAACTGTTACATTCCAAATTAGAATTCATAGAAGAATTCATTTTAATATACAATGATTCGAAAAGTATCCTAGTTTGGATCAATCGCTTAAATTTCTGGATTGCGAAAATCTATTTTATGTCCATGATTTATTCTGTGAGCAGTTAGAGAGTTTTGTTTCTCAAACGGTAATTTGATGTTATATTGATTTTCTTTAACCATATCACATAATGTATAGGAAATACGTTTTCAACATCATACCACCTATCAAAGTCAATTTTATCACATTTTAACCAATTCTTTGAATAGTATGTATTCAAATCAACATTTTAAATTTATTGTGAAATCCTTATATTGTCAAACACTCTTCTTTTATCTTAATGTAAGTTGTAATTTTTATTTATTTATATTAATTTTTTAATATTTATTTTATTGTATTTTTATTCATTCTTTAATTTCTATAAGTTCATTATAAATTCCCCTAGATGACCTAAATGACTATTTTGCTTCCGCTACACATAAAATAGACCCTATTATTAAAGAAAAGGCACTTCACTCTCTGTAATCACATGCACATCGCTGTGACGACAGTTTCTATTTCAACAATGTTGACTGCCAAGAAGTCGAAAAAAATAGTGAAGGCACTCGAATCAAATTCAAAAGGCTCGGATGATATAACGGCAAAGCAATTAAAATTGATTTTAAAAGATGCTCTTCCAGCGCTTACTCACATTGTAAACTTTTCTTTAACAAACGGATATTTTCCCCAATTGTAGAAGCTAGCCCCCTCCCGAAACGTTTAAATTCGTTAAATCTTTGTGATTATCGACCTATCTGCATATTACCAACATTATCCAATCCTGGAAGAAGTTGTACGTCAACAAATAAACAAGTATCTCGCCATTAATGATATTCTCAGTAATTTTCAATCTGGTTTTAGGGAAGGTAGAAGTACGCAAACGGCTTTCCTAAGAGTCACCGAAGACATTCGTCAATCTCTGGATGAAGGCAATATAACAACGCTAACGCTTTTAGATTTTAGCAAGGCCGTCGATTTAGCAGACAATGACGTGCTTCTGGCAAAATGTAAATGTCTCGGTTTTTCTGATTCTACCTTATCGTGGATTTCAAGTTATTTTAGTAATAGACAACAGGTCGTAGTTGTAAAAAATACTTTCTCGTCACCTAAACCAGTTTCACGTGGAGTACCACAGGGCTCCGTACTTGGTCCACTTTTCTTCCTTATCTATGTAAATGATATACCGTCGGTGCTATCAAGATGCAATCATCATATGTACGCAGATGACTTAGGGCCGGTTTCACCAAACGAAGAGTAAGAGTTTACTCTGGAGTAAATCACGTTTACACGAGAGTATCTTCTTGGAGCGTTTCACCAACACTTTACTCGAGTGTAAATCGCATACACGAGAGTAAATTCGAGAGTAACTTTACACGGCGAAGATCCGTCGAGTAAAATGCGGAGTAAGCTTAGTTTTCAAGGTGCGTGTACCTGCGACGTGTTGTTATGGTTCTACGATTGCGAATAATGGTATTTGAAGATGATTCCGGCGATGATTTGGAATATTATCCTGTAATGCGAAGACAAAGATAGGTGTAGGATAGAATGAATTGGTTTCTCAATTATGACGATCGAGATTTTGTCGCGAGGTTATGTTTGACCAAATTATCAGCTCTTCTATTTTGAAGAATTGAAGCTGATTTAGAAACGAATAATTTGCATACTAAAAAATAAATATAAAAAACATATTAAAGTAGTAGAATCATTTCATAAACTATTATTTCTGAATTGTAGGTACCCATACATAGGCAACCAGACCAGAATCAAAATCGAAATATATGTCTATTCAAAATCATTTAAATCGTGCAAGTACGTATTTTATTTGTGAAGTAAATTGTTAACTCATCGGGTACATTATGAACTGTGGAGAACTTTGTAAATTTATTTTTTACCGATGTGGATACAAAATAAAGATAAATGACAATAAAAGGGAAAATAAGAACAATAACTACAAATACTTATGTATTTATCTAGTCAAAAACAGTAATAAACTGTATATGACGCAAGGGGGAGATCATCTGCGTACGTTTTCTTGAGTTCCAGAATCCCTTCCCAACGTTTTAACTATAACTAATAGTTGAAAGATGAATAAAAGTTAAAAAAATAAAACAAACAAATATTTCCTTTAAAAGCGCGAGGTTAACAACATTTGAAAAACTAGACATTTTCGAACTAGTTCGGAATAATATACATTCGAAAACCTAGAATAAAAAATATTAGAAATAAAGATATATAAACTAAGAAATAAGCTACGCTATCTCAAATCACCACACAAAACTAAGATCAAGACGACGCAAAGAACTCCAAATCTGAAATGAAAGGAAATAACCAGAGGTTCCCGTTGGTCCGCAATGGTTCACAGCGTTACTCTCGTTCACGGCCTCTTGAATCGCTCTCTACTGTGTATGAAAAATTGCGTGTTCAGCAGGTTCGCAGAGTAAATTGGGGAGTATGTACTCTAGAGTAACAGAACCCTCCAGAAGCGTGGTGAAACGCTTATATTTTACTCGAGAGTAACTATCGTGGAGTAATGCTTAATCTCGAGTAACTACTCTTCACTTTACTCGACTGTTCGTGAAACCGGCCCTTACAGATCTACGTCAGTGAGAAACCTTCTGAAGTAGCTCATTTAATTAGTAAAACAAATCAGGATTTAGCCTCTTTACATGAATGGTCAGTGAGAAACGGCCTTAACCTAAATCCATTAAAATCTCAATCAATTATAATTGGCTCCTGTTGGTCCCATAAAGCACTCAAAAATCTAAATATTCCCCATATCATACTGGAGAGCAATATTTTCTTCTTTGCTCTTAAGTTAAAAATCTCGGTCAGACTATAGATAAATTCCTACATTGGGAACCTCATGCTCGGTACACTTGCCGCAAAGTGTATGCCTCAATATACTCACTCAAAAAATGTACTTCCAAATACCTTCCACCCAAAGCCAAAGAACTACTAGTGAAATCCCTCTTGCTCCCCCTACTTGATTACGGTGACATTGTGATCGGTATCGTAAAGAAATCAACCACTGACGCTCCCTAAAAAGTTCAACATGCGTGTGTTAGGTTTCAATATATCAGAAAGTATGATCACATATCGGGATACTACAAAGAAAATAATATATTAAACTTGAAAGGCCGACTCAAGTTTCATAGTTTGTGCCTTTTCTACAAAATATTAAATACGGGTGTACCTACTTACCTCTTTCATAAAATTTCTTATTTTAAAACAAGAAGATTCCAAAAATCTTTGCTATGCAATATTCCTAAGAGCAACATTTAATTTTCACAATAAATCTTACTTAGTAGCAACATCTTGAGAGTGGAATAACCTTTCAGTAAATGTTAGGAAATGTAAAACATTGCAATCATTCAAAAAACATTTAAATACTCTTTTTCTGAGCTGATATTGTATGACGTGAAAGTGTGTACTAAATGTGTTTAAAATTGTAAGGTAAAAGTAATATTTTATATCGCATTTAAACAGTTTTTTTCTCCATATCTTCTATTTTCTTAACTTAGTTGTTAAGTGAGTTCAAAATTGTAAGTTAAATGTAATCTTTTTATGACATTTTAACAGTTTTTTTCTTTTCTTTGTTTTCTTAAGTTAGTTCTTAATTTAATTAACAATAGTATAATTAGTCTAAATTAAGTCTATTATAGGGTTAGAAGCTTTTTTGTTATCTATTATTAACTTCTATTTCATTATTGTCTAACTTTGTCATGGCTCTGACTGAATGGGTCTTTTCCCTTAGTACATGATGTTGAAACCTAAAATCGGCCCTAAGCCGTCGTCCTGGCCGGGTGGTTGTGTGCATTCTCATATTGTCTTTTATGATACATGAATGTATTTGAGATTATTTGTTAACATTTGATACGTGTTGCTAAATTAATATGTTCCAGAATTTATATTCCGGCACCCCTTTAGAGTTTTCCAGCGTCAATAATGTTTGTTTGTATTTAAAATTATCCTAAATATATAATTTTGTTTCTCAATGTTGAAGAGCATGCACACTTCCTTTGTTTTCCCTGGTTTTCCCTGGCCGCTTATGGCAAATGCTGGGACGTATTCTTGTCGCGTTTATGAGCCCAGTGCCACGACATCTGTAAGTTGTTTTCTATTTTTATTTACTAAATATATCTCTGATGCTACTGTATGCTATCTGTATGCTACTTAATTAATGTTTCAATTCTTATCCATGTATTACGTGGTTAGGCGGAGGAGCGGGCCTGACGGCCAGAGACTCGCCACATAGTCATTATTATTATTATTATTATTATTATTATTATTATTATTATTATTATTATTATTATTATTATTATTATTATTATTATTATTATTATTATTATTATTATTATTATCATCATCATTATTATTATTATTATAGAAAATGACTAGCGAAACAATTTACGCTAGTAACCCGAAGTCAAAGCGCAATGGGAATAAAGATATTTCTGAGAATATTTTCTCTAGCCTCGAGGAATATAATTAGGAGAATTTTAGAAAAGACCAGACGTTAATGATAACGCCAAATTTTGTTGTATTGTATTATGCTACAGAAGAAAATGTTTTAATATGAAAATATAAATGGTAAATAAAATTCGACATAACATTTTATTTTACCCATAATTTAAAATATATAATTTAAAAAACGCGTATTTCAGATAGATATACTGAGTGAGCTATGTAGATCTATGTTCTTTATATAGTTCTATTTGTACTAAAATAATAGAAAGAATAAAAATTGGTAAGTATTGACATTATTGTTAGGAACGAAGCTAAATATTGATTCCTTTCTTCTTTAATTTATTTTAAGTTTCCATTAACTTAAATTTAAATCAATATAAACCTAAATTATTTATTAATATGTTGGTCTCGAATTCAGTAAAAGTAACACAACTTTGAAATGAAAGTAGCACATTCATTCCTCATACTAAGTGCCTCCTTTTTAAATAGAAAGTATTCTTTGTTTCTGATTTCCCATTGTGTATAATTTGTTCATTTAATGCCTGGTCTACTTGTTTATAAGCTTCTCTTTTTACTTTCTCGTATACAGACGTATATACGGAGTAATATATGTTGTTCAGAGAAAGTTATGTAATGCGGAAAATCGATTTCAAGATTTTAACGGAAATACATGATTTGGGGTCCCCTGATACCAATAATGTGGCTTTTTTTCAAAACGTCCGTCCGTCCGTCTGGCTGGCTGTCAGTCCGTCTGTCATATGTGAACAAACCTAATACTTAAACCACACGTACGATCTTTCCCAATTGACGAAATTCCTGTCGATCTGGCTGTAATTGACGCTTTGAAATTTTGAAAACAATTTTTTAAAATTTAAAGGTATTTTACATAAAGCCCCTCGACAATTTTCACAATTTCCTCAAAATCGGCTTCAATTTTTTTCCTTAAAAATCTTGTAGGAACAGAGTGCAATACACTTATAAAAGTGGCAAAGGGTCGATTTCCGCGGATAGCTCTGAAATTTTGAAAATTGCAAAAGTTTAATTTTTTTGTAGCTAGTCTCGTTTACGGTGGTCCCCGGGTTGAAAATATTTTTTTAAGACAGCAAAACTCTCGTCACTTGGGTCCTAGATCGTTCTTGAGGGAGAAAGAATCAAGTCACTTAGGCTTCGGATCGGTATAGAGTTAAACAGGGTCTTTATGAAGCTAGAATCTCGTTAATGAGGGTCGCCGGTTGACGAGGAGCAAGACTCGTCACTTGGGGTCTGGATCGTTTCTCACAGAGCATTTCGTCACTTAAGTTTTGGAACGATATAGATTTATGTTAAAGCGAGTCATTATGAAGCTAGTCTCGTCAGTGAGGGTCGTTGGGACGATGATCGCGTTTTAAGGAAGCAAGTGTCTCGTCACTTAAGGCTTCGATCGATATAGAGTTGAGTCAAAGCGAGTCCGTAATATCTAGAGTCTCGTTAACGAGGGTTTTCGGTTCCACGATCGTTCTTTCTAGGAGCAGGACTCTCGTCACTTGGGGTCTGGATCGGTTTTTCTTAAGCAAGAATCTCATCACTTAAGGACTGAAACGATTTAGAGTAGAGTTAAAGCGATTCATATTAAGCTAGTCTCGTTCATGAGGTTTTTCGGCTCGACGATCGCGTTTTCAAGGACCAACACTGTCATTTGCGGTCTGGATCGTTTTTAAGGGAGCAAAAAACTAGTCACTTAAGGTTTGGATCGGTATAGAGTTGAGTCAAAGCGAGTCTGTACAAAGGTAGTGTCGTTAATAGGGGTCCCCGTGTCAAAGATCGTGTTTTCTAGGAGCAAGACTCTGGTCACTTGAGGTCTGGATCGTTTTTCAGGGAGCAATAATCTCGTTACTTAAGGTTTGGATCGATATAGAGTAGAGTTAAAGCGAGTCTCCATGAAGCTAGAATCTCGTTAATCGCATTATTATCCATCCTTAGTTTCAGCAAGGTAAGATGCCGATTGCGGTAGCTGGTACAACAAAAATGATTAATTCTCGTTCAGTCAATTCTGGAAAGTCCAAACTATCTGTAGAAGAAATTTCTTAGAAAATGGTTCGTTTTTTGCTTCAGCTTTCAACTTCTACAGTAAGAGTATTGCGGAAATCTTTTCTAGCTTTGATATGACTTACAATTTCTTCCTTAAATCCTTCGTCAGAATACAACCGTTTGACATACAAGTTGTTGATTAAACATGCTATTTTAACAAAAGTTCCTACAACAGGTAATATTTTATTATCTAGCTGATAGTGTAATATTTTAAATTCTTTCCCTATAATGCAGTGAACGGTTTCTACAATCCACCGTAGTTTTGTAACGAGTCGAGATTTGTTTGATTCCTCCGCCGTCAACTGATTTCTATTACCTTTTAAAGTCGGCAAAAGTACAATAAATCCATTATCTAATAACAAGTGTTGTATGTCCCTTAATCTCCGATAGAATATAACAGCATCGCCTTTCTTCAAAATGTTGCTTGTACCGTTAGGAATAGACAACATAAACTTTAGTATATGCTGTATATTTAATTGCTAAATGCCGACCACCGATTTCTACAATACAAGTATATCCGTCAGTAGTGCTAATCGTTAACGGTTTGCATTAAGAAACTTTTTTTCTGCCCGGAGAGGCATTTTCACTGGTATTTATTATTAACACTTTTTCGTGCCTTATGTATATCCACCGTCCTAATCGATACCGCACTAATCGATATTCCAAATTAAACAAACTATTTACATAATGTGACGTGTTATCATCAATTAGATTTGTGTTAGAAGCATCGTCACCAAACTCATATGGTAAAACATTTTTCTGATATGAGTCCATAACAGATTCGCAGAAAATCGATATAATTTGTTTGCTTTTTAAACCCAAAATTGATGCTAAGATATGATTCGAATTTCCCGTTTGTAGTTTAAATTTAGTTTAAATTAAAAAACTAGAATGGCCTGCAAAGAATCTCTTTTTCGTGTTTCTCATGGAAGTTAACTTTTGTTGCAATTCTTGAATTTGTTTCCAATTTAATCCTGTAAATGCAAACAAACGTTCTTCTGGCGGACAGAATTGACTAATTTGCTTGTGTAAAATACTATTACAATTGTTCGACATAAGATTAAGTAATTGTAACCATTCAGATTTCCTGATGTGTGATGTATGATTGTTGATATTGAAAACAATAGAAACAAAAATCAAAGAACGAAGGTTGATAATTTAAATTAATTTGTTATAAATTAAGTAAAATTACAGGTACGTTTAATTACTATTTTATGACAAATAAAGCACTTTTATTTTCGATAAAAAATATTATTTCATTCAGGTGGCCGTGCTTAGATAATGGTGCATACGAAATATATTCCTGCATTTGAAGTCATAAATTTGAGATAAAAGTATTCTAACATCGCCAAATTCATATACAAATGCTAACTACAACTTCATTTCAGAAGATTCAGGTAAAACGTACCAAAGGAGGCGTAATTAATATTAATATTTACTCTTCTCTCTTAGGGGAGTCGAGTGAAAGAATAAAATTGTTATGTTTCCATATGAAATTCAACTTCAAACAACAAATAGTGGAAATCAGTCTCAACCAGCACAAAGTATGGACTTTCAACATCTTCAACATCAACCTCTTCAATCTCTTCAATCTATCAATCCTCAACAACAGTGTCAACCTCAACAAATGGCTACACCAAACACTAAAACTTCGTCTTATCAAGATTCTTCAGTAAATACAAATGATCAAACCCAACCAGTCCTTACAGATATATCCAACAATATACGACGTCAACATCCTCAAGATCCTGAAGAAAATCCAACCAAACGTTCCAGACCTACTTCTACATAATGTAATATTCCAACTTACTCAAGATACGAAGTTCTATCAACAATACCAGAAACTACTCCATCTTCTACTGCTTCAATTAAAATTCCTCCCATCACAGTGATTGGTAAGAACTATCAATTATTAATACAAGACATTGCAAAGGTGGTTAAAAATGAATATTCAACAAAATCTAGATACAATGAAATCCAAATTTACTTCACTAACATTGATGATCATAGAAATTTTAGACAATTTTGTGAAAATTCTAATATACAGTTCTATACATATCAAGACCCTGGAAAATCAAAATTTCAAGTAATGTTTAAAGATATTCCTGTTTCCTTAAGTGAACTTGACATCTATAATGAACTTTATCGTCTTGGTTATGCTGTTCACCAAGTGCGTCGCCTCTACGATAGATCAAGACAACCTCTACAAACTTGTGCAGTCGACCTAAATAACTCACCTCAAGCCAAAAACATTTTAAATCTTGATAAACTTTTTCATTGCGTTATAAAAGTTCAACCAATAACAAACAGATTTATCCCTGTACAGTGTAAAAACTGCCAACGGTATGGTCACTCACAGGCAAACTGTAAGTTAACTTCACATTGTGTTAAATGCTCACAACTCCATCATTATTCAAATTGTCCAAAATTAGACTAGACTCCCCCCACATGTTGTAACTGTGGTCAAAATCATTCAGCAAACTACCGAGGATGTTCCTATTATAAACTTGTTTTGAATAACAAAATCAACAAAACTAATAACAATCCATCTACAGCTAACACTTCCCCTGCCACTAATATACCTCAGTCTTTTAATACATCTCATTCTCCAAATCCGTCTTTCTCTTTAAATTATAATAATTTTCCCCCTCTTCCAATTCCACGAAAATCTTTTCAAAACCCTTGGACAAAAAATAATCAAAATCCTCCTCTTTCACCACAAAATACCTCACTTTCCTCCTCTCCTTGTAATATTCAACAAATTGTAAGTACTAGAGTAACACAAATATTATCAACATTCATTCCTCAAATTCAAAATATGATCGAATCACTTTTACAACATAAATGAATAACAATATTACTAATCAACTAGTGAGAACCCGTAAAAAATTGACAGTGAGATCTGAGATGTAAAATACTGTACCCAGATTAATGTCCACAAAGCAATTTCTTAATTAGAAAGAAGAAAGAGCACACTTGTCTTATTTAATATTTTTGCTTTATAATATCTTTACTCTTTGAATGGGTCCTTCAAAAGTTTTAAATAAAAGATTTTTTAAATTTATGCCATATCAAGTAAACATTTTCTTCCAACAATAATTCTGTGGATATGGAATATAAGATAAAAAACTTATATCTAAAATTTGTTATAATCCCTTTCGAAAAGTAAATGCAAAAATAATAAGACCGTTTTAAATTGTATAAAACAAAATCAATTCTCTCTGATAAATTAACACTCACCTCTAGTGACCCCATCATTGGTCTCAATGGTCTTCGGTGTTACTTTCTGTGACCATGAAAATGGTGCAAACTTGTTATGGAATCCAGGCTTCAAAAATATAATTTTTAACTATTGCAACACTTCTTTGTACACAATATTAATTGTTCTGTTTGCTTGTGGTAATATTTGAATTTTAATATTTTCAAAGGAACGTACCCTGGACATTGCCACATACAGTTGACCATGGCTAAAAACAGGTTTCGGCAAATAGAGTCCCACTTTGTCAAATGTTTGCCCCTGAGCCTTGTTAATTGTCATGCAAAACGCAAGACGAACTGGAAATTGCCGTCTTCTAAAACTAAAAGGAAGAGTAGAGTCAGATGGTGTGAGGTCAATTCGGGGAAGCAACACTCGCTGTCCTGCATTTTGCCCAGTAATAATCTCTAAATCTATACAGTTTTCATACATGTTATGAGCAATCAGTCTTGTGCCATTCAGAAGACCTTTACAGACATTCATATTTCTCAGAAGCATTACAATTGCGCCATTTTTCAATCTTAGATTATGTGAAGGTAATCCAAATAATTCTAAACTATTGAGAAATTCTGAAGGAAACTGTAAAATTTCATTTTCATTTTCAGTTATTAAATGATTAACACTAAAATATATTTTTTCTTTACCAGGAAGGAGATAAATTACTTTAGAATTTATGTAATCACAATGTTCATTTTTAGGAGATAGAATTGCAGTTTCATAAAATCTCCTAACATCGTTTGGTGAAAAAATTGTTTCTCCATAAATTTCAGAAACAATGTCTTTTTGGACTACAATAGACGAAGGGTATTCAATAGTTCCTTCTGGTTCCCCATTTATACCTGGATACTCTCTATTTCCAATTTGTAATAAAAAATCAGAAAACTCCTTTTCTTCTGGATTTGCTCGCATGTTTTTTGTTAATTTAATTATTTTGAATAGAGGCCAAAGCGGGGATGACTTTATTGAATTATGTACAATGGTTTGTCTGGAGGCATGTGGAACTACGGGCAAAACCTGACGAAAATCACCACCAAGAACAATTACTTTACCTCCAAAAGGTACATCGTTATTCATTATATCTTGTAGAAGTTTATTTACACACATTAATGCAGGAGCACTTGCCATGGATGCTTCATCCCAAATTATAAGTTTTGATTTTTTAATGTGATGAGCTTCTTTACTGTTCACTTTAAGTGCCGATACAGATGTTTCATGTAATTGCATTGGTAATTTGAATTTGCTATGAACAGTTCGGCCATTGGGTAAGAGCATAGCTGCGATTCCTGTCCATGCAACAGATATAACTTCAACTCCAATATTTGAACAAGAATGAATGAGTCAATGGTATAAAAATGTTTTGCCTGAGCCTCCAGGACCATCTATGAAATAAGCATTACACAAACTGTTGCCATTTTGTGTAATACTATTCATAATTTGTTCAATTATGAGCAATTGTTCCTCATTAGCTTTTTCCATCATTTCCTGTAGTTTGCTCTTGAGTTCTAAGCTTGTGGCGTTGGATTCTTCTATTTGAATTGGATTTTCTTTGACAGATGGTAAATTAAAAACAGCAAGAGACATTCCGTGTAATTTTATAGTGGCTTCAATATCGAGCAAGGCCATTTGATATGCAACTTCAGCGTTGTGTTTTTGGAGTAGATCTTCACGCAGAGAATCTTTCAATGAATCCCACAAATTATTTGCTTTGCAGGGCTGTTGAAGTACACAAATAAATGCAAAAAGTTGTCTTAGCTGAATAGACATTTGAAAAACACAGGCTTCTTCTAAACAGCGATGCCATTCAGAGTCATCCATTAGCAAACCTCGTTGCATCGCAGCTTCCTTAAATGTAGGATACACAATATTTCTCATATCCTCAAAACTTGATGCTTCAATAACATGAAGCAACAGCAAGCGAAGGTGGTATCTTTCTGAATCCGAGGGGGAACATTATACATTCTACCAATCACTTTTGGAAATCTTGAACGTTTCTTCCAACAGTTGTAGCTTTTATCCCAAACATAATGAAGTGGTATTTCGGGATAAGTAAAATAACATCTTGTGGACGGGTTTTTGTTTAAATTAAACCAAGCCATAAGTTCAGTGCTTCTTGACTGTGCTCTAAACAAAGCTTCAGATGCATTGTCATTGGTAAAGTAAACTTGTTGTTCATGAGGCAAGTGATATCATGAGGTAAGCGAATTACATTGTGCGATTGTTCATGCACGCTATATGCAAAAATTCTGTAAGCAGCCTCACATGCGCTAACATACCGTGTATTTAAAAATTTTGATACTTCATCATGTATTAGAATTACATCTTCTGAAGATATTTGTATATTAGCACAATCATGACCTTTGTAAACATATTTATGAATATATTTCACACTATGAACACTCGCACAAATTTCTACATTAATATGAGCTTCAAAATACTTCAATAAGAAAGGATTATAAGGCACAATAAAACCATTGTCTACCAGAATTTCATTGCCTCGTGAAATTTTTAGGCATGTCTGTCCATTATTTCGTCTTTTATAGAGTGGGTACCCATTCACATTTTCTTTGGTTTCTGCTGAAAATGGTTTTGGAAACTCTTTTTTACATTTTACATTTTCCATACATACTGACAAAGGATTTAAAATTCCACATGGGCCATGTACCATATGGGTCTTAACTAAATTGTATAATTTTGTGTCATTGGGATCTGGTATTTCTGCAGAAACAATTTTGTCGATATCAGATATTTCTCTCAATTTAAAATCATTTTCAAGACACAGTAGCAGATGAACATGAGGTAAACCTCTTTTTTTAAACTCTACTGTGTACAGAAATGTTTGTACTCTACCAAATATGTGCTTCTGATTAATTAGACGAAGCAATTCTTTCACTTTTGCATGAAAAACACGGACAACTATATCTGGTCTATTGCTAGCAGATTCGAATGTATTTATACTGTTGGTAATTTTAGGCCAAGATGGATTGCATGTGAAAGTGATGAAAATATCTGGCTTTCCAAATTTTCTCACTATTGCCATTGCATCCTGGTAATTCTGCATCATATTGCGTGGGCTACCAATAAATGTTGAAGGTAGAATAACAATTCGCCTTGCTCTCAAATTTTCATCATTTGCCCGAACTTGTAATGCATCAGCAAGACCAATATAAGTGTCGACCTCAGCTTTGCTTGTTGGTTGCGAATAAATTTTAATCTATCACCTTCAATTCTGCAATAATAATCAACAATTAACTGTTGTGTCAACTTTCCACTATTTAAAACTGGATTAAAATCTCCTGAAGGCAGTGATCCTCGAACAGCAAGTTTATATGACACATACTCTCTCATTGTTACATTGTTACGTACCTTGGTTTTTCGTACACCATCTGCACACATGGAAATGTGCCACCCAGTTTCACCACATGGCCACATCATTACATAACACAATGGATCACAATGCATACTATCATAGTCTATTTTTTGGAGTCCTCCAACTTTTGGATACACTGCTATATGCCTATGAGAAGGTGGAGCACCATCCGAGGTTTCAAAAACAGCTGCAACTTCAGAACATGTTGGAACATTGTACCTGCGAGGATCTGAAAGTGGCTCATAATAGAATCGAAGTACCAGGTCTAAAGATGGACGATTTTCTTTCATTGATAATTTCTTTTCTTCACAAATTTTCTGATGCATTATTTTGTAGGTCTTAATATAGGGGTTGTATTCACATAATACACCATTGAGAAATTCAATTATGTCTTTTCTTAAATTACTATTAGCAGGATTATTCAATCTAATTGTATTCGCATCAGCAACATCTAAAATATATAACTGTCCATATGTCGCATTGTTTGGATCTTCAGGGTATAAGGAAGATATTCTGTGATGTGGAGTTCCCAAAATTTTGAACACGTATGGTCCATGACCTGGTGGCAATGCAAATATTGGCACCAAATGACACAAAAGAAAGAGCACTATTATATTGACGAATATTGTTTCTAAAGTTTTTTTGATGTGCCATTATCTCCTATAAACAACTGTTTGATTTCTTCTGGCATATTACTCGAAGGTAAACTTATTTTCCCATTTAAGCAACACAGAGTAAACTGGTTGGCAGAATTTCTCTCACATGGGAAGAACAAAGCAGAACAAAACTGACATTTCATCGACAATGACCCAACAGAAAACGAAATGACCTCACTATCACACCTACGCTGACTTTCTCTTTCCCTACGTCCAGTTAATGTACGTTTGCGTCTTTTGGGGCGCGTGGGCAACGATTCGGAATTCGACATAACCTATGTAAAACTTCACTATAACCGAACAAAACCAACTGTCCGAATGTTCTCTTACAAAATACACCACAAAAGCAAATACATAAAAACTGTGAACACCACAATGCAATGGTTACACTCAAACAAAACCTTGACGAATTGCAAACAAATCTCAACAAACAAAACAAAACATCAAGCAGTGCCACCATGAAGCAGCGCACGTGGACTCACATATATCGACTCACGTATATCGATTTCGAAACAGCCACCCTTTGGAAGAAAACAATTGACTATTCATAAGCGTACTATTAAAGAATTATTTAATTAATTTATTTACACCGTTAATGTTGGTGAATCAACTCAAACAATATCTGATAACACTTCTAGGGATTACATTCTTTCATTTAAAAGAAAAATTACTACAATCGGTTCAGTAGAAGCTCTAAACGAAGCCATGGCAGAATACCTTCTCTTTTTAAATATATAGATTAACACTTCTTAATTGGAACGCTAATGGTCTCAAACGTCAACAACACACATTTGAACATTTTTTATACACACATGACGTACATATTGCATTCATCACTGAAACACATCTTCCAAATGAAAAGTTCTTTATTACTAACTATAAAATTTATCGATTTGACAGAATCAATTCCATAGCCTCAGGAGGTGTTGCAATTCTTATTAAACCTTTCATAAAACACTATTTAGTTCAGCATAACATCTGTCCTTCTCTTGAAATACTTACAATAATCATTAATATTAATCAAATTAACTACCATTTTTCAGTTGCCTACAAACCACCGAAATTTACTTTTCCTCTAACCAAATTTAAACAAATTTTCAACAATACAAATAAAAGCATTCTACTAGGCGATCTCAACTGCAAACATCAAGTCAGGGGATGCAATACTACCAACCCAAACGGCATTAAAATACTCAAATTTATTACTACTTATAATATTCAAATACATTCTCCTTCTGAGCCTACATACTATTCTTATAATGACAATATTATTCCCGACATTCTTGATATAATTCTTACACAAAATTTTCCCTTTCCTATTACACAATTTGTACTTCCAGAATTAGATTCTGACCATCTACGGATTATTATTATCTTTTTCCTTTAATATTACTCCATCTACTTTTAATCCTCTCTTTCAAAAAAATAATTGGAATCGATTTAAGTATGACATTGAAAATAATATTCAATTTCCTCATAATATCAAAACAACGCAAGATATTGACAATTACTTAACACACTTCTCTTCTACAATAAACAATACACTTCATACCAGTTCACATTACATCCCACAATTACCTACTATTTACAATCCATTACCTTTAAAAATCATTAATCTAATTAAAACCAAACACTCTCTTCGTCGTTATTGGCAGTTAACTCACCGTTCTGACATCAAATCAAAACTTAATAAAATTTCACGTATTATTCGTTCAAAAATACATATGTTTAAGTTATCTCAATATCAAAATTTTCTGCAACAACTACATCCTCAATCTAAACAATTATGGTCGACAATTGAACGTCTTCACAAAGAAAAGGTAACTATTCCAATTCTCACAGATTCTTCTACTACTGCTCAAACAGACCTTGAAAAAATTCATTTACTTGGTACCCACTTTCAAACTTCCTATCTTACTAATCCTATAATTAATACACAACTATACAATCATGTGATACATTATCTCTCTCTTCCGAATTATAATGTTCCACAAATTATTAACTTTACATCGCCATTAGAAATTAACCATATTATCAAAAAATTAAAAATACGTAAATCAGCTGGTTATGACTTAATTACTAATAAATCTTTAAAACATCTAGGCAATAAATCCATAGCAGCCTTTACTAACATTTTAAATTCCTCTCTTTGTCTTCATTATTTTCCTAATAATTGGAAATTAGCTGTAATAACTCCTATATGTAAACCATAGAAAGATCCTAGACATCCTTCAAATTATCGCCCTATTAGTTTACTTTCTTCCCCTTCAAAAATCTTTGAAACTCTCTTACTACATAGAATGCTTCAATTTACTATACAAAATAATATTATTCAACCAACTCAATTTGGATTTACTCACCAACACTCTACTCTTCACCAATTATTACGCATCACCGAAAAAATAGAAAACTCTTTTCATTTAAAACATCATTCTTTAGCTATATTTCTAGATATTGAAAAAGCTTTTGATAAAGTTGGGCATGAAGGTCTCATATATAAACTAAATATCATTGGTACTCCTATCTATCTTGTAATTATTAGAAATTTCTTAACTAATCGATCATTTATAGCTAAATACAATAACTCCTTTTCACAAAAATTTAATATTTCTGCTGGGGTACCTCAAGGTTACTGTCTCTCTCCTCTCCTTTTCAATATTTTTCTATATGATATACCAAAACTCATTTATTCAGATTCCTCTTTTTTCTAATGACACTGCCCTTATTACCTCACATCCTCGCATTCTAACTGCAAAAAACAAACTACAAACAGATCTTAATCAATATTCTAACTGGGCTAATAATTGGAGAATCAAAATTAACATGACGAAATGTCAAGCAAAAATATTCACTCTATGTAAACCGAATTTTCCCTCTCCACTTACAATTAATAACACTCATATTCCTTGGCTCCCATCTACTTCTTTCATAAAAAATTTAGGACTTTACTTAGATATAAAACTTAATTGGAAAAAAACACATAAAAACATTCTTCAAAAAACAAATATAGAAATTCATAAACTCAATGCCCTTATTAACAATAATTATTCTCTTCGTATTAAAACTGCCAAATTAATTTACACATCCATTATTCGTCCTTCTCTAACTTACGCTTGTCCAATATGGTCTAATGCAGCTAAAACAAATATTCAAAAAATACAAATTTATCAAAACAAAGTTTTACGTAGTTTAGTTTACGTACGTAGTACGTTTTACGTTTTAGTTCATGCCCCCTGGTTTATCCCTAATTCGCAAATTCATAAAGAATTACAAATCATTACAATTCATGAATATATTAAACATCATAGTCAGCTATTCTTTGAAAATTTACCTTCTTTACATCATGCCCAACTTTTTCATCTCGGCCGCACTTATAACTTTCCTCGTCGTATCCAATCAAAATTCCCTATAGATAAATTTCGTCCTCCATAAATATTCATTGAAATTATTTTCATCCTTTATTTACATTCCTTCTAACTTCCTTCTAGATTAAAAAAATTCTACATATCTTAAAAATATTATTAATAATTCCTTATTTTATAAGGTTACTGTCAGTGACCAAAACAGCCGTTAGTATGTCGTGATTTTAAACTCCCTGAAAGACTTGTAGTCGAACAGGTAGAAATAAATTTTAAAAAAATATTATTTGATAAATGGTAAAGATTTCCAACAATACTAAGACATTTTCTATTATTTTTTATCAATTTTTAAAGTATTACGTATTTATCAAACATATTCTATATTTTAAGACACAGAGATCGTAAAAAGCATGGTTAGGAAATCAGCCCGCCAAGTCGTAAACCAAACCCTAGATATTTGCCGGTTTGAGCACTCAAAAGCATATAAAATTGTCTACATAAGTAGCACTATCTGAAACTCCTGGAAGTTTATGAACTAGGTGAATTGTAATTTTAAAAAAATAAATTGTTTAACAATTTTATTAAAAATACTATTTTAATCAATTTATCACTCTATTTATGAATAGTAAGTCATCTAAAAGTTAATTTTTAAACAATAATTACGGCAATGTTTACATCAGAAGCAAAGAAATAAAATAAATGCCATACAATTATTATTTTCTTAATTTAAATACGAAAAACGGTTTTTCGCTTTAAGTATTTACCACATGGATATTTTAGACTCATATTTTAAAAATAATATTTTCTACATCCAAACATGTGAGAAAAGATTCAGTCGAATTGCAAACAAAGGCCTGAAACCCTCCTTATCCGGCTTGAGGCCTTAAGGAAAAAATTTGAAGCGGTTTTTCACAAAAAATATGCCTATCGTTTGCGTAAAATTTCACAAAAATTATAGGAAAACTGCTCATATTTTCGAAAAAACTGAACGTGCACTTATTTCAAGATTGGTCTTTAAGGATCATTTTTTATTAAGGAAAAGTCTCTATCTTCTTCCGTCTGTCCGTCTGTTAACACTCCTAGTGTCTAAACCATCCATACGATCTTTCCTAATAGAATCTCTTGTGGATCTGGCTCTAGATGAAGCCTTGAAATTTAGGACATCATTCTTTAAAATTACATTAAGCTCCCCGGACATATTTCAAAATTTTCACAAAATGGCAACAAATTCTTTCTTCAAACTTTTCCAATCAATAGAAGTAATTGCTCTGTTTAATGACATTTTGGTGTATTCTTTGTTGTTGTTTTTCAAAAACTACAGAAGTGTAATTTTTTTAACTATCTCTCACGCCGTTAATATGCACATTTCCATCGATTTGTATACATTATTGCATTTGTGAGTGGAAAAGCTTCAAATGACATCAATTGATGTTTTCGAAAACTAAATTTATTCCTGTGAAAAAGTGCTTTGAATTTCGCAAATATTGTAATGCTTAACCCGGGAGTGGGCGCGTAGGGTGACTGAGTCAACCCAGCCCTGTTTCGACGTCCACTGTGCGTTCAGATTTATTTACAACCTTCGGAGCCTCTCAGTACCTTTCCAGGAAAGCTTCGTGCACGTGTCTGGCGGCTTATCATTCAATGGCTTCCTATCCTCTCCCAGTAATTGCAGCACGAAGGAAATCTGATTACTCAGTCTCCCCGCGCCTCCCTTTGTCGCAGCTGCTTGCCACGCATTTCACTGCAGTTGCCGATCTAGACGCGATTCTTCCGGCGATCACAAACCATGGCAAGAGTTATTTAGGTGTTTTTATTCACTTTAGCTTGTCACTAAAAATATTTTTCAATCTAGTGGTAATTGTTTTTAGGCTCAGAAAAGTTTTCTTACTATAGGTGACGAGGATAAAATTCGTGAGATTCTACTGCAGTCTAGTGATGAAGAAGAGACCTGCGATTCAGATGACAGTGAGAATGACAGTATTTGAATTTCAGACCACAACAGAGATGCAGAGGAAGATAACAATAGTGATCATGAAGGTGTGGAAGATTTACTCTGACGTAAATGTAAATAACACGTATTACTTAGGTAGAGACGGGAGTTCCAGTTGGTGTATAGAACCGCCGCCCCAGAATGTTCGAACTAGGGCCATCAACATCATTCGCCATCTGCCGGGAGTAAAACAAAGTGCAAAATATGAAACACACCGTTTCCAATTGTTTTTGAGTGATGCTATTTTGTGGTTGATTACAAAAAAAATATTTACATTCATTCGATACAACAAAATTATAGTAGGGAAAGGGATGCCAAGGAGCCAACGAAAGATGAAATAACCGTTGTTGTGGGTTTATTGTTACTCATGGGTGTAATGAAATCCAGAAACTTAAATCTTAGTTGAAAAATGGGAAAAAGGTAGACTAGGGGTTCATTTTCTTCAAAGCTCAATGTCTAAAAAATGATTTGCTTACCTCTTGTGATCGTTACGTTTTGATGACATTCGGGATGGAGTGCAGACAAGGGAACACGATAATATAGCTCCCGTTAGGAAATGTTCGAAAAGTTTGTTTCCAATTGCCAAACACATTATTGTGTGGGGGAACTAGCTTATATTTGATAAACAGCTTATCAACCTCCGTGGTCGCTGCAAATTTCGCATGTATATGCCAAAGAAACCTGCGAAATACGGCATAAACATTTTTGCACTCACTGATGCCAGAGTATGGTACACATCTTCCATTAAAATATATACGGTTAAACAACCACAGGGACGGTACTGGGTCTCAAATACTACCCATGATGTGGTAATGCGTATAGTGACACATATTGAGAAGTCCAATCGCAACATTTGCATGGACAACTGGTTCTCCAGTATACCAGTGGCAAAGTCAAAGTGACAGAATCCAATGGGAGACATTATCTATAAACACCTGAAATGATTCAGGCAATTTACTTTCATCGTCAGGTGACACAAATGTTTGGCGACGAAAACTGGGAAAAGGGACTCAAGTTTGGGTTATTAAATCCAGCACAAAGGAAGGATGACGATCCTACACTTTTGACACCGAATGTTAATAATTTTTCTTCAATCACTTCATGTGGCATACTTGGGCACACATTTGAAATAATTCTTTTGTTCCTAGATATAAGTGGTATTATGGGAAAAACTTCAATAGACACAACAATGTTATTATGGTTGTACACTAGGTCGTCTGCGATTTCCTTGCTGGATAAATACATACAGTTTGTTGTTCAAAACTAAAGAAGCAAACTTAATATGAGAGGGATTAATTTTAGTTGATAACTTTTCAATAAATTCTACTATTTGTGCACTATTTGCCGAGTCTGTTTTCCGCATTTTCTTTCTTGGGAAACTGAGATTGCATAGTAACTTATCATAATTAATTCTGGTTACATTAGGCAGGCGTCCAATTTCTACCTAAAAAGGAGTATTCCAAAAATTGCAGAGAAGACTGTGAATGTAGAACTGTGAACTTTTGAAGAGCGAAGTTTAATATAAATATTTTGTCAATAATAATGTTGAATTGTTTTTTCGTACATGGCAAGAGTGACGGTTCATGTGTGAAAGAGGATTTGTTTGGATCGGGGTATTCTTTGTGCGTGTGTCTGATACGCCGCCCCGCAAGCTGATTGTTTTCAGCGTGTTTCAAGGAGGCGCAGATGTTTTGGTGTTCAGTGGCAATTTCTTGGGAGTTCGTTTGCATTGAGAGGAAGTAATCGTGATGTCCCAAATGTCTACAACGGTGTCATTATCGCTGACGTCATTTTGTTGGCTCGGCTCCTCTGGAAGTTCATTAGAAAGGGAGTCCAAGGGCTGCATCAGCTTATTTTCTATTACGGAATATAGAAGTTTTCCCCTTCGCCAGATCTCGGAGCCACGTGGGAATGAAATATTTTATCTTTAGGTATTCTAGAATACTTCCATTTTAATCGTGGATCATGTATTGTGATTAAGTTGTTTTTATAAGAAAAAATGTAATATATTTAAGTGCATTCGATAAAAAAGGATGAAGCAGAGAACTCTAAACAACGGAAAAATTCGTTTCAACCGGCACTTGGCGTTGCTCATGCTAGGAAGAAATCCACTAGGGGGAGGGAAAGTTTGGGGTTTTGAGGGGAATCTTCTCAAAGACAGAGAGAGTGCGATTTTTGCATAACATAACACACAAATATAATAAGCAATTATAATAAGGCGTGGATGAACCAAATATATCTTAGAAACTAAACTATTAAAATGATTTAATGATCTTTTAATTTAAATATTTGTATGATACATAGATTTTTTATTTAATGTTAATTAACTAAAATGATAATTTTCTGTGGTAGTAAATCCTATAGCTCAATGATTAGAAAAAATATTGGTACGAATAATAACCAAATCTCGTCCACATGGCATCTAATTTTGCTTCTCGATATTAATGTAACTTCATTATCTGTGCAAGTCTTCTAGAATTCAATGGGAAATACAGGTATTAAAATTATCGTTTCCATATTATCGCGGCAGGGAGTATTATTCTTTGACGAGGGATAGATAAGAACCCAAAATTTATTGTTGATTTGTTCCTTGAAAACATTTTATTATATGGGAGCGTTCTTTTTCTGTATTCAAAATTCAAGTAGTATATGGCTTCGTGTAGGGATAACAGAATTTTGAAAACATGCACAGAATTCTTTTCCCTATAGGATATCTAAAACAGCTTTTAACTCTTTTTGACGTAAAATAAATAAACTCCTTGTGATATGTTGTATTTCGTTACGTTATTTCACGTCATGATACCTTGTTGGAGCGTTATAGATGCTTGAGAATGAAAGAAGCATTGCAGATTATTTTGAATTTCTTTTGAGTAGGTTGGACAAATTTGCATATACTGCAAATTATGCCTTATCGGAATGATCGTCAGATGCAAAATTCCTCAATCCGATTTGAACTATTGCTTTCGATCTCGAAATCGATAAGAAAGATTAAGGAAGTGGAATCTCCTAAGACCCAATTTTTACTTTCTCTTCACTTCTTGCGCAGCATCGAGAACGTCTTTTAATGCTGAGAAAAAAAGAGCAGATTTTCGAGAAAAAATACTTATTTTAACGCTCTAGTCTTGTCCCTATATATAGTAAAATACTCTAACACGCTGTGTATTTGGTATCCTTTTGTGGGACCTTGATACCCAAAACTACCGTTTTAATATTTGAATTCCATTACGTGTTATTACCTATTAAATAAATCGCCTTGCAAATAGAACACAAAAAGGAGCAGTTGCACCGTAAAAGAACAGCCTGTTTATTACGAATTTTTGAATTGTCTATTCCGGCGTACAAACGGCATGTCGATAACCGTATTTCGAGCAAGGGAATATATAAGAAACAAGTTAACTTGCAAGTTAATTCCACCAAGATAGTGGCGGATAGAGAAGTACTGCTAAATACATTTTCAACCTAGAGCAAAATGGTATAAAATGATCGTATTCTTGAAATTTTCAAATTTTAAACTTTTCACAATTTTCATTTTTTTGTGAAGTGTGGCAGTAATATGATAAGTGCTTGTTTTCTTTTTGGTGTTGGCACGCAAGGATTTACTTCTGCACCGTTTAGATGAATTTTCACCAATATTTTTACAGTACTTTGAATATTATAATTCATCGTTTGTGGTTGCTCTGTTAAAGTTTTTTCAAAAGAATAAATTAATAAAGAAAACTAAAATACTTACGTATAAAATGTTTTTAAACGTTGTAAAGTGATAACAGCAGATTTTGTATATTGTATTGCAGAAAACTTGCTACAGGGAGAAACTAAAAAGTTCGAAAAAGCCTTTAATTTGAAATTAAATACAATACACTATTATATTTGGGTCATTGGCATTTACCAACTCCAATATGAAAAAATTGAATTATGCAATGTGGCAGTAGAGGAATACTCGAACAGGTACAGATTTATTCAACTTGGAACTTGGGAGTCAATTTAGTAAAGCATTGTGCGATAGTTTCATGAATCGAAAACAGATTGGAACTTAATATCAATGTGATGACAGTGGTTTCTCAGTAATTTAATTCAAAATGTATTTTATGGGCATTTCCGTACGTCTTTTAAACAAATCTGCACTTGGTTTTCAGTCGTAAGTTTGACCGGAAGAGATCTCTCAGAAAAAACAATTGATGTCACTGCAGTGCCTCTTACCAGGTTCTAGGTTAGAGTCCGGACGGCGACACACGGATGTCAGAGAACCAGGAATCCTTGAAAAAGGAGGTAAAAACGAGAATTTGAAAAAATCTTGAAGAAACAAAAAAATGGGAGTTTGTTTCCAACACCGGTATTTTTCGTTATTTTCAGATTTATTCCCATCATTTAGCACAAATTTGCATACACATCGTATTCATTTAAGTGTTTGATGAGTGAAAATCGAAATAGGTATAAGTGCCACATGTACGCTTGAGGATTGCATTTTCCTTGACTGGCGCATCACACAACTTCAAACACCTCCGCGTGTGTAGGTGCAACACAGGACGAGTCTCATGCGGATGTTAAAATGACATTCCAATCACAAAATGAAAATGCCTTGTAGTGCAAACGCTTAAAGTTACCAAGTACTGCAGCGTGGGCCTATTGCTATTTGAAGGGTATTCCAGACGCGAGTGTTCGTGCTATGTCTTCCTCATAATTCAACTAATATCAGTACCGAAGTGAGGGTAAGAATTCCAGAGCTTAAGGAAGCATGTGCGTGTATAACACACGCGCACTTTACCAGCAAAAGAATAAAATACCAAAGCCAACTAACAGTGTGGATGCTCTCTAAACTCACAAGAGTTTAACGAGTTGTCGATGCCAGGGTGTGCCGGTCGGTGAAAATGTAAGGACTATTTTGAAAATCAACAAAACGACCTTAGTGAAACGTAAATATAACGTTATATGCTCACGAAATGCACGTTTAAGAAATTCAAATTTTTTTCTCGTTTATTTTTATTACATGTTTCCAAGTTAATTCTAACAATTAACAAAGGGAGAAACTCCTTAAACCGCCGTTGTCATCATATTCATTGGAGATAAGAGTTGGAGCCTATATCTGTGGATTCATTAAGTCATTGGACACAATCCTATTTTAATATTACGCGAGATTATCGGAAAGACCGAAAACATTGAAACATTTTAATATTTTAAAAATCAAACTCTTTTTAAAACAATGGTAAATCAAATGATTAAATGTTATCTATTCCTTAAAACTGTGTTAACAATGAAGGCAAAATTTTTGTTTAAAAAATCCAGACACCTGGTAACAATTAAATCGGTGAGAAAACTATTATGATCCTCAATACTATTACTGTACTACTTTGCTTCATTGCAAAATCGATTATTTAATCTTCAAAGCCCCAAAATTAAGGTATCTGGAATGTTTCAAGAAAGTATGAACATTTATTCATTCCTAAAATTCAAAAACACAAAAGATTAAAATCTTACGTGAAAAAGAAATACTTCTTGAGTTTTGGAAACTTATTCTCGATCGGAGCGACATTTTCTGAAAACGATCTGAGAAAAAATATACTTAAAACTGCGTTGGCAACAGCTCCGAAATCGATTTTACGGCCGAAAAATACTTTCTTAACCATTTCAGGACTCTGAATGTTAATTAGTAGGATATGATTCTTAGAAAAACAAAAAAAATAAGAATTTTAGAGTTCGTGTTTGTACAAAAGTCTACAGTAGTACTCGGTTGCGAAAGAAAAGTACGGAGTAACATAGCGTTAAGGAAACTAGTGGTGCTAAAACAGCATGCACTTTTTCACTTTTAACTTATGTAATACTATGTATACCTTAATTTATCTCCGAATGAATACATCAGTCGTCATTTTTTTGTAAACCTCATTGTAAATGGTGGAACATTTGTTGCAAAAACTATTCATTCCCAAACAAATATCACGAGAAATTTGACAATTACAGCTGCTTTTCGTACCGCCAAATCATGTCGCAACAATGAGACGTAATTCACAAAAATTCGCAGGTCGAAACGTTTAATGTGTTGCATTCCAGTCTATTCCCTGAAGGGTAGCAACTTTTATTTCAGATACTTTAATTACAATTTAACCAATTTCTTAAAAATTAAATTGTTAACGAAGAAAAAAATGTAAGAAATGGAATAAATATGATGTAATATACACATTCAAATTAAAATCCTAAAGGGCAAGATTTTCGCGACTTTGACGCGAAATTATTCCAAAAATCCTTTTCCAAAAATTCAAAATGTTTGAAAATGTTTTTGATGAACAGATTTCTTTAGAAAACCTTGTATTTTCCCAATTGTAGTTGTAGCAACGCGTCAAAATATTTTTAAATTATATAAATTTTTGAAAAATCAGCATTTCATCGAACGAGGCCGGTATCATTCTCTTAAGCGTTCTTCTCGATAACTGAGGTCTAAATTGCATCACTAAATTTTGTGCCAATTTTAAGAAAATATTCTTAAATAAAAATATTTACCTATGTTTGACATAAAATATCGCTAAATTACTTCTTTTGAAAAATTAAAAATTGAATTTTTTGTTTTTCCACACATTTCATTAAGAAAAATGTTTATCATAATTGTAGTTTTAAGAAGGCGCCGAAAAAATATTTTTTTAAATTTTCGAAAAATCAGGGTTTCTAACGAACGCGAGACCTGCGCCATTCTTTTAAACGTCCTTCACACTATCCAACAACAAAATTTAATCAAAAACATTGAAGCCATTTTTTTGAAAATTTTAAAAATGTCCCAGGAGCTCCATGTAAAGTATCCTCCAAAATTAAAACATTAGTTTCAAATTCAAGGGGCCGGCACATCAGCCAGATCTAAAGCGAAACATCAATTTTGGAGAAAATAGATCAGTTTTGTCCCTAGCGTTGTCTAGAGGAACACGTTTCACGATCAATCGATTTTTCGGAATGAACGACCTACACAACATGAATTCTGGCTACACCACGTGTTAGAGGATTTTTTTCGAAATTTAGCATATGAATTTATCCATTTTCGTTGTCAGGGCCTTATAATAATTTTTTCTGCGGAAATTCACCGTTCTTCACGTACTGTTATGTAACTTCCTTTCTAATGCGTTAGCAATAAAGTAAAAGTGTTGTAATGTGCGAAACAGAACTGAAATTCTTTTTATTCTCAGATCTGGAAAACCGGGTGTTATATTTGGAAGATGGCGAAATACGTGAATAGGCAAATTACTAATGTTCAAATACGGTCGCCAGCTGCAGAGGGCAGCACGAAATTAATTTTCAACTATGTTCTCGCTAAAAAGCGAGGTGACCATGCATTTACCTAATGAAATGTTACTCGGAGCTAACACAGCGAACTCCTAGCCATCGAATTTGAGAAGATTGTCGTCACATCCGAAATTATTCGAAGGGACGCACCATGTTTTTAGATAAACAGGATCTATATTTTACAGGATCTCAAAAATGGAGATATAACAATCCAAATAACCAAGAAATCAAATTTATTACAAATGAAAAACTTACAAACAATAGTCTTTCTTGCTAGAAAAAATAACAATGCTGCAAAAAAGACGAAGCAGAACATACATACAAAATTGACAGGCGAATGTCGCCTCTATACAAAAAGCTGTGAAAACAGAAAAACAAAGGGAAAAGACGCTCCAATCAATGCGTCTGAACCAATACAGAATTACAGTATTGCGAGGTTTCCTCTACAATGCCCACTTTACGGCGAGGAAGTCGAATACACAATTAAACAAACTTGAATAGGATGCCTACCAGGTCATCCTTCAATACAAAAAGCAAAGTGATACGCAGGATTACAAATTGGAACCATACTCTTCAATAACAAAGCTTGTATGAGTGCATAGCCATCAGGTACATGAAATTGGATCTTTTGCCATTACCAAATTTTAACAAACTTATACATGAAGCAGGAGTATTCCCGATAAAGGCCGGGCGGTCGTGGCCCTGGCGAACACCGGTGGCCTTTCCACGTCGGCGCCGCTGTTCCAGACTCCAACCAGCCGCTTTCCCGAGCAACAAAGAAATCGCTCACGGGGCGAAAATCAACGCAGCAACAATATGCCACAGCCCTGTGCTGTACGGGCCCAGCTGTCGTCTTGAGAAAAGCTCCCAATTGCCGAATGCGGCCGAACGCCGTCTTATTCACGACTGGAGCACATACTGAAACATTAACAATTACAATATAATTAACAGTTACAAAACTGGCTCTCCTTAACAATCGGAGACCAGCATACATTCCAGCTGCAAATACAAAGGAATAACAACAAAAAGAATACACCTGCTTCATAACATTAACCAAATAACATAAACAATTGACATTGCAAATACAAGATCCAATTTCATGTCAAATACCACACATACCTAAAAACCTAAACTAAGCACTCATACATATTTACAAGCTAAAAATTACGATTCCATTAGAACCGGGCCTTTCGCAAATAACAAGTCTTAAATTGGCGGTGGCAATGGCAGCCTTTTAAGCTGGGAGTAGAATGCCAATGACCTGGTATGAACAAAGTTAAAATCAGAATCCTCAATGAGTGTGGGCTTTAGAACAGAGAATATTAACACGTAAAACTAAAGCTTTGGCACAAAAGCAAAAGGTTAAAAGTTTTGGCGAAAAGGCACCGTGCGAGCAGGGCGCACGTCTTTTATACTGTCTCGTGAAGGGGTGGCAACTCGGTAGTATAGGGGGTAGCGGGGAAATACATGTCTTGGCATAGAGTTCTCTGGCCAAGGTGTTTACACCTTTGCGCCTGCAAGGTTAGGCAACCTGTAAGGTATGCAAGTTCAGGTGGCGGACTGGTAGTAATGCAGGGATTCACACAAAGTTTTTGTTTTGCCATAAAAACCCTAATTTTAGGGCTTGAAAGGCAAACAAGGTGTCTATTCAACCCTAAATTTACTCTAAATTACAGATTTTGTTAGTAGAACCCGCCAAAACCAATAGTTTCCTTACAATTAACAAATACCCGTTTTCAAACCAATAACATGTTTTGCATATAATGCCAATTTTTTCTCAGAGCTTATTGAACGCAAAAATCAGCTCTTGTTAACAAATTATTAGGTTTTTAGAACCTTCTCATGGCCATGAGATTACATATTGATTTTTAGAAGTTACCAATTTTGAGAAAATTGATGTTAAAAAATTACCCTTATACTAGCATACTTATTCTAATCACAGAAAAATAGCTTATAACCTAGGGATGCAAAATCTCGGTTGGGCTTCTCAGATGGCTCTTGGCTTCTTGAAGACACAAAAATGCAAAGTTGATTGCCACTTACATTTCAAATTTAATACCGGGAAAAAGCCTTGAATTCCAAAAATTCAGTTCGCTGATCACCTTGCAGCAAGACTTTTGACACTAGCTCTTCAGCTCGTCGCTGTCTGAAAGAGAATCCTAGAGATTGGCTGATCTGATCGGTACTTTTCGGCCGTTTCTCCGATCAAGACCAGGCAAATGCTAAGCAGTATCCTAAGAAACGGCCCACTAACGGTGCGCCATCTTTCCTTGCTCTTCCTTGTCCTATCCTCTCCCCTTTCACACACCTACACTTGCATGCATTACACTCCCACACATGCCGCGGAACTGTCGGGGGCTTAGAACTTGTGTGGGCTGGGGCGATGCGTTGGGCAAGGGCGAGGCCGAGCGAGGCCGAGAGAGGCAGAGTACAACGGACGTGAAGGTGAAGTTAGATTCGGCTGGCTGAGCACATGAGACGGGTTGCAGGGTGGATCAGGGCAGGTTGGGTTATGCCGAGAACAGGAAACAGTGAGAAATAGATTATACACAGAATTTACGACTCTTTCTGTCCAATAGTTGGTACCGATTAAAAAATACTAGGGGGACTCAGGATTTATTCATCTCCTCTTTAATTACGTAGTTGTGTAAGATTGTCGAACAAAGTTTGAACTTAAGAAATTTTCAAAATTCCAAAGGTTTTATGAAAATCTGACTAATCCCTTATCATGAAATAAACATTGCTCGATTCCAGCATCATATTTACATTAAAAATGTTGAGCCTTTTTGAGATATTGTTTCCGTATATCTTAAAACCATTTCGCTGAAAATTACGCAAATTAACAGCATCGTGTTTTTTAATTAAAGTTGCTGGACTGTCTCGTATTATTTATGAGTTCTCAACACGCCTGTCCAAGGCGAGATCGGCTGACGTGAATTAGCTTGACCCCAATTTAAACGAGTCTGTCCGGAATTGAGAATTTCATTTGCAGCAAGAAATCACGACAGTCTTAAAAACATTAGACCAATTGAAGAAAGGAACACCATTACGAAGGTATTCTTTCTCATGCACTGGCTACCAAAGCAAACCATATACAAAAATTATTAAGCAAAATTTGCTCATTCCCGCCAAACGTTAAGGAAACCTATGGAGCGGCTTTCAAGAAATTCTAGTTTAGGCCTTCTTTTTAAAATCAGTCATGATTTTAGTGAATATCGAGGCTGCGGCCTAGTTGATAACTGTAGTGAAATATGTGGTTAAGCGCAATTTTTAATATATTTTTAGAAATGAAAAATACCTCTGGGAAGATAATTTTTGTATTAGACGTGTTTTCGCATCTATAGGCACAGATAATTAAAATCTTCCCTATTGTAATTTCTCGAAACATCAAAATGGTTAGTTTCCTTCTCTTTACTCGTACACAGCAAATTTATAAGGCAGGTGTAAGGTAGGTAGGTGAACAGCAAAGACATGCAAGGAAATTGAAGGTCCTGGTTTCAATCTCACCCGGGCTCACTTTTTCTTTATTATTCGAATTAACAGTGTTAAGTGTGTTGATCAGGAATATGCCCGACTTACGTTAAGACATTTGCAGTTTTGGAAATTTCAATTCGTATCTCCTGTGCTTCGATATGTGAAACGAATTTTTTAATAAATGTCGCCTGATGTACTTGTCGGATGCAAGTTGCGATATTATAAAACTATTTAACCATTATACACAATACGTGAAACCTTGTGCCGTTATTGCGTTGTTAGTGTAAAGCCAAGCATTACTACTATATTCTAAATAGAAGGTTTGACTTTTGAAGATTAATTATATTACAATTCTCATTTCAGAATCCAGTCCTCCGTTTCGTGCACAGCAGGAATGTCATGTGTGGTTCGGTGCTAGTTTAGAAGAGGTTACTAAGTGATTTGCACGAGTGTTATAAATTGCGTAGGACGACTACTTTCAAAGCTGTCCTGATTTCTTCAGGTGTAACCGCAGACAAAGCTGATAAGGCGAGTGCCGTCGAGATAGAGATAAGAGCTTCCGAGGGGTTGGTCACGTGCATGCTCGGAAACAAATGTTACATTTCTTGCCATGTTGCTTTAAAGTGTAGAAAGTAATTTTAGAAACTAATTGTGCTATAACAACGCATATTTTGTCACATTGTTTGAAACGTAGTATTTTAATTATTATACTGGTTACTTGAAACCTCGTATGTACGCATATGTATGAAAAATATTTACGAAAGTTTTCGAACACACCAACGTATCTTTAGCAAGAACTGATTGTAAATGTTGATCCAGACAGATTTGGTGAGCCTACGCTCCCTAGGTTTTAAACACAATGTTGAAATAGTTAAATTTGCCAAAATGCAGTTGTTCGGATAAAATGTATGCTACTGTTAATTTTAATTTTTGTAACATTTCTGTAGGGTGATGTAGATGAAAATCGTTCTTAATCTCCGGGTTGATTTAAAATATTATAAAATATCTCGTGTATGATTCTGGATGACGAAAAGGCAGACATATTTGACAAAAAAGCTTTTAGGGACTTGGATATCCTCAAATGTTTTGTAAAAAATCGTCGGGGGCCGTTATGTTCAAACATATTTAGAATTCACCTATTTCAAATGTTATAAGTTACACTATACATTTGAAGGTAATACCAGTCTGATTATTTCTGATGAGACAACAAAGCTGATATCAAAACAAATATTCCCCGAGACGTCAGAAAAATGCTATTTGTAAAAGTATGGCTTAATTGTATATATGCGTTTACAGAGCATCAGTTCACTAACACTATACATCTGCTACAGTTATGATGTTAATTACGAAATGGTTATTTTTTCTGCAGATTGTAGATACAATTTCTCTAATATATAGGTTGCTCCCTCTCTAAAAAAGGAATATTGGTTATAATAATGGGAATAATAAAAAGAAGAGATATTTCTTTTTGTAACAAAGAATTCAAACCATCGAGTCTTGAATAAGCACATTATCCTGGAGCGTGTAATCCTCTAGCTACCCCGACCAAATCAACATCTGACATTTTGAAATTCTAACATTCGGTAGTACGTTTCATTTTGAATGTTTACATATATTGACAAAATAAAATTCGCAGTAGAAGTATTTGAGATAAGAACTTCTGGTGATAAAAACAGCACGTGCTTTCTCGCAGACAGTTACTATTCCGTGATATACTAATAACGCATTTACTGCGCATATTAACACAGCTGTCATCACTTGTAAATGTCATTATAAAATGTAAATCATTAAGGGGTAAAAACTAATTAATGAAAACTAACACATCACGCACATTCCTCAATTAAAAGCGAACTTTAGTCTTTTGAATGTAGAAACGGGCCAGCAGTGAAAATGATTATGGTGTAATTTAGAGTTGTGTGCAAAATAATGTGAATTGCACTGATGAAAGGGTACTTTTAGATTATTTGCCTCTATCTCCAAAAGTTATTTATAATGTTCATTACTTTAAAAAATCGAGGATGTTAGCCAATCGAGGATGGTTGTCTTACACCTCTTATATTTAATTATAACACTGCTACTCAAGAAGCACATGTCTCTAAAAAAGGAAATGCGTAACTTGAGTGACTAATGACTACAATAAATTCATTAGAACTTTTCAAAATTGCAATTTCCATATAAATTAAGCGAAATGTTTACACCGAAATATTTTACTTATTTGAGCGTCATTCCATTTATTCATTATATTTGCTTGTTTCTGAGCTTTAATAAATCAATTCTAGAAAAATGTTGTGTAGGTATTAAAGCGCGCCAAAATGTATTCAAAAGGCCCTTAGGCATAACAAATCAGAAAGGCCCGCAAAAGTTTTAAAAATACCGTTACGTGTTAGATTTCGGGTCCGTAAATACTGAGTAATGAACTAGTAAACCATAAAATATTTCAATACTCGAAGTAAAAGAATTAAATCAACCATGTAGGTCCACGATGTCCTCGTTGATAAGATCATCTAGAAACTAACTTCACATGAAACGCTCATCTAGAAATACCGTCTAACAATGAGAAAATATTCTGAGAATTTCACGCCGTGTCGTGACGTTACGATAGTTAAATTGCCATCCGATAACCAGTCCTGCCAGATAGCTGAAGAGAGAAAATCATACATTGATGTGTACTATCGTTAAACAATCGTGGAACAAGCGTACGGCGGTAACATCAAATTATCGTACATTATAAGTTCAAACAAAACTAAACGTATTCATTCCTAATGTCTCATTCACATAAAAAAAGCAAATTTGTGTGTATCCAGTTCGTAAAATAGAAACGGAGCGATCGCCTTAAGATCACATAAATTCCAGATAAAGCGTATAGCCGAATAAGGTGGTAAAAACTGCCCTTAAACCAAACCGTTCATTCCTATACTCATATGAAAGAATAAAAACATACCGTAGATTCACAAAAAAGGCAATTGTTGCAGAGATACGAGAAATGATTTTCACGATTCATTTTTCTCAACATCTATTGCATGTATCACGCTGAAAAAAATAGGAGAGATGGGGGAAATTGTTGAAAAAGTTGTCTTAAAGTATTTTTATCAACCAGTTCTGATGTAAAATTCTAATAGAATAGCATAAATACATATTTGGAATGGATTTTCAACGTGATAACAATAGAGTACTGTCTCAGTTTTCTCCCTACGTGTCTGATAACATTCTATAACAATTTTTTCAGATTTTTAAACAATGTGAACGATAGTGAAGGAAAATTGAAACCTATTTTATCAGTTCAAAAATTTGAAATATGCGCCAAATTGTGATTGTAAAGAACGCTTCTACTAGTATTTAAACAGTTTCAATCACGACATATGAACTCCGTATCTTTTGCGATACATCATTAATGAACCAAACTCAATCGGTCCATGATGGAAAGAGGTGGGTGGGTCCTCGCGCATCCGACGTTAGCCAATGAACTTCCAGCACCAGTTTACGTTATAATATTAGCGTGAATATTAAATGACAATATTATCAGTTTCAAGTCATTGAAACAAAAACAGATAAGCACTTTTTTCATTTTTTTCAAATATTTAATCTGTTATTTCAATTAAACCTCCATCCACATCGTTCGCGTAACAATCACGTACGCGAGTTCGAGAGGAAGAGGAGCATGACAATGCTTCTACCAGCTAGTAAAATGACTATTATCACACTGTTACACTCGCTACGCATAATAAATTCCACGTCACGTAATGATTTTCTTTCATTTACGTTACGCAACAATTAAAAACACTTTATATCTGAAAACAATTGCGTACGAACTCGAAGAGAATTACGTTGTACATAAAAGAGAGGCGAAAATCACGTGCACGGCGCCTTTCGTCTTTCCTGTGAAACGAAAATATCAATTCCTAACATTCTGGGTCAAAATGCACCTATCAGCAGGTAAAATGATGAATCACTCACACGATTCAGGCGTTCCCTCCACTAGATATTTTATTTTGCAATGATATCCTTTCGTTTTTATTACGCATGAAATAACACCTTACATCTGATAACTAATGAATTTCACTGCACTAGCTCGTGACGGCACGCAGAGACGGGAGAAAGAATCTGAAAAACAAAACATTTTGTTACAACCATTTGATTCAGTAATAATTCACATCTTTGAAAAGACGTATAAAACTAATCTACATACACGACAGACCGTCTTCACGTCCGATCGCCTAGCTGCCGCGGGCGAAACTGATTGCTTCGGCGTGTTGCGTAGCAAAGTTCCCCCTCCACTCTCATGTGAAACGCCAGCAACCACACCAACAACAATAATCGGGATTTGAAGTACGTGTTATGTTCGTAATCGTAAGTGCATTGTTTGTCATTTAAAGAGTTTTGTTCGTAATCATAAGAGCATTACTTTGACAAATTTCAGAAAGCTGGATTTCGTAGTGTGTAGCGTCAATTGTAGCACATTTTGGAAATAAAAAATAGATTTCTGCTGACAAGGCGAATTTAGGAAAGAAAATCTTCATGAATGTTGCGTTCAATATATCAGAGAAGTACACAGAATTACATAGCATTCATTAATTTCCTTTAAAAACCTGTGGTTTTTCCTTTTGTTTCGCAGCCGAAACGAGGTTCTCACCATTGGGCGAACGCCAAGGTCGCGGACCGAAATCGACCAATGGGCTCGAAGGAGGTATTTCGGGGCGAAATTCAAACGTTCGGAGGTGGTGCGCGCCGTCGCCGGGGTTTGCAAAACGTCGTGTTTCAAAGTGTCAGCAATGTCCGACCGCTCTGAACGCGAGACATATCGAAGAAGATGTTTTTTTGACTTAAAAACATAGTATTGTCTGTATCTGTTCATTACTGGACGACGCGACGACCCAGATTCCTTCTGTCCCTATCTACTATCTAGCACTTTTTTGAAAATGCCATTTTCGCAAAAAATACGCTAAATTGTGAAATTTTCTGGTAGTAGGTTGCAAAACAAGTAAATCTGCTTCCTATAAGCCCCTAAAGAACCATTTCCACGCGCTGCTTCACCGCATTTTTGCGATTCAAAATGTCGAAAAAAATTCAATTTTTTTTAAATTTTTGCATTTTGGCGCCAAAAAACCCATAGATTGGGGGCAATGATAAACTCATAAATTGTTATCGCTTCTCGGCCTTTTGGCTAAGATCAAAGTGTCTTCATTTTATCTTGATTTTTCGAAAGAGCAAACAACTAGCGCCCCGCGGGTATTTGGAAGCGTGTATCGCTCTCCAATACACGCGTGGGTACGGTTTACCGCCACCCAGCGGTACTTTGCCTAAGGCCGAGAGCGATTTAGTAGTGCTTTCTCTTCCAGCGGTGTTCAAGCGCTCCTGTGTGGCAAAGAAGCCACCACCGTTGGAATTGTCCGCCGGGGGCCGCCGTTCGGCTCCTTCTTGGAGTTGGGCGGCCTTGGTCCTGTCTGGCAGTTGTTCATGAGGAGCTGAATTCACGTTTGGCGGTGGCGGCGATGGCGGCGGCGGGATAGGATGAGTACTCATTATTTTCTGTAGTTGTAGTATCTATTCTTAGTTTTATTTCTATCATTCTGTACATACACTTGAGTTTTCTTCTTATTTGCTGTAGTCACACTTGAGTTTTCTTCTTATTTGCTGTAGTTTGTAGTATGTATTCTTAGTTTTATTTCTATCATTCTGTACATACACTTGTGTACTCTCCTTATTTGATGCAGTTTGTAGTATGTACTCTGAGTTTAGTCTTATTTCTACCATTTTGTACATATGTAAATACTTAACTTTTCCTTTTGATTCTCCTTTTGTTTCATCCTTGTGACTTCTCCATTTCCTTCTCATATCACTCTCGGCCTTTTTGTTTTTAACATTTACTTGATCTTGGTTTTCCTTCGATCTTTTTCCTTCAATCGCAAATATCTCCGAAACGGTTAAGATTTCGGGGTTTTTGCCTTTCTGGGTTAAGCCTTTTTCTTCTATCCACCCCCTTTCCACCCCTCTCTCTACTCACACTAGTTTCATTAACTTTTCTTAACTTCAAACTTCCATCTTTTTTCCTACCTTCTTTCAGCGAGCGGTTTACCGCCACCTCTCCACGCTTTTCATTTTTATACTATGTGCGATTTTCCGCCACCATTCCATGTCCTTTATTCAGTCTATTACTTCCACCTCTTCTTTAACCTCAATTTTCCGATATTTCCCCCCTTTTTTTCTTACAGATGCCAGAATTGTTTTCTTTTCACAGCATTTAGCTCCAGTCCACTGGCTCTTGCTACTTCTCTCCAGTAGACTCAACCTTGATGTTTTATTCAGCTCTTCTTCCTTGGCTCTAATGCCACTCCTTGCTTTATTTCTCTTTCAGTGTTCCGGGCGACCAGCTCCTCCCTTTCGGGTGGCACCCTGCCTTTATTTCTTCTACTTCACTTACATGCTAGGCTCCCTGGCCCGACTCCATCTTGGTTTCCTCTTTCTAAGTCTCATCCCCTCCCCCTCTTTCTCTCTCTCTCTCCCTCTCTTTGTTTTTTTTTGTGTGTTTTTTGTTTTCTGTGTGTATAAAGCTGATAGAATTAAATAAGTTGCTAGTTCGCTCCTGTTTTTAGAACTAATTATAAGAAAGCGTTAGGAGATCTGTTATATTTAATCTCTTTCATTTCTTACATACCTTTTGAAGTTCTTGTTTATAGAACGCTCTTGTTTATAGAAGATTTATATTTTTGTTTTAGTTCGCTCTTGTTTATAGAACTAAGTATAAGAAAGCGTTAAGAGATCTGTTACAGTTAATTTCTCTCATCTCTTACACACCTTTTCAAGATGATTCTATTCAACATAAGTGCGAGGATACCTTTTATAATATTGGGTCTTTTTCTCCATTATCCTCGACCTTACGTGCACTAGCCTTGGCCCCAATATACATGAAGATCACGGAGATCATGAAGAACATATACACGAAGAACACTTGTCTCTCCCCCCCCCTTCTTGAGCCTTCCGTGTCCTTGAGCCAAGGTTTAGTTGAGTCGATATTTCCTGATGTTGATGTTGATTTAATACTGTTAGCCTTATGTTTATGAATAGTTTCTTAGATTAGATTAATAGCTCTTGTCCTCTCCCGCTTGCCGTCGTTTATGCCGTCGTCGCCTTCTTTCCGTTTTGCTTTATTAATTTGATTCACCCACGTATTAGTTGTAGTCATTAGTCTATAGAATTTAATTTAATCTCTAGGGTTTAGTTATAGTGTCTTCTTCATTCTCTTACCTGTCTTGCTTGTGCTTGTCATGACGCGCACGAGGAATAGGTTTTATCCTTCCCCTATTCCCGCCTTGCGTTCTAAAACGGAGACATCTATCTCCCGGCCAAGGAGATCGCGCTCTCTCCCCCCGCACCCCTTGTCTGAGCAGTGCGGTTCCCCCCATATCAATCTTCAATCAGACTATCTCCACTCTTCTCTGCCTACCTCCCCTGGCCAGGGAGACCGCAGTAGTGAATTTACTTGTGAACTGGGAAACTCCGTAAACAGAGTACAAGCCCTAATCAGAAAAGCGCTCTCTATGGTTCCACCACTATCTTCTGACGCGGAAATATCACCTACTAATTCTATCTCTTCGCCTCCTCTCTCCATTTCTCACTCGACCGCCAGCGTTAGGGATGCCTCCTCCCAAACAGACGACAGCTCTTCTCTACGCTCTTCTGATGCACCTATCTCCCCCATTTCATCTTCTGCCTCCGGAAGTGACCCTCCTCATTTCTCTTCACTTCCAGTCTTTCCCCCCCATCTGCACAACCTCTTCCAATTCTTTCTTCTACCCCTCAGCCCCTCCCTTCTGACTCTCAACCTTCTCAGACTATCACTTCTACACCCATTCTTCCTTCTTCACAGCTGACCTCTAGACCTCGGCTAAGCCCGACTCTGGACGCCTTCCTTCCACACAACCGCTCCACAGCGGTTAAATCTCCTCCCACTCCATCACCCCCACCCTCCAACCCCTTTCTACCTAACCTTCAACCCCTTCTAATAAATAACTCTGTCTCTTTCTGTGTTCCCGCTGCTTCTGGCACCCGATGCCCTATCTGCCCTGCCCCCTCGCGCCCCATCAGCAGCTCTGGCAAATGGTCCACTAGGCTTCAAAACCTAAAGAGACATATCAAGCAATGCCACCCCCTTATCTCTACTGTCAACAAAATTTGCGCTGCCTGCCACGCCTCTTTCAACAAATGGTACATCCACATCAGAAATTGTCATCTTGCATAATCCCTTTCTCTTCCTCCGGAAGAACCCTTTGACCCCAATTTCATTTGCCAGTCCGAGGGATGCGGTGAAACCTTTGCTTCTGCTGCCCAACGTGGTCAACACAAAAGGCAGCATTTCTCTCAGTTAAAAGTTCCGCCCCCAATTGCTCTTCCAAGCACCACACAAAGGGGTGCCCAAAACACTTGGAGGGACCTCAACTCTCTAAAATCCCAGGCTCGCCCCCCCACCACCTTAGCCGTTTCTGTTGCTGCCTCACAGCTCTCTCCAGCCCCACCTACCTCTCTGCTCACCCCAGTCTCTCCCTCTACTTCACCCTCAACTTCATCGCCAGCTGCTTCTCAGCCTACGCCTGCTTTTTGCGCTGCTACAGCTCTCCACAATCTCTTCAGCAGCCTCACAAAAAACCAGAATTCTTTCAACCACTTTCCATCGTAGCCCAGTTGTCACCGCTTCTCCACAACGCCCCTCCCTCTATTCTGCCCCTCCACAACAGACCAAGATCTTCTGGTCCTCGAGACTAAAGAATCGCCACCACTTAAGGAACCCTCCTCGCTCTATCTCTTCTTCCCCCCAACTCACGAGAACTCTTCACCATTCTCATTCCCCTCCCTACAGATCTTCCAACCTTTCATCTTCTTCCTCCTCTCCCACTTCTTCTCCACCTCCCATTACCCAAACCTCCGTTTCCCCCCTTTCCCTCCTGCTCCACCCCAACTTTCTTCTGACTCTTCTCTAGCTGCCTCCCCTCCACATCTTTATACCTCTGGTACTCTCTTTTCCCCTCCCCCATCGGGTTCAAATGATCACCAAACCGTTTCGCCTTCCGAGCATCCAGATGGTATCCCTATATCGTTTTCCCACCTGTCTGCACCTCTTGAGCCCCCTGGCCCCCTCTCTCCTCTCGCGCCCCCTTGCCCAGCAACTATGCAAGGCCCTTCTACTTCTAAGCTTCTCTCGTCTTCTTCTCTTATTGCTTCTCCTCCTCCCACCTATTCCTCAGGATACATTATCCACTCCTCCACTCCTCTTCCTGAGGATATTCCCTCTTCTTCAGACGGGCCCTCTCGCCCACCTCTCTCCCCTGCGCCTTGGGCTCTGGGCCCCACAACTCTGTCCATCTCAGACTTACCTTCCGCCCCCCTTTCTTCTTCCAATCTTCCCCTTAACCCCTCTGATGCCCCCTCTGGGTATGTAATAGAATCTCCCCTAAATCCAGAGGCCTCTTCTACACCCACCCTAAGCCCTCCTCTTCAACCCTTATCTTCGTCTCTCACCCTCCCTCACACTCCATCTATGAGAGGCAAGCTCCCGGAGGAACTTGAAACCCTTCGCTCCCGGGTATATGAAGCTTCCCTTCTCCCAGTTAACTTGACTAACTGGTCCAGGATCGAATCTCTTATAGACCAAACCATCCAAATAACCCAGGAAATTTCTATCTCAGCCCGGGAGCTCCTATATCCCAAACCGTCAGTTTTCTCAAACTCATAGAAAGGCCAATGAGACTAAGGTCTCTATCTATAAAGCTAACCCCCGTAGAACCCTTAGGATTATCACCCAGGAATCCGGCCCCAGATGCCATTTGCCCCCGCCTACAATAGCAGATCATCTTTTCGCTCCTTCAGACTCTCCATACCACCCCTGACTTCTATCCGCCCTCCGATCGTCCCAGTCTTAAAACGGACAACTTCACCCCTAGGGAGGTTAGAGAGAGGCTTCAAGCCTCTACCAACTCTGCCCCGGGGGATGACAGAATCAGGTACGAGACCTGGAAAAGGCTCGAACCCCAATGCAGACTCCTCACGGTGCTTTCTAACGCCTGTAGGAAATTCAAGAAAATCCCGCAATCTTGGAAATCTCACAAAACCATCTTCATCCATAAGGGTGGCTCCACTGAGGACCCTTCTAGCTGGCGGCCGATTTCTCTCTCTAATACCGCCCCTAAACTCTACGCCTCTCTGTGGGCCCGACGCTTCTCAGATTGGCTAGAGAAATACAATGTCCTCAGCCCTGCTCAGAAGGGTTTCCGTCCCTTCGACGGGGTCTTTGAGCACAACTATTTAGTTGAAACTCTTTTGGGCAACGCCAAATCCTACAAACGCAATCTCTCTAGCCTTTGTGGATTTGGCTAATGCCTTTGGCTCGATTTCGCATGCCACCATGTTTTCGGCCATTGAGGCCTCTGGTGCCGGTCCTATCTTTCTGGACATCATCAAAGACCTCTACTCCGACTGTACCACTACGTTGGTATCAGAGTCTGGGCTTTCTGACCCAATTTCTCTCTTTCAAGGTGTCAGGCAAGGGTGCTCCCTCAGTCCCTCTCTATTCAACTTGACCATTGACACTATCTTGCGCGCCGCTCTTGAATTATCAGATCTTCAGGTCAAGGGCGGTGCTTACGCCGATGACATTTGGCTCGCGGCTTCCTCTCCCGAGACAGTCCAACTAATTATCAATAAAATCTCTGATCTGTCCCTTACCATCGGCGTCAGGGCCAATCCGGCAAAAAGTGATTTCCTACACATCACTGCCGGTCTTATTGACACTTCTGTCAATCTCTCTATTAACTCCTCCCCCATCCGAACTATGACCCAATTTGACCACACGCTTTCTCGGCTAACCGGTAGGCTACTCAGTCATCCACTCGAGTGATAAGATCGAGCAAGTAGCAAAGTTAATAGAAAAGTCAGGGACTCTCACCTTGCCCCCCGGCAAAAAGTTGATGCCATTATGGCATACCTTGTTCCCCATCTCCTTTCAGATTCGCATGCGAAAGATCTCCCATTCTGACGCTGCGAATCTGGACAAATGGTATAGGAACACAGCTAAAGAGCTACTTGGCCTACCGGACCGTGCTTCTACCTCTTTTTTGTATTCTCCTCGCTCTGGCGGTGGAGCTGGTTTGCCCGAGTTCCAAAAGGTCCTCTTTGCTCAGGTAGAGGGAGCATACAAACTCCTTACCTCTCGGGACCAAGTGGTTAGGGAGTTAGCCGCGGCTGACCTCCGCCACACTGTCAGTGTCCGGGTTCCTCACCGAGCCGTTGAACCTAATGTCATCGAGGAATTCTTCAACGGCATCGCCCCGGTTCGCTCCTCGGGTGGAAAGAACGTCTGGACGTTTGCTCGTTCAGCTTCTATCCACTTCAACATGAATTGGACCATGGAGCAAAGAGAGGCCTGCCTTTTGCCGAACCTAATCTCTGAAGTCCTCTCTTGTCATTGAGCCGCGTCACCGTCATTTGGTTCAGCGCAAACTCCGGAAGCTGCAACAGGACTCGCGCCTGAAGCAGTGGAAGGGGCAAGCCGACCAGGGGCGCGCTGCTCACGATCTTTCTCTGAGTGGTAGTAGGTCCGGTCATTTCTTGCGCACCGGTTTTCACCTACGCCACTCAGATTACTATTGGATCTTCAAGGCCCGCCTAAACCTCCTAGGCGGCCTTCGCGCCGGCCGGCCATGGGACGCCGGTGGAGAAGGTCTCTGTCGCTTTGGCTGCGTCAGCAGGAAGAAAAAAGCGCCTTGGCCTGAGACCCAGGCTCACGTAATTAACCATTGCGACCATAACATGGTCAAAATCCGTGAGCGACACAACACCATAGTTAGCCTCATCAAGTCTGCTGCCACTGCCGCTGGGTGGCAAGTGGTAGGCGAAGACACTGAATTCCTATCAGAGCGTCTTCGTCCTGACCTGGTCCTCACTGACAGCCGGAAACGGTGTGTCCGTATCCTTGATGTGGCCATCCCCTTTGAGGGAGGGGCAAATTCTCTGGAAAAATCCAGAAAGAAGAAATGCGACCGGTACGCCCCTCTGGTGTCCGCCGCCCTGACAATTAAAGGCATAACATCTGCCAAAGTGGTCCCGATTATCATCGGCGCACGTGGTGCCTGGGACCCAAAAAATGACGCCCTCCTCAAGGAACTGGTCCACGGGGACTACCTTGACCACTTAAGGAAGACTATAATCAGTGCCACCATAAGATCTTCGCACGACATCTTTGACCATATCCACGCCACTCTGACCTTCCGACCCGACCGACGGACACAGGTGCTCCGGCATCTCCGGACACACAGGTGCAATGAAGCATTAGCTGAGCACACATTGTATGCATGTGAGTGTGTTGTATGTTTGCTTACCCTCCCCCCTAACTACCCTGTTTCCCTGGAACAGAAATGATAAGTTTCGCCAATATGGATGAAACAACAGATCACTAAGATCAAAGTGATTGTTTCTCGGCCTTCTGGCTAAAATCAAAGTGATCACTTTTCTTGCAGTTTATTATTCTAGATGACCCCGGAGGGGGTTGTATCGGATATTGAGCTGAAATTAAGCGTGTATGGTTTCGGTCAGCGGTTTACCGCCGTCTGGCCGTACCATACCGCACAGTACCTCACCCCACCTTTTTCCTTGCATTTGCCGCCGGCCATTCTGTGGCACCTGAGCCTCTGGCAAGGGCTCTTCCTTCGCCTTACGTCTCCACTACCTTTTCCCCCTGACGAGCGTACCCGGGTGCCGACCCGCCGAGGTTGAGGGGCCTCGGTTGTTGGAGGACCCGTGATCCACCTTTGCTTTTTAGCGGGTGATTGAGCTTATGGCAAAGCCCTGGCCTTGCGCTCTCCAGCCCTCGCGCCCCCTTCTGGGACGTACCCGGACCATGCCCCCGGTTTGTTGAGGGGCTCACCGGTAGTGGCAGTACCGGGGAGTGTCTCTTGTGCTCCTCGCCTTGGCCGGCGACTATGCCTCCCCTAACTGCGCCGTATGGGCAGGCCCCGCTCCTGCACCCAGCGGCCCAGTTGAGTATCCCCTAGGATGAGCCCAAACCTCAAACCTTTTTAAATCCATGGTTACCGCTCTCCAAAACATCCAAAAGCATTAACTTATTAACCCAATGCTATGTTGATGAAAATTCCATTCTCACTTGGTGAAAGTTGTCGAACGCGCTTTTGCTGATTGGCCTCCGTTCGATTCCCTTATTGGACAGTGGTGCAGAGAAGTGGCCACTTAAGTCTGTGCATTGTGACGATAAGCCTATTGCTAGAAAGAAGCCTAGTGCATTCAAAATTGTGCGAAGAAAATCTGCAAGGAAATTAAGACCTGTTCCTCACTCCTTGAAGCCTAAATTAAACGTTCCTGGGACACAACACCTCTCCTCAACGCCGAGGGCGCTTTTGCTCGCTCGCCAAGTTGAAGAACTTTTGGCGAGGCGCAGTAAAGGCGACATGGAACTGCAGCAGCTGCTGCAGTCTCCAATGGACAAACAAGACATGGCTATGGATTCCTCGAACTGTGAGACCTCTCCCGGATTGACCCCTTCCACCAGCATGCATGGCACCTCAACCCCTGGATCACCACCTTCTACCAACCTGCATGGCGAGACATCAAACCCCGAAAGTGACACCTCAAGTAAGCAGAAACATTCATCCACTCCCATACATGATAATAGTCAAAATTCTAATGATTTTATGCTCTATAAAGACATTTAGGCAACAGCCCTTCTTTCCTAAACCTTCTCTTCCTATTCAAAATTTTTTCAACCCTCTTGCTGCATTCATTCCTGTAGACAAGCCTTCGATCTCTGACCAAGCTTCATCCGGCCAGACTGACTCCACGGCTGAAACACAAAACACACCAGTGAACAACCCGACTACTCGACCGAAGATCGGACAATTTAAAATTGACTTATCGTCCATCTTCTGCCCTAATGAGATCACTAAAGATCTGCATTCTCATTGTAATGAGCAAATGGTAGCAAAATGTACCAAGACAGCTTATTATTTCGCCGAAAACTGTGGTGGCACACGGCAAAATTAGAGACCGACTAGACACAATTAGAACCAGTGCATTAAAGGACAATTATTTCCGTCATATCGCCTACCACTACAACCGGGCGACGGACGAGATCCGGGATAAAGTTGTAATCAAGGGATTACCCCCCACCTTCCCACTGGAAACTATAAAGGAAACACTAAATGCACTGACTCTAAAATTTTTCCATATTACAGAAATGCAAAAACGAAGCTCCAATGGACCATTGATTGCACTGGGGATTTTTGTTGTGGAAGTACCTAGACTCGACCTGACTGTAACGAAACAGAAACTAATCTTCATTGGAAACTACAGTGTGAAAATTGAGGACTACAAACAAACACAGACTGCCCCAGTGCAAAAATTGTCAAAAATTATATCATACCAGGAGTTATTGCAGACGCCCGACTGTTTGTGCCCTTTTTTCTTTAAACCACCCAACTGAAAATTGTACCCTGGCACAGGCGGATTCATTTACCCCCAAATATGCAAATTGCAACCTCCCACATCCTGCTTTCGACTTTAATTGCCCATATATTGTTCAGGCCCGCACCATTCGGCAAAAGACCCTTACCAAGACTAATACTGACAATCAATCATTTGATCTATCATCGCACTCATTCCCACCTCTCTCATCTGCATCACCAACTCCACCATCATCTGCACCTCCACAAAAATCTTTTGCATCTGTCACCTCTCATCAATCATCCAATACTGTACAAGACCCCACATCATCCTCATCTTCCTCATTCTCTGACCTTAAGGACCAAATACTATTACTAAAATCCTGTGATATTAAGAAGCTATTATCTGCACTTACCCCAGTTATTACAATTTTTAAAGGCCCAGGAGACATAATTTCAAAATTAGTTCAGGCTGTTATAAAATTGGTCGAAATTTTCAACTAATTAATGCCTCCTTCGTTTAGAATCCAAATTGTTCCTTCATGGAACGCACGCGGCGGTCTTAAAGACAAAAAACCCCTCCTCCAACAATTTCTCAAGGATTATTCTGTCGGGATTATGTGTCTACAAGAAACTGTACTCAAACCACATTTAAATTTCGGCATTCAAAATTACACCATTCACAGAAACGACCGCACTACCTCCAATGGTGGTGGTACGGCAATTTTGGTACGTAATTTAATCCCCCATGCTCCATATCCACTCCCACCTATGAATGCTTTAGAATGCTCTGCCGTAATAATAGGAAGCCCCTCCACCCCCATTATCATCATTTCGGCATACAAACCTCCAGGTATCCCTATCCCACAATCAGACCTCCTCTCCCTTACAAATCTTCCCTACCCTTTTATAATTTCAGGCGAACTTAATTCGAAAAACATACAATGGGGCTGCAAGACGACCAATCGGACGGGACGGACAATTGAAGAATTTTTAGATTTACACCCAGACTTAATACTAAAATGCCCGTCCGAACCGACTCACTGCATACGAGACACTCCCAATGACATACTTGACTGCCTACTCCACTCCACGGTACTCCAGACTTTCCACCCCATAGTAAAATTTTGACTTGTTTGGTAGTTCGGACCACCTCCCCCTCCTCTTTTCCAGTACCTCGACGACTCCTTACTTTACGCCACATCGACCTATACAATCGACGACTGACTGGAAAAGATACACGCATATCCTCTCGAAAACAGTTCATGTCCCAGAAAATATCCCCACATCGACTGACATTGAAAAATCCATTTCGCACTTAACAAAACAAATCAAAAATGCATTTCGGAAAACGACGACTGTCCAAAAGAATAACCATCCCACCCTTCCCAATGAAATTGTTCAATTAATAAAATTAAAACGACAGGCCCAACGACAATTTTATAAATACAGACGTGACTACGACAAACGTAGACTACACTATCTACAACGACTGGTCCATCGTGAACTACTAAAATACGAGACAAACAAATATGATGGCATTTTAAACAAAAATTGCAGCCCCCACAAAATTTACAATGTAATAAAAGCGGTCAGAGCAACCCCTACAAAAGTCTCCCCTCTCAAATCCTCCGACAATTCTTTAATATTTGACCCCCAGGAAATAACCAACATATTTGCTAAAAACCTAGCTCAAAATTTTCTCCCCCCAAACATCCCCATCCCTGATGCGGTCGTCTTTAACTACCTAAAAACAACTAGAAAAAATTTACATGAACAGCCGTACACCACCAGTGATAACGAGGTACTCCAAATTATTAAAACCATTTCGATTCAAAAAGCACCTAGTCCTGACAGAGTAACTCCTTCTCACCTACATCTTTCGAAAAATTCGTTGAACCTACTCGTCAAAATTCTAAATTCCTGTTTCTCTCTCTCTCTTATTTCCCCACATCTTGGAAAACCGCCCGCGTAACTATGCTTCCAAAGCTCGGCAAAGATCATCAGCAACTCTCCAACTACCGCCCCATTAGCCTACTCCCCATTTTCGGCAAAATACTCGAAAAAATTATCCTACTCCGCCTTTCTCCCCTCCTCAACCCCATTTTTCGACCTGTACAATTCGGATTTCGAGAGGGCCGATCTGCGGCCCTCCAAACTCTAAATTTAGCCATTGAAATTGCCACCCCCTTACATGATAAAAAAGCAATTCCCTGTATTTTTACTGACCTCACTTCCGCTTATGACACCGTTTGCCACAGTATCCTCCTCATGAAAATTCAACCCTACATCCCGACATCCCTTTTCTCCCTATTACAAAACTACTTTTCGGACCGTTCCTTCTTTGTCAAATTTTACCAAAAAACATCTCCAAATTATCCCATTCACGCCGGCGTCCCTCAGGGCGCCGTGCTATTTCCCATTCTCTTCTCCCTGTACGTAAATGATATTCCTCCTACAAACGGTGTCAAAGCCTTTCTATACGCTGATGACTTTGCCTTTTTAGCTTCGTCTCGAGATTTAAATTGTTCCCTCAACCACCTACAAAATGCCATTAATTCCCTCCACTTCTGGGCCAAAGCTATTAACATTAAAATTAACCCGGCAAAATGCCAAAGTATTATTTTTTCACACCAGTTACATCCGACGTTCCCTCCCCCACTAACAATCGACGGACAGACAATACCCTGGACAAATGAAATAAAATATTTAGGTGTTTTCTTCAACAGAAAACTTATTTGGTCGACGCACATTCGAAAGACAATACAACGGACGTACAGACTAATCAACGCTCGTTTTCCCCTTTTCACTCATCACTCACTTCCCATTAATCATAAACTACTCATCTACTCCATATACATCCGCCCCATCATCACCTATACTCATCCTACATGGTCTTGTACATCAAATCTAAATTATACACTACTGACTAGACTAGAAAATAAAGTTCTTCGACTCATATTTCGGCCTCCCCCTTCTACTCGCTTCAACGACATACGAACACGATTCTCTATTCCCCATATAGTAACGTCCATATATGAATCCGCCAAAAATACAATATCAAAATTTCTTTCTGACTCGACTTACAACTACCTCTTGACATCCCATATCAAAATTCTCTCCGATCCTCCCAGATTTCGCGTCAAAAAACATCCCCTAGATATCCTCCAGCTTCCCCCTCCTCCAACCTAACACAAAGGGCACAAACTGACCCTGACTACTATTTACGTTGACGACACGCGCCACCCAGTTTTCGGACTACTTCTTACTCAACTAATACAACTCACACAATCTTCATTTCTTTTCCTCTTTTCTCATCTGTTTTTCTTTCTCTATTCTCTCATTCTTCTTTCGCCTTCCTCTCTCCATTCCCATTTCCTTCCCAAAATTTGAATTACAACTCTGCTTCCCAATCTCCGTCATGTATGGGGGACGGATGCATGATTTCCGGCTACGACCACACCCGATGTTGACCTCACCGACGTGAAAAGCTCCGACATGTGCGAAAGGCACGTCGCAGAAACTACAAGACTCTTCTTCTTCTATTCCATCTGGATGAAATATATATTCTTGATCGTATCCTTCGAAAGAGCAATTCAACTAGTGCCCCGCGGGTATTTGGAAGCGTGTTTCGCTCTCCAATTCACGCGTGGGTGCGGTTTACCGCCGTCCTCCGGCTGGTATTGCCTGGGGCCGAGAGCGATTTAGTAGTGATTCTTTTTCAGCCGTGCTTCCCGAAGAGTTGCTGCGTAGAAAAGAAGCCACCATCGCTCGACGTTGCCGGGGACCTCTGTTTGGTTCCCGCTTTGCTGGGTGCCTTGCGGCTTGGTCCTGACCGGCGTCTGATGGTAGGCTAGGCGTTTCGTGGGGCGGCGGCGGCGATGATGGCGACGGCGGGATAGGATAAGTACTTTTTCATTATTTGTAGCTTGTAGCGTTAGTTTAATTTTCTCTAACATTATCTAAATAATTTACTTCCCCTTTTTTAGCCTATAGTCTTAGTTTCATTTTTCTTATGGACATATTTTGTAAATACTTTTTTCTCCCTCTTTTCTCAAATCTCACTTCCTTCTCCGTTTCGGCTTTTAGTTGATCTTGATTCCCTTTTTGACCGTCTGGTCCCCGGTCCGATCTTCGATCGTTAATATCTCCTAAACGGTCAAGATTTCGAGGTTTTTGTCTTTTCGGTTGAAGCCTTTTTCTTCCATCTTCTCCTCTTCTACCCCTCTTTCTATTAACACTTCTTTCATCAACTCTTTAACTTTAAAATTTTCGATTTCTTCCTACACTCTCCAAGGGAGCGGTTTACCGCCACCTATCCACGACTTTCCTTCTGATACTCTATGCTGTTTACCGCCACCTCTCCATTTCCCTTTCTTCAGATACTATATGCGGATTATTTCTCCTTCTTAAATCTCACCTCCGTTTCGGCCTTTAGTTGATCTCCGTTATCTCCTATACGGTCAAGATGTCGAGGTTTTTGCCTTTCTGGGTTAAGCCTTTTTCTTCTACCTACCCCCTTTTCACTCCTCTTTCTATTAATACTATTCTCTTTAACTTTTGTAACTTCAAGTTCCCTACCCCTCTTTTTTTCTTTTTTCCCTATACTTCCGAGGGAGCGGTTTACCGCCACCCCTTCACGACTCTCTGATTCTATGGGCGCTTTACCGCCACCCTTCCATGTTCTTTCTTGAGGGTTTGTTTGTTTGTTTGTTTGTTTTCAGCATTGTATCTTATTATCATTGTGAAGCCGCATTAATCATCTGTTGTTCTCTATCGGGGACCGCCCCCTTTTTTCTCTCAGATGCTTATTCTTCGTCTCAATCTCGTCTCTCTCTTCTCCTCTCTTATAGTTTCTCTCGCAGGTTTCTTGCCAGCCCCTCCCACCCGTTCTATAAGGGTTCCTAGCCTCACCTCTTACTTCTATTTTCCGTGTTCTTCAATTAATCTGTCTTTCCTCCCGCTCTTCGATGTCTCGACCCTACATTCCCGTTCGCAGCTCTTTCTTTGACTCTCCGGCCTACTTACCTTCACATCCCCCTGCTAATTTTCCTAAGTTAGGTCACTGAAAAGTACCTTTTCTTCCCTTGAATAGCAGATGTTTCTATTATTCATAGGCTAGTCTTCATCTTATACAGAGTTTTCCTTAAGTTTTATTCATAGGCATAAGATTAGTTGTAGGAGACATTATATTAGTTGTCTTTTCTCGTAGGCATAAGTATTTTTTTCTTTCCTTCTTCTTTTCCCTTTTCCCTTTTTTCTTCTCATTAACTATATTCTGCCATTCCCCCCGGTAGACACGAAGAAACTCGAAGAACATGAAGATCACCTCCACGAAGAACACTGGTTCTCCCCCCCGTGTAGATACTAGTTCGTCTCTTTCGTGCAATCTCATGTCTCGCCTCGCTACAGGTTTTCACGTATTGGCGTTAGTAGTTAGTTCTCTCCTTTCTTTTCTTTTTTCTTACTAAGGTTAAACAGCTAGAGTAAGTTCCTCGTCCGCTGTGACCGTCGTCCGCTGCCGCCGCCTGTTTTGTTTTGACTGATTTTTTATCGGCCTTGATTGATTGTTCCTCCTTCTTTTATTAGTATAACCTTCTGGTTAAAGTGTAATTGATCATGACTCGCACCAGGAATAATTGGTACCCATCTCCGGTACCCCTTGGGGCCCCTGTTGATACCTCCTCTCGACTGCGGATATCTCGCTTTCTTCCGCCTGTCTCCGCTGCTCGTCAGAGAGCTTCTCGATCGCCATCTCCTCATGATTGTCCTTCTCACTCTCGCCTCCCACCCTCCCCTGGCCGGGGAGATCGAAGGACGGAGCTCTATTCTAAATTGAATAACTCCCTATCTAAGGCCCACGCCTTTATTGATCGGCTAAATGCCAAATTAAATAACAGTGTACATCTTTCGGTCTCAGCCAACGACAATGTCTCGGCTGCTTCCTCTTTTTCGTCTTGTCACTCATATCCTGATGAGAACGAAGCCACGAAAACGGTCATGCGCAATGCTTCCTCTCAAACCGATGACTTCTTCGATGACGAGATCGCTTCTATCAACTCGTCTGACCCTCCCATTTCTCCTATCTCTTCGTCTTCTTCTATTCACAACTATCTTCTTCCAAGCCCATCTTCATCCTCTAACAGTCCCCCCTCTCATTTCACTGTTTCTAAAGGCCATCTTCAATCTTCCACCCCTTTAACCTCCTCTGCTCGCACACCAACTTCTTCAATTAGCCCTATAGCAGTCCACAAACTCGCCTTATCTTCTCGATCCCCTTCTACCTCTCTAGATTCTGTTTCTCGTAAGGCCGTTCCCCCTGCATCTGGCCCTACTTCTGCTTCCCCTACGCCACCTTCCCCTGCTTCTTTATCTTCTACAACCGCTCCTCGCGCTCTTCACTCTATTAGTAACACTTCCAAATCCCGTGCTTCTGAGTTATCTTCTCCTTTCCCCCAAATCTTCCTCTGCCCCCCTCTACTTTAACTTCTTCCCACGACGCTTTAGCACCTGCTCCTAGCTCTTCTCTTAACTCTCCAGCCCACTCTGCACTTACTACAAATTCTCCACCTCTCTCCCCCATCTCTACCCCTTCCCCCAACCCCTTCTTACCTGATCTTCAGCCTATTCTCACTAACTCTTCCATCATTTTTCCAGTCCCCGCCTCCTCTGCTACCCGCTGTTTGCCCCTCTGGCAATATTATTAGTAGCTCCAACTCTTGGACTACCAGGCTCCAAAGCCTAATGAGGCACTCCAAATCTCACCACCCCTTGATTTCGGCCATTTCCAAAGTGTGCTTCGCTTGCCATACCCCCTTTTCCAAATGGAGATATCACGTCTCCAAATGTAGTGCTGCCCTCAATTCTCCCCTGCCCCCAGAAGCCCCCTTTGACCCCATTTTCACCTGTCGCTTTCCCAACTGCGACCAATGGTTTGCCACGACCGCGCAGTGCGGCCAACATGAATGGCAGCACTCCTCTACCCTCAGAGTCACCCCGTATCTTGCTGCCTAAACCTAACACACAGCGCTCAGCCCAGAATACCTGGAGGGAACTCAACGCCCTGAAATCCAAGCGAGCCCTTCCGGGGTCTCTGGCAGTAAGCACCAAAACTACTATTCACCATTTCAGGACCTTCTGGTCCTCTAATTACTCAGGCCCCCGTCCATCTAGGCACCGAAAATCTTCCCCTCATACCATTTCTGCCTCATCTTCTTCTCAACCATCCCCCTCGCCCCTCGCTACTTTAATGAACTCTCTTCCCCCAGGCTCTACCCCACCTACAACCCCCCAGAAAACTCAAAACCACACCTCCCTCTGGTTATGTGATTGAACCTCCTGGCTCTCACACAGACACACCTCTATCTACGGATCCATCTGCTAACCTGCCAAACACTCCTCCCTCTGTCTACATCATAGAATTCTGCTGCTCGATCAGTACCTCGAGTCCGGCTCACCCTAAACCAATCATCCTCTTTCTTAACTTCCCTCCTCCTTCTCTTGAATCTTCTTCAAACCTCTCCTCCAACCCCCCTCTGGGTACATCTTTGATCCACCAGGATCTCCTCCCACCCCTTTGGTCTCTGACCCTGTCGTTCATCTTTCTTCTAACTCACCACTTACCTCCACCCCTTTCTCTTCTCCCCACACCCCTACCATGCAGGTAAGACTCCATGAAGACCATGAATCCTTTCGTGCTCAAATCTATGAGGCTGCTCTCCCCCAGGCCTCTGAATCCAACTGGCCGAGGGTAGAAGGCCTCATTAACGATTCTATTGCCAAGGTCCAGGAGCTTGTCCTTCGCACACCCCGCTCTGACTTCGTCCCCAACAAACTTTCTACCCCTTCTCACACGGCAGCTGACGAGGCTCGCGTCTCTGCCATCTATAAAACCAACCCCCGCCGAGCACTTAGAATAATCTCCAAGGAGGTCGGACCACGCTGTAAACTGTCCCCTCCACTATCTCTTCTCATCTTTTCCCTCCTTCTACCCCTTCAAGCGCTGACCCGAGAATATACATCCAAGTTGATAGGCCTAACATCAAATCTGACAACTTTTCCCAGAGGGAGGTCTCGGAAAGGCTTCACGCCTGTACGAACTCTACCCCTGGTGATGATCGCCTGGGGTACGATCACTGGAAGAAAATCGACCCCCAATGCAGGCTACTAACGGTTATTTTCAATGCCTGCAAAAAGTTCCGCCGGATCCCCCTTTCGTGGAAAACCCACAAAACATTCCTCATCCAAAAAGGTGGATCTGCTGATGAGGCGAACAGTTGGAGACCTATCTCCCTCTCCAATACGGCCCGAAAGCTCTATGCTTCCTTGTGGGCCCATAGACTTTCGGATTGGCTCGAGAGGCATAATGTGCTCTGCCCATCTCAGAAGGGTTTCCGCCTCTTTGATGGTGTATTTGAGCACAACTATGTGGTCGAAACATTGATCAATAACGCGAAATCCCAACATCGCGACCTCTCAATAGCCTTCACTGACCTGTCGAATGCCTTTGGCTCGATCTCGCACTCTTCCCTGTTGACCACCATCCAGGCGGCTGGTACTGGAGACTTGTTTTCCTCCGTCATAAAAGATCTCTATTCGGATTGCACCACTTCACTGGTCACCGATCGGGGACTATCTGATCCTTAATAGCTCTCCTATTAGGACGATGGCCGATCTTGATTTCACAAGATTTTTAGGGAAACCCGTGGGTTTTTCTGTCATCAGACATGATGACAAAATCCTCCACGTCATGGAATTGATGGAGAAGGTTAGGGACTCCCACCTAGCCCCGTGGCAGAAAGTGGACGCAATCATGGCGTTCATTGTTCCACATCTGTCCTTTCCCATCAGAATGAGAACCATTTCCATCACTAATGCCTCCCAATTTGACCTCTGGTTCAGGAACCTAGCCAAAGAACTCCTAGGCTTGCCTGATAGGGCCTCTACACCCTTTCTGTACTACCCCCGCTCTGGTGGAGGCGCTGGACTCCCGGAGTATAAGAATGAAGCGCTCTTTTCCTTCGTGGAAGTGGCCTTCAAACTCTTGACCTCCCGTGACCCGGTGGTGAGGGAGCTGGACACCGCGGACCTCCGTCACTGTCAGCGTTCGGGTCCCTCGGCGTGCCATTGATGTTTCGGTCATCGAAGAATACTTTAATGGCATTGCTCAGGTGAACCATGCAGGACATAAGAATATCTGGTCGGGCGCTCGTCACGCCTCGATCCACTTCAAACTAAACTGGATCTTCAACGAAGTAGATGGCCTCCTGGTCCCAAAAATCGTTCCAGAGGATTCATCCTTCATCCTGGAACCACGACATCGCCACCTGGTTCTGCGTAAGCTCCGGAAACTGCAACAGGACTCGCGCCTGAAGCAGTGGATGGGGCAAGCTGACCAGGGTCGTGCACACGACATCTGAGTGGCAGTAGATCAGGACACTTCCTTCGTTCTGGCTACCATCTTCGCCACTCAGACTTTTACTGGGTTTTTAAGGCGCGCCTCAACATCCTCGGTGGCCTCCGCGCCGGGCGCGCCTGGGACCAGGCAGGAGACAATGGCTGCCGATTTCAGTGCAAAAGCCAGCAGGACGGCTCCATCTGGCCTGAAACCCAGGCGCATGTCCTCAACCATTGTTGTCACAATATGTCGAAAATACGTTCGAGACACAATGAGGTTGTAGGTCTTATTAAATCTGCTGCTACTGCCAATGGATGGCTTGTGGTTGGGGAAGACTGAATTCCTCAATCACCGCCTCCGCCCTGATCTGGTTTTCATTGACCAACGCAAGCGTTCTGTCCGTATACTTGGTGTGGCAATCCCTTTTGAGGGAGGCAAGGGCTCTCTTTCGAAAGCTCGTTCCGAGAAATCCCGGAAATACACCCCTCTGGAGCAAGCTTCCCTTGCCATCCCTGGGGTCCTTTCAGCCAAAACGGTCCCTCTCATCATCGGTGCCAGGGGCGCCTGGGACCCAAAGAATGTCAATGTGCTGAAGGAACTCGTCCACAAAGATTATATCGACACGCTACGCAAATCAATCATCAGTTTGGTCATCCACCACAGTCACGACATTTACTTCGAACACACTCACGCGACGACTGAGACGAAGAATATGACCTTCGGAGATGTCGACCCTGCTCCTCCGGCAGTTCGTCTCCAGTGCAATGATGCCTTAGGCTGAGCACATTAAGTGTGAATGTTGTATGAATGTTGTGTGTTTCTCCTCCCCCTTCCATTTCCCCCCTTCCCTCTGAACAGAAATGATGATAAGTTTCGTCATTGTGGATGAAACAACTGATCTGTTCTTATCAGCTTAATATCTGATACAGTCCCCATCGGGGGCTTCAGTATATTAATATGATTTTTGGAATCAGGAGAGGGCATGAGCGGTTTACCGCCACTTCTCCGCGGGTCGTCTCGTCACTGCAGAATCGCCGAGTTCGGCCGACCAAAATTTGAACTAAAACATAAAACGTTTTCCCTGTACAAGCTCTACGCCAAAATCGCGCTCTCTGGGCCTTTGCTACCATCCATCATGGCGACCGATCAGTGCTGCCAATTTTCCGCAAGTGCAAGACGATCTTGTCATCCTCTCGACACGGTAAAAGATCACTGAAACGCCTAGAACGACGTATTCTTTCCCTGTACAAGCTCTACGCCAAATGAAATGCATGTGAAACATGAGCCCTTTACTTGCACAGAAGTGAGCGATCGCCTCCAGGCTGCGACCAACTCTGCCCCGGGCGAGGACCGCCTGAGGTACGATCATTGGCGTAAGGTGGACCCTTCTTGCAGATTGCTAACGGCCATATTTAACGCCTGCCGTAAATTCCGCAGGGTTCCAACAGAGTGGAAACGCTCGAAAACCATATTCATCTTTAAAAGCGGTGCCCAAGATTCCCCGTCTAACTTGTGCCCAATAGCTCTCGCCCAATCCATCGCGAAGCTCTGCACTTCGTTGTGGACGCGACTCTTAAATGACTGGGCCGAAGAAAACGGGGCTTTCTCCCCTGCCCAGAAAGGCTTCCGGCCTCACGACGGCGTCTACGAGAACGACTTTCTCGTAGAGTGCCTCATGGAAGATGCCAGAGCCCGAAAGAACAACTTCGGCTTGGCGTTCATAGACTTGTCTAACGCCTTCGGCTCTATTTCCCACGAGGCGGTGTTGGAGGGCCTACGATCAGCCGGTGTCGGGCCACATCTTACTGGAATAGTGAAGGACCTGTACACCGATAACTCCACGGCGTACCTATCAGCGCAAGGTCTCTGATAGTTTCCCTTGACAGAGAGGTGTGCGACAAGGATGCCCTTTGAGCCCGTCGCTCTTCAACTTAGCCATCGACCCGCTGCTGACGTCCACGTTAGCGCTCTCCAACCTGGAGATTAAAGGTGACGCATACGCGGACGACATCTGGCTGGCGGCGTCAAACCCAACCACTTTGCGGAGAATGCTACGCAACTTGGCCGAGCAAGCCGCAAAGATAGGTGTTGAGATAAACGTTGGCAACAGCGACACCCTTGCCATTAGAGACGGTGATATTAGGCTGGAACAATTCTCCATCAATGGCTGCCACCTAAATGCACTTCGCCAAGACGATTCCACCCAGTTCCTTGGTAAGCCGGTGGGATTCTCGGTGCTCCCGTCGCTCGCCAAGGTTGACGATGTCGAGCAAACCAACAAGATCGCAGTCTCCAACCTAGCGCCTTGGCAGAAGCTCGACGCGCTCTTAAAGTTCGTCCTACCTCGCCTGTCCTTCCCTGTGAAGATGAAAACGCTCCTTGTCTCAGACGGCAAGGACATTGACGCGTGGATGCGCCAATTTGTGAAAGACGCTATCGGTCTCCCCACCAACGCGTCCTCTCACTACTTACACACAGCGAAGTCAGGAGCAGGTGTCGGCCTCCCGGAATTTGCAAAGGAGGTGCACTTCGCGTTCCTGGAGGGAGCATTCAAGATGCTCACGTCCCCCGACCTTACAGTGCGCTCCATAGCCAGCGCACAGCTCGGCTAACCGCGGCCATGCACCTGCCGAACCGCGACATCACGCCCGACGATGTCGCTGATTACCTGAGCGGCACGACGGAAATAGAGCACCGGGGTCGTGGCAGCCTTTGGTCAAGGGCCAGAGTGGCATCTAAGGCCATCAACGCCTCCTGGACCTTATATCAAAAGATGGGCTTCTGTCACCCTCCCTCATCATTAAATCTAAGGAGGGGGAAAAAGTTATTACACCGCGCCAAAGGAAGAGCGTCCTTCAATCGCTGAGGCGCGCCAACCAGACTCTCCACCTGAGCGACTGGAAGGAACAGAAGGACCAGGGACGGGCTGCGCATGACCTTTCAGCTGCTGGCAGTAAATCGTCCCATTTCCTACGCACGGGCGCTCACCTAAAGTGGGTCGACTACTTGTGGGTGCACAAGGCGCGGTTAAACCTACTACGAGGCCTTAGAGCGGGCTGCCTCTGGGTGGACAACCCGTCAGAAGACGGCTGCCGCCATCAGTGCCGGGACAAGAATGGCAACCCTCGCAGAGAGACGCAGGCTCACGTCTTCTGCCACTGCCAACATAACTGGCCGGCAATTAAGAGAAAACACGACGAGATCGACGCAGCCATCAAGGGAGCCGCAACAACGATGGACTGGAACGTTCTTGCCGAGGACGAGGTCTTTGGAAGCCATAACAAGCGCCCTGACCTTGTGCTGGTTAACCGGCTTAGCGCGACCTATAAGATCGTTGACGTCGCAGTCGCCTTTGAGGGTGGTAAGGGATGTCTGGCTGCGGCCAGGAAAACCAAGCTAGAGCGATACGCAGCTACGCTCGACGAAACACGCGCCATTGCAGGCGTAATATCGGCGGAGATTGTCCCGATTGTGGTGGGAGCGCGCGGGGCCAGGGACCCGACCAAAGATAGGCTCCTCAAACCTTTGGTCCACGAGGATTATCTCCCAACCCTCAGAAGAAGGATTGTTAGTGCGGCCATTAGGAAGTCGCACAACATATTCAAAGGCCACATCAATTGAACCATCAGTCCTTTTCAGGACTAAGCCTTCATTCCGCCCACTCTGCCGTCATCAGTCCTTTTCAGGACTTAGCTGTTTTCATTCTGCCTACTGCCCTCAACAGTCCTTTGAAGGACTAACTCACCGCCAGCCACCACTGCCACTGCTCTCCAACGCTCTTCTACGAGCGCGATAGCAGCTCCAGCCTACTGTCGCCAGCTTCCGCCCTTTTAAGGGTAAACGGTCCTTTTCAGGACCATAGTATGTTTGAGAGAGTGTGATTGTGAGTGTGAGCTCCCCAACCTCCCAATCCCCCTCCCTTGAACAGAAATTATGAAATGTTCATCGATGATGATGAAACCACTGATCTTTTCTTATCAGCTTAATATCTGATAGTCCCCATCGGGGGCTTCAGTATATTAATCTGATTTTTGGAAACAGGAGAGGGCATGAGCGGTTTATCGCCACCCTTCCGCGGGTCGTCTCGGCACTGGAAAAAAACCAAGATTGTCGAGAAAACTAATCAAATTATCCTACACATTACAAGCAACACTACGTTAACTAACCTAAAGCCTAATACCTGAGCAAAACTAAGATCCCGGAGATGGTAAACCGCACACAATATAGTGGTTTCACGATGGTAGACCACACTCCTCGAATTTTGCTGACGTCACAACCTAAGGTAGAGCATAATGAAGATAATCGCGGCTTCACGACGGTAAACTGCTGACACGAAAGTTGCGGCTTCACGATGGTAAACCGCAGACAAAACTATGGCTAACAATTTTAATTCTCCATATATTGCCATCTATGTATGATAGGAACACAAAACAAATTATTCTACACCTAACGAGAAGTGGAACAAACGAAAAACTAAAAAGTAGAAGATCACGTCGGTAAACCGCTCACATGAAAGTTGCGGTACCGCGATGGTAAACCGCACACACCGCGAGGAACGAACGGAAACAACTTATAAACTGAAGATCGCGACTTACCGACTGTAAACCGCTCACATGAAAGTTCCGGGTGCGATGGTAAACCGCACACACCGCAAGTATGGTTAACAATTTTAATACTATATAAAGGGCCCTCTGTACGTAATGGGAACGCCAGTCAAATATTTCTACACCTAACGAGCCGAAACACCTAAGAAAACTAAAAAGAAAGTAGCGAGATCGCGACGGTTAACCGCTCAAATCCACTGAAGGTGTAAACAAAGTTAAAAACTATACCTAATCAATCTAAGATTACATTTCCTCAAAAGAGGAGGTCCAGGGGAGGAAAAAAAGAAACTTAACAAGGAAAGGCAAAACCCCGAAATCCTCACAGTTTAGGAGATATTGGCGAAAAACTACTTTTGATAGAAAAAAGGAAATGGCGGCCCCGTCGCACGGTGACCGGACGACCGACGGATTAATAAAGAAGTAAATAATTATAATTGAATATAGGCGATTTATAGAAAAGTATACGTGGAAGAGAACATTGGCGAAATTAAAAAAATTGAAAAACTGTACTATCAATTTAAGAATTAGAAGAAGTTAATTTAATAGAGATACATATATATAAAACGCGGTTGTTTACGGGAGGGAAAACTATTGACCATTAGAACAAAAACAAACAAATATATTGGAAATACTAATGAATTACGATTAGAGAGAAGAAAACTATTGACAAACTTTTTTCTAAACGGTGAGAATTCCAGAGCTAAAGAAGGAGAGAAGAAATAAAGAAAGAAAGGATAACATCCTCGCCCAGCCGCATCACGCCGCCCCGCCGCTCCTGATCGCCTTAGCCCATCATCGTGCTGCACCATGGAGGTTCCATTAAGATTCGCAGTATTGAATTGTAACACTTAGAAAAACACAGTATGTAGACACACGAAAAGATTCGCAAAGTTCTTCAGTTGGCGAGGCGGCCGCACTGAGTTGGGGAGAGAAGAGAAAGGTGGGAAGGGAAGGTCAGCGAACGAGGTGAAGATAGAATAGGCGGAAACCTAGTTAATTTAAAATCTAGAACAAAACCTGTCCTAAGGCTTCGAACCAAGGGAGGGACGAACAAGACTAAGACTTATCTAATATATTTCGGTGGAACAACACTAACTAACCTAATGATAAGCAAATTAAACTTAGTAACTGAAAATAACTTAAAAAGAAGGCGAAAACCAGCATGCCAAATCAGGGTCTCCAACCGAATCCTAAAAAAAAGTATATTGGACGGATTGACGGATTGCAAAACAAGACCTAATCTGAAGCCCAATACAAAAACATGCAGTAGAAGAGTGACGAGAAGAAGGAAGAATCTTCATGATCTTCATGAGTCTTCGTGTCCCTCCTGGTCTTCATGAGAGACGAAATAGCCGTTAGAGGCCGGGAAAGCCATTTCCCGGTCCCAAACAACCATCGGCCCGTATGAAGCGTAAAGGGCTTCATATTCTTCGTTAGCTTCATGTTCTTCGTGATCAGGTCGTCAAAGGGAAATGAAGTTGCAATTGAGGTAAACCATCCAGTCGGAGAGAATGAATTGGACACACGATCAAACTCTCACCTTAACCTACACAAACAAAAACCTCAACGAAAATTTCTGTTAGGTTAGGTGACGGTAAGCCGCTCACCTTGACCTACACAAACAATAATATCTCCAACCATTTATGTATTCGAGATATTTGCTTAAGCTAATACAGGGAACACGAACAAAATTTTCTACACATAACAAAGCTGGGGAAAATCTAATAGACGTAATTTTAATTCAATACGGTAAACCGCTCCTAAAGCAGGTTCGGCTGGTAATCCGCACATCTTTCATCTACATGACAAAATAGCATTTCCAACTCACAATATTAATCTAGAGAATACAAAATAAATTGTTACACCTAATGAGAGTAAAACCAAAGGAAATTCTAATAAGAAAGTGACAAAACGAAGGTAATCCGCTTTTTACTTATAGGTGGAGTTACGATAGTGAACCGCACACAAAATAGCGCTTCACGACGGTAAACCGCTCTGCTTTAAATTTGCGGTGCCGCGGAGGTGAACCGCTTACTAACCTGGAAAAAAGTGGAAAAACTGCAAAATTCCTAGAAACCCGAATTAAACTTCCCTGGATAGAGGTGGCAAGGGGGAAACAAATAAGAAGTCAGAAGAAGGTAAAAACCCCGAAATCCTCACCGTTTAGGACATATAGGCGAAAAACTAATTTTGACGCAAATCCGAAATGGCGGGCCCCATCGGACGGTGATCAGTCGGCCGACGGAATGAACTGATGTTCGGAATTATTGACAAGTGAAATGTACTATTGAAATGATAGAATTAAACTGAGTCAAATTGAAAGATTATGAAGCTATTAGGGTGTTTATGTGAAAGAACTTATTGAATAATAATTGGAAAAGAATTAATGAAAAACTAATCCTAAACGGTGAGAATTACAGAGTAATAGGAAAAGAAATAACCGAGTAACTCATCCTCGCCCAGCCACGTCACGCCGCCCCACCGCTCGGAATCGCCTCAGTCCATCATCGTCGTGGGCCGGAAGAGCTGCACTATGAAGACGCTGGAGACCACCGCGACAACTCGGGACGCTCCGCTGGGCTCCCCCCGGTCTTGTCCAACTGTGGGGGCTTCTTCGTCCCAAAGCGACTTCTATCTTCAAGGCGTCTTCTATCTTCTTCCGGAGAACACTACGCGAGGAACCGCACGCTCTGCTTCTCGACCTTCGGCGATGACCGCTCGATTGCGGTAAACCGACCCACGCGTGTATACCGAGCGCTTAACGCATCACAATACCCGCGCGGCTTTGGCTACTTTGCTCTTTCGAAGGATCCGATCAAGTAGACTACACTTTGATCTTATCCAAAAGGCCGAGAAGCGATAACAATTTATGAGTTTTTCATTTCCCCCAATCTGAGGGGTTTTTTGGCGCCAAATTCCAAAATTAAAAAAACAAAAAAATTGAATTTTTTTTCGACATTTTGAATCGCAAAAATGCGGTGAAGCAGCACGTGGAAATGGTTCTTTTGGGGCTTATAGGAAGCAGATTTACTTGTTTTGCAACCTACTACCAGAAAATTTCACAATTTAGCGTATTTTTTGCGAAAATGGCATTTTCAAAAAAGTGCTAGATAGTAGATAGGAACAGAAGGAATCTGGGTCGTCGCGTCGTCCAGTAATGAACAGATACAGACAATACTATGTTTTTAAGTCAAAAAACATCTTCGATATGTCTCGCGTTCAGAGCGATCGGACATTGCTGACACCTTGAAACACGACGTTTTGCAAACCCCGGCGACGGCGCGCACCACCTCCGAACGTTTGAATTTCGCCCCGAAATACCTCCTTCGAGCCCATTGGTCGATTTCGGTCCGCGACCTTGGCGTTCGCCCAATGGTGAGAACCTCGTTTCGGCTGCGAAACAAAAGGAAAAACCACAGGTTTTGAAAGGAAATTAATGAATGCTATGTAATTCTGTGTACTTCCCTGATATATTTAACGCAACATTCATGAAGATTTTCTTTCCTAAATTCGCCTTGTCAGCAGAAATCTATTTTTTATTTCCAAAATGTGCTACAATTGACGCTACACACTACGAAATCCAGCTTTCTGAAATTCGTCAAAGTAATGCTCTTATGATTACGAAGAAAACTCTTATAATGACAAACAATGCACTTACGATCACGAACATAACACGTACTTCCATCCCGATTATTGTTGTTGGTGTGGTTGCTGGCGTTTCACATGAGAGTGGAGGGGGAACTTTGCTACGCAACACGCCGAAGCAATCAGTTTCGCCCGCGGCAGCTAGGCGATCGGACGTGAAGACGGTCTGTCGTGTATGTAGATTAGTTTTATACGTCTTTCCAAAGATGTGAATTATTACTGAATCAAATGGTTGTGACAAAATGTTTTGTTTTTCAGATTCTTTCTCCCGTCTCTGCGTGCCGTCACGAGCTAGCAGAAAACGAGTAAGTCCTATTTTTGTTACCATCGATTTGGTATATTCGCAAAATCTGTGGCACCACTCTCTAATCTTTGCCTTCTTCACAGAGCAATTGCAGAAGTAGAGAGAATATCGGCTGTTTACGTGCGGTACGTATTTATTCGTCATTCTAAGAAATAGAAATATTGGTTCGTGTAGTGAGCGTGTGTTTCTAGTGCAGTGGCCAGCTTTAGTCAAGTGCGAAAAGCAGTGTTTTTTTAACCGAATAGTGAAATGTGAATAATTGTTGATATCGTCTTCTAGTGCAGTGAAATTCATTACTTATCAGATGTATGGTGTTGTTATTTCATGCGTAATAGAAATATCATTGCAAAATGAAATATCCAGTGTAGGGAACGTGTGAGTGATTCATCATTTTACCAGCTGATTTTGACCCAGAATGTTAGGAGGTGATATTTTCGTTTCACAGGAAAGAGGAAAGGCGCTGTGCACGTGATTTTTTTCGCCTCTCTTCTTTGTACAACGTAATTCTCTTCGAGTTCGGTACGCAATTGTTATCAGATATAAAGTGAGTGTTTTGAATTGTAGCGTAACGTAAATGAAAGGAAATGATTGCAAGTTATTCAATGTAATCGAGCGATAAACAGAGCGTTCGTCATTTCACTAGCATTGTCTGTTCCTTTTGAGCTCGCGAACGATGTGAGAGGAAATTGCTCATTGTGCCCGTGATTTTCGCTGCTCTCGCTCTCTTTACAACAATTACCATTCTATAGCTGTGGGCATCACTTGGAAACTGTTCGCTTCCTAGAAAATAATTGTTGATTTCATGTATTAGGGCTGTGATGTGCGATTGTTATCACGAGATAAGGTGCTGTTACTTCTTGCGCAATAGAATTGAAAGGAAATCATCTCGTGGCGTGCAATTTATACAGTGTGGTGAACGCAATCATTATACCAGCTTGTATAATCGGATTTCGTTTTATTTCGTACGTAATTGTTAGGCGTAGGAAAGTGAGATATTTTCGTTACCTCGTGAATTACGTACCAATATGTTCTCTTTGAATTCACTAGTACGAAACATTGACTATAATAGTAGATTTTTTTGTGTTCATAGTACGGAATTGTTAGTTATTGCGTAACGTCAATGAAAGGAAATGATTGCGTGGCGTGTAGTGACTGTGATAATCGTCTCATTTTACTAGCATTGTCTTGCTTTCGAGCTCGCGTACGTGATTGTTACGCGAACGATGTGGGAATTGTTACATTGTGCGCGTATGAATTTCTCAACAATGTCTACGTGTTCTATTCGATATCTGTAAGCACGATCACGAAACTATTGTTGATTTTGAGTTGTAGAGCTGTGATACGTATGAAACTGTGGGAACGGTTGATAATTATTGCGCAACAGAAATGAAAAGTAAATTCGCTGAGCATTCAGTGTAGTGAATGAATGTGATTATTTGTGAACCGCTCTCACTGGTTGTAGTTGATTTTGCCTACTTTTTCTTCGTGTTCTCTTCGAGTTCTATTAGGCGCCGCTGAGGAACAGTGATTAATTGTTGTTTTGGGGTTCTAGTGTGCAGTGATATGTAATTTATACGACCATGTATAGTAATGGGAATCGTCTGTATAAAGATCGGTAGAATGTGGTTACACCTCTTTTATTTAGTGCTCGCGTATGTGAACCGCTGGGTGAGGAAAGTGTGTTTTCTGCATTGTGTGATGAGTTGTTCTTATTACAACAATTTTTATTGTTTTTTCGGAACTTTTGGGCACAGCTACAGGAAATCGTTGTTTATTTCGTGTCTTGTACATTGAAATCATTTGTTATCATATGTAATAGTAAAGAATGAAAATCATTGCAATGTATTCTCAGCAGTGAATGTGATATCCTCAGTGATTCTTTTTCCGTTCACACAGCTCTTGTTGCAGGTATTTCTTTGAGTTTTATTCGGGTTATGTTAGGCTGAGCTGTGAAAGAGTGTGATGACTGTGGTTTATTGAAATAGTGTAAAGAAACTTAATAATTTTAGTGCGAAAGAAAACAGTGATAAACACTGTGAGGCGAGTAGTGCTGTGAGGGTGTGCGATGGCTTGCTGTAATGAATAATTGTTTATTTTGTGTGTCTTGCAATGTGATTTTGTAGTTTTTGTGTTTGATTTTTGTGTGCTGTCAATACAATCTTTGGTTATGTAATGATAGGTTGTTAGCAATCACCACTGTGAATAACTGTGTGAATTCGTGTGTTAAAGTTTACTGTGTTAGCAGGCATGTGATACTATTTAAAGGATCTCTCTCTGTATCACAGCCCAAGTTTATTAAACATCGATATCTAAAGGGAACATTTCAATAGATTTCTTAGGCTCACTCCTACGAAATGCACAGAAACAGTGATAATATAATGTGTTCATGGTGTGGGATGGGATTTGTGCAGTTCAGAGAAAGAGGGATGAAGATAATTCACAGAACAGTTTACATTTTCATTTTTGTTTGTTTGTTTGTAGTTTTTTTGCTCAGTAGACTGTAAGACGTGTGCTTCTGTTCCAGGTCTGGAGCTGCTGTTCTGTTCTGTTGGTGACCAGTGACAGTTTGTGACTAGAAGCACATACTGTTCTTGCTAGTATTCTACATTTTGTTAGAATTTTATGAATATTTGTATTATCGAGAAATAAATAAGTAAAAGTTTAATATATTATTAATTGAAACCTTCAAAATCATCCTTTTGCACTTACATCAATAGAAAGTCGTTTTCTTGTGTCATATTTTCACAGTCAGAGCAGCCAGGCAGAGCGCTGAAACAAGAGAGAGAACAAGGTATTTATTTCATCTTAATGACGGTGTATTAGCGAAATGCTCATTTGAAACTCCAGTGACGAGTGCTTCATTCCATCTGTTTGTTTGTATTCACGCGAAGTGGTGTAGAGGTTAGGAGGGGCAGTTTAGCTATTCGAAAGGTAGTTATTATAGGAAATACGGTGACTCATTTTTTTTTAGACGTTATTGTTTAGGGTTGGCCAGTGATTATCCCACTGATTCGGAGTACATATTTATTGACGTGAGCGGTTAAGTCGTTCTCAATGCAAGCTGTAAGAATGATGGTTTTCCCACTGTTACGTAATTCTGTGTGCCACGTACTATTCGTAAAGAGCCGATGTTAATGCAGAGAGTAGGCAAACGAGAAATGAGACGTGTAGTTTTCAAAACGGTCTCTCTATCGTATGTTATTACTTCCGTTTCTACAGCATCCTACGCAATATGTATTACAAGGCGTTTTCTCCCTCTCGTTTCCGTGTGGAGGGAGAAGGATGTAAATGTTTGAACGCGGTCACGGAAGAATCAAAGGAAGGTGACAATCAGTATGTGCAACCTATCGGCAAAAATATTGCACACTACGGCATATGTACGATCCAAGGACATGTGGAATGTAATCCTTTTACTTAGAAAAGTAGTGTGAATTGCGTCTTAGAGCAGAAAGTGCGCAGTTTCAGTGAAAATACTCGTTTCAATTCCACAACCGTTGCTCTCGCAAAATCACAGCGGTATATAACTCGTAATGTTTGCACTACTTGCAGTCGACATGTATTCGTTTCGTGTGTGCCACGTAGGATATGAGTGTGATGGAATTCATCTTCTTATTATGTGAAAATTAGTTCTCGTTGCCCCGCAGTTACATATATTCATGTTTTGGTTTAATGTGTACTCGGTGAAGTGAGTTTCGGGCGTAGAAAACGAGAGTGACTTTGTGTGCGAGCGTGTCATTCTGCTGTGGACGTGCAAGGTCCATTATTTCTTTTAATCATTCGGGCGCGGCGCGGCCTCAGGGAGATGGCTAGAATAATAGTTGATGCAGTGATACGCGTACGCATTACTACAGTGAAGGTGTTTTCATTTATTGCGTGACAGCAGTGTTACGGCATCATATGTGCTCGGTGTTGCAATCACGTGATTTTCTTCTTCTGTTTATCATGTTCACAGCTGATGGGAGCATAATCGTCTGTCGTTTTACTGTTTTGAGCCAACGAACCTGAATGTTAGGCGTAGGATAGGAGAGAAATATTTTCATTTCATCGGATTAGGAAAGGCAGTTCCCGCGAATTTTCGTCTCGATCTTTCTATAACATAAGGCGCGTGTTCAGTTCGAAATCACAAGGCACTACTACGAAAAGGCTTGCTACATTGCAAACAAAGGTTTATTTCGGGTCCTTTGCAGTGATGTATGTAAATAGAGATTTGGTTTTTAGTTCATTATTACGTACCTAAAGAGACAGAAAATTATTGCGTGGAGTGTAAAATATTCAATGTAGTGAATGCATTTCAAAGTGATTCTCATTCCGTTCATCGTCTAACCAGCTGATAATCGGTTTTCGTTTTGTTTTGTGCTAGCGTACGTGAATGTTAGGCGTAGGAAAGGAGAGAGAGAGAGAGGTTTGTTAGTTTTCGTTTTATAGGAATGGGAAGGGCTGTGCACGGCAATTTCGTGTTTCTCTTTCTCTCCTCTTTATGCAATATGATGCTCTCTTCGAGTTCGCTACTACGGCGTTCAGTGCAGTGAATGAAAGAATGCACACATGTGATGTTTATGAACCTCTCTCACACTTATTGTTACAACATTTTCTCGGTTTTCTCTTCGAGTTCTATTAGGCAGATTGTTACAGTGATTAATTGTTGGTTGTACAGTGATTCGTAATTTGACCTTGTAAAGTATTGCGTAATAGGTGTGAAAGGAAATCGTTGCAAGTGATGGTTCGAAAGCTTTCCTGTGATCGCCTTTCGCACGTCATTTTACTAGTTGAGGGTACCGAATTGTAGTTTCATTATATTTTTTTTGTGCTCGCGTATGGGAGTTGATGATAGAAGGCATTCTTCGAGAATATTTTATTCGGGTTCAGTTCGGCTGAGCTGTGAAAGCGTGTGATGGCATGATACTGTAAAGTATTGATTGTTCATGGAGTGTAAAGAATTTTAATAATTTGTGCGAAAGAAGAGAGTGCAGTTTTATTCGAGTTCAGTTATGCAATGAGAAGTGTGTGCTTTGCAATGAATGTATGTATCTCCGCCAGGGCAGCTTTCGCCTCTATGAATAACTGTTAATTTCGTGCGTTATAGTGTACGCGTGCAGGGGTTAGACCGAGACTTGGTTGCAGGAATGTGTTATGTTGTAGATTATTTAATCGGCCTCTCTCTCTCTGTTTCCGAGAAGTGGGGGGAAAAGGGCGCGCGATGTAATTCAAAAATGTTTGAACTCGGTCAGGGCAGTGTTTCACTGAAGAAATAAAAGAAGGTGAAAATCAGAATGTGCAACCTCTCGGCAAAAACTATGGTATATGTATTAACCAAAGGTCGAGTGCTGCATGTCTTTTCCTTTCGGGCGATTCTATTTACTAACAAAAGTAGTGTTAATTGCGTCTCAAAGCAGGAAGTGCACCGTTGCAGTGAAAATGCTCGTTTCAATTCCACAACCGTTCGCCTCGCAAAATCATAGCGGTAATGTTTGCACTACTTGGCAGTCGACACGTATTCGTTTCGTGTGTGGCACGTAGGATATGAGTTCTTCTTATTATGTGAAAAGTTGTACTCGTTGCCCCGCAGTTACATGTATTCATGTTTTGGGTAAATGTGTACTCGATTTGTGGAGTCATTCTGCTGTGGACGTGCAATGTTCATTATAAAAGGGTGTGCGAGGGAGAAGATTCGGAAACACAATGAAATGCAGGCAGGGTAGTGATTCTGTGATTGTAATTGTGTGTGTATTATGAGTCGAGGCAGAGCATAGTGAGTGTGCCATGGCTTGCTTTAGAGAATAATTGTTCTTTTCGTGATCTGGTGTGTGATGATTTGTTGCTGTTCTCCTCGTGAGTTTGGTAACGTGAGGATTCGGATAAGGAAGCTCAACAGTCGTTATAGTTGTTGTTATCTATTTACCCAAAAATGTTTCGACTGCTGTGTTGTGATGGAGTATAGATAAGAAATGTTTAAAGTGTGGGAGAAGGCAAAGTGAGGTACACGCAGTGTAATGCAGGCAGGAAAGAGATTCTGTGATGCAAGTGTTTGATTTAAACAGTGTTATTTAATGCGAGTTGAGTTGGGAAGAGCTCTGAAAGACTGTGATGGTTTGCTACACTGAGGAATTGCAGCTGTCGAGTTCTAGTGTTTCTTGTGAAGTGATGTTTTGTTGTGTTAAGTGCTGTTAGGTTGTGGCTTTTCTTCTTTGGTGTCTGTTTGTCAGGGAAGAGGATGTTTCGGGTGGATCCGATCAGGTGACAACAGCTGTGTTTCCCCCCCCCATGTATTGCTAGGGGGGGGGGGAATCGCTCACGGTCACACTACTCGGTGACTAGGAGGATTTCTTCTTCGTCTGTCCTCTATCTTCTTCTTCTTCTTCTCCTTCATCATCATCATTAGCTTTTTTTTTAAGTCCGTCCCGCCGCGTTTGAAAAATATCGAACTCGCAAAACACCATTGGACAATACCGACACCATGCAACCCAAAACAGCGACGCGGTTCTTCACGACCGCTCTCCTCCTCCCAGTCAGCGGATATATCGAAACTCGGTTTTTGCTCCGAAAATCGTGCACTTCGTTTTGCTTCTCTACTGCGCAAGCATCTCTTCTTTAGCGAACGTAGTATTTTCCTATCTTTACTCTTTGCAGAAACGACACTGGTGCCAACACGAGATAGTATCATTGCACTTCTCTTTGGCGGGTATAATCACCTTCACCTCGTTATTAACAAAAACAACGTCTCTCCGTTCTTGCAAAGCTAGTTTCCACAAAAGACCTCGAATGAAACAGAATAAGAAAATGCAAGATTTCGAAAGAAGCACTTGCAAGATTTACGCATATTGTTCATTAATTATTCACCGTTGCGAAGGGAAGGATTTTGTTCATAAAGAAGAAAATAAATCCTTACACTATTACTCTTGTTTGATTATTCATGTTATTATTTTTTATTACAAGAGCAATATTCATTCACAATGATACGAAAGAGCTTGCCCATCGTTGAAAGTATCCGGGGGAGAGCCGTCTCGCGCTGGCCGCGCGCACACGTGAGCGATAACGCCCGCCCACCACCCACCGATGAGCGAGGGCTTGTGCAATCTCAGGAGGACGCGACGCGTTTCTGCGCCGAGGCGAATGAGCGCTCTCTCTCTCTCTCTCTCTCTCTCTCTCTCTCTCTCTCTCTCTCTCATTTATTCAGTTTAGGAAATGATATATTCTCCACTGATTGTTGTCGAGAAACTCTATTATTCTATATTTCTTTAGTATTTCTTTCATTGTAACTCAACTTCTTTGTACCTTCTTTCTTCGTCTACCTTTCTTTCGGTAAACTAAGATTTCAATTTTATTTATTTTACTGCCAAACGAAGCGTTGGAGCGAATCGCTCTTCGTTACATTTTCAAAACTACGCTTCTTTGCGCGACGAACGGTCTAGTCAAAGATAAATTTGCTTGAAAAAGTACGGAGAATTTATAATTGTGGCGAGGGAAGAAACGGTTTTGGTTCACGATTCGGGTGACCGACCACGCACTAGATACGGCGTAGTCAATCCCGAGCCGACATCTCTATACGTTGTCGAGTAATTAGTTTATAAACAAACTCGGAGAGAATTTCAATAGCGCCCTAACGAGACGTCCGACGTCCATCACTTAAATGAAATCTTCGACGCAAACTCGCTTTTTCTATCGAATGGCGGCAATTCGGTTCGTCTACCTGCTTAGGTAACGGAGAAAATCGCTTATAATCAAATAATCTTATGAAATTCCTAACGCCGAAATGAAGCGTCGGAACGTCAATTCGAAACAGGCCATTTCTAAAATACGAAAGACGATATTTCGTGCGGAATGTGCTTCAAAACGGTGCAGGTTCTCGGTTCCACCCCAGCGACACCTCCTTTTTTCCCTTTTGTTCAACAATTTCGGCGTCTACGTTGTCGGATATTACAAAACTTTACTAGTCTTCTGCCGCAAACCGCTTTACAATACGACAAACTGATCTCGAGATATAATTAATTGAACACGGCCATACATTAGCGCATTGGCGAAGGCACGCCCGGAAGCACCGTCACCGTTCTCTGAGACCACGCAACCCCCCAGCTGGGCGGCCGGCCCGCCCGCCCGCCCGTCCGCCCGCCCGCCCGGCGCCCCCCCCCCGCTCAACCGCTCGCTCGCTTGCTCGCAGAGCGACGTTCCGTAAGAAACCACACGAATAACATTACGCGATAGAAATACTTTTCGGTTCTTTCGGTAAGGAAACTGTTTAGAATAGAGAATGAAAAGATGTCGTCGTTCCCTCCCTTAGTCTCTCTCTCTCTCTCTCTCTCTCTCTCTCTCTCTCTTTCTCTCTCTTGTTCCTTCCATTCTTACTTTCTCTCTCTTACTCTCTCTCTTTCTCACTCATTCCATCCTCCTTACTTCTTTCGGATCATCAGGGATCCCGAATCCCCCACTACCAACGCCCATTGTTGCACTACAGAAAATTGTTGACGTTTATTTGTAGACGTGTTTCCAGAGAGACAGAGTGATGAGAGAGAGAGAGAGAGAGAGAGAGAGAGAGACACGCCGTCGCAGGCGAACCTCGCTTGACGCCCCCCCCCCCCGCGCACACACACACACGCACACACACACATCACAGCTGAGATCGCCGGCGGCGCCCTCGGGTTCTGCGATGTTGCCTTTTGGCGCACGGTGTTGCAGCTCGACGGTAGCATTTCGGAGCAGGCAATGCTACTAATACATATTTCACGACTGTCGTAATCTACGCATTTTCTATGATCATCTTGGTTTCTCCCCTTATTTCTACCTGTATTCCTTCCTTTCGTTCTCTCTTTTCTTATTCATTCAATCTTCGATGCTTTCCGCGCTTAACAACGATTAGAATTCAGACTGAAAAGAAGTAGTCAGTTTTTAATGGTAGTAAGGGTAAACGAAGCGTCGTAGCAAATCGCTGCTCATTACCTTTTCCATTCTACGCCTTGTTGCGCGTCGAACGGTGTTGTCGTACTGCATTAACATTTATAGAAATGCGGCTAATCGTTTGTAAACGTCTATCAAAAATTGAAATTCTTTTGCACGACACCGCATTTCCATCGACCAAGAAAAGGCGTCGCTGTCTCTCTCTCTCTCTCTCTCTCTCTCTCTCTCTCTCTCTCTCATCAATCTACCCTTCTGTCTTCCTTTATTGCTTTCTTTCGTTTATTCTTTCTTTCTTACTTTCGATTTTTCAGAGATCGCCAATCCATAGGTAACTTTCGTGCGTTGTAGCGTGGGAGAATATTGTCGAGGCCGTTGCGCCGCAATCTCAAATTCGACGCGCAGTTCCGCGAATCACGCCCGGATAAGCTGTCAACGATCAGATATCCCACGCACGCCGCCGGTCAGTGCGTGCAGCTGCGCGCCTTTGCGAGGCGGTGCAAGCGCCCAGCCAAGGCCAAGGGCACTAGCGAAGGAGATTATCTTTCTCTGCGGGGGCTACGAGTCGAGCAGATTCTGGGATTTCGTAGGGACAGAGTATTCTCCTAAGCAGTTTCATTACCTGCATCTTCGTCCGTTGTCAGAACGGCGGATTCCACCTCCGCAGCGAATATTACGACTTCTTCGCTCTTTCTGTTTTGTACAGATCTGTTATTGACCTTTTCTTGTCCCTCGCCTTCCCATCATCGTTTTTCAGCTTACACATACTCGTAGGAAACGAGCCGCTAATTTTTAGATATCTATTAACCCAACGTTCGCTTTGTCGGTCCGAAGCACTTACAACGACGTCGAGAATGTTCGATCTTCCGAGCGAGCCCGCACGCAGTGGAATGACACCGGAGGGGAAAAGAAAGCCTGGGATCGAAAGTCGAGACGCCATGTCGGCATTCGTCTGGAAAAACCCAAAATGATGCAACTTTAGCACTATCGGACCGGAGAACTTGGCCCGACGTCGTGAGAGTTGGCTCTTTCGAGCACACTTGGGCGCCGGGGAAAGACCCGGAGTGGGAAAGAAGGACCGAGATCTTTAGACAAGAGGTTATTCTGCTCGATTACCAAAGAGCGACGCCATATCCGCATTCGTCTGGAAACTATTCGCCACAAAAAGAGGCAACTTTCGTATAGTCGGCCCTGAGCTGTAAGGCGGATGGCGTGAAAGGTCTCTTTTTCGAGGGACCCCGCTCGCCTGGAAAAAAACCGAAAGGCGAATATAAGACATGGTTCGAAAGCCAGACGAATCTGCTGCTCGTATTCGGAACGACGATTTTCTATCGGCATTCGTCTGGAAACTATTCAACACCGAAAGTGCCAACTTTCGCACTGACGGCTCGCAGCGCCTTCTCCGACGACGTAACAATTCGTTTTTTCGAGCTAGCCTGCTCGCCGAAAAAGGCCCGGAGGGGGAAAGCAAGGCCAGCCGTCTTACGATTGGAGGTTACTCTGCTCGAATACGAAAGAGCGACGCCATATCCGCATTCGTCTGGAAACTATTCGCGACACAAAGAGACAACTTTCGTATAGTCGGCCCTGAGCTGTAGGGCGGATGGCGTGAAAGTTCTCTTTTTCGAGGTGGCCTGCACGCCTGGAAACTAACCGGAAGGCAAAAATAAAGCTGTGGTTCGAATGCCAGACGAATCTGCTGCTCGCATTCGGAAAGGCGATTGCCTATCAACATCCGTCTGGAAACAATTCTACACCGAACATGGCAACTTTCGCACTGCCGGCACGCAGCTCCTGGTCCGACGTCGTATAAATGCGTTCTTTGGAGCATGCGTGCTCGCCGAAAAAGTCCCCGAGGGAGAATACAAGGCCAGCCGTTTTAAGACCGGAGGTTACCCTGCTCGAATACGAAAGAGCGACGCCATTTCCTCATTCGTCTGGAAACTATTCGCCACGCAAAGAGGCAACTTTCATATGGTCGGCTCTGCGCTTTAGGGCGGATGGCGTGAAAGTTCTCTTTTTCGAGGTAGCCCGCACGCCTGGAAAGAAACCGAAAGGCAAATGTAAGGCCATGGGTCAAAAGACGGACAAATCCGCTGCTCGCATTCGGAACGGCGATGTTCTATCGGCATTCGTCTGGAATCTATTCAACGCCGAAAGTGGCAACTTTCGCACTGCCGGCCCGCAGCACCTGGTCCGACGACGTAAAAATTCGTTCTTTCGAGTATGCGTGCTCGCCGAAAAAAGCCCGGAGGGAGAAAACTAGGCCAGTCGTCTTAAGAATGGAGGTTACCCTGCTCGAATACCAAAGAGCGACGCCATATCCGCATTCGTCTGGAAACTATTCGCCACACAAAGAGGCAACTTTCGTATGGTCGGCTCTGCGCTTTAGGGCGTGAGAGTTCTCTTTTCCGAGGTAGCCTGCACGCCTGGAAAGAAACCGAAAGGCGAATATAAGGCTATGGTTCGAAAGCCAGGCAAATCTGCTGCTCGCATTAGGAACGGCGATTATCTATCGACATTCACCTGGAAACTATTCAACACCGAAAATAGCAACTTTCGCACTGCCGGCTCGCAGCACCTGGTCCGACGTTATAATTCGTTCTTTCGAGCTAGCCTGCTCGCCCAAAATCTCCCGGAGGGAGAAAACAAGGCCAGCGATCTTATGACGGGACGTTATCCTGCTCGATTAGGAAAGAGCGTCGCCATATCCGCATTCGTCTGGAAACCATTCGCGACAGAAAGAGGCAACTTTCGTATAGTCGGCCCTGCGCTTTAGGGCGTGAAAGTTCTCGTTTTCGAGGTAGCCTGCACGCCTGGAAAGAAGCCGAGGGGCGAATATAAGGCTATGGTTCGAAAGCCAGGCAAATCTGCTGCTCGCATTCGGAACGGCGATTATCTATCTACATTCATTTGGAAACTATTCAACACCGAAAGTAGCAACTTTCGCACTGCCGGTTCGCAGCACGTGGTCCGACGTCGTAAAAAAACCTAAGAAACCACACGAATAAGATTGCGCAACGGAAATATTTTTCCGATCCTTCGGTAACGAAAATCATTAGAATAGACAAAGAAAAGACGTCGTCGTTCCCTCTCTCTCTCTCTCTCTCTCTCTCTCTCTCTCTCTCGCTCTCTCTCTCTCTCTCTCTCTCTCATTCCATCCTCTGTACTTCTTTCGGATCTTCAGGGATCCCGAATCCTCAACTACCAACGACCATTGTTGCGCTACAGAAAATTGTTGTCATATTTATTGTTGACGTGTTTCCAGTGAGACGCCGTCGGAGTTGACGCCTTGTAGCCGACCCGCACTCGTCACAGCTGCGCTCGCCGGCGGCGCCCCTCCGATCTGCGACGTTGCCGTTTGGCGCACAGTGTTGCCGCTCGACGGTGTCATTTCGAAACAGGCAATGCTACTAAACCATGTTTGACGACTGTCATAATTCATGCTTTTTCTATGATCATCTTTGTTTCCCCCCTTATTTCTACCTGTATTCCTTCCTTTGGTTCTCTCTTTTCTTTTATCATTCTTTCTTCGATGCTTTCCGCGCTTTACAACGATTAGAATGAAGACTGATAAGAAGTAGTTTCTTTCTTTCTTTCTCTCTCTCTCTCTCTCTCTCTCTCTCTCTTCTTTCTTCCTTCCTTTCCTTCTTACGTTTTTCCTTTCTGTCTTACTGTCAATTTTTTGGAGATCACGAATACAGAGCAACCGTACCTGCCTAGTATCGTTGCCGAATATTGTCGAGGTGGCAGCGCCGCAATACCGAATTCGACGCGCAGTTCGGCGAAACGACGCCCGGAAGAGCTGTCAACTATCTGATAGCCCACGCACGCCGCCAGAAAGGTCCGTGCAGCTGCGCACCGTTTGCGAGGCTCCAACGCTGGGTTCCACCACCGCAGCGAATATTACGTTTTCTTCCTTCTTTCTGTTTTATACAGATCTGTTATTAACCCTTTCTTTTGTACATCAGAACTTGTCCCTCGTATTGCCAACATCGTTATACAGTCTACACATTCACGTACAAAACCAACCACGTATTTTTAGTCAACTATTCACGCAACGTTCGCTTTGTCGGTCCGAGTTACTTGGCACGACGTCGTGAATGTTCGATCTATCGATAATGCCCGCACTCCGTGGAAAGACACCGAATGGGGAAAAGAAGGCCTGGGATCGAAAGTCGAGAGATTCCGCTCTTAAGTCTAGAGGTTACTCTGCGCGAATACCAAAAAGCGACGCCATATCCGCATTCGTCTGGAAACTATTCATCACACAAAGAAGCACCTTTCGTATAGTCGGACCTCACCTGTGGGGCAGATAGCGTGAAATTTCTCTTTTTCGAGGTAGCCTGCACGCTTGGAAACTAACCGAAAGGCGAAAATAAGACAATGGTTGGAAAGCCACACAAATCTGCTGCACGCATTCGGAACGGCGATTTTCTATCGGTATTCGTCTGGATACTATTCAACACCGAAAGTGGCAACGTTCAAAATGCCGGCACGCCGCACCTGGTCCGACGTCGTAAAAATTCGTTCTTTCGAGTGAGCCTGCTCGCCGATACAGGCCCGGAAGGGGGTAAAAAAGGCCAGCGATCTTAAGAATAGAGGTTACTCTTCTCGAATACGAAAGATAGACGCCATATCCGCATTCGTCGGGAAACTATTCGCCACACAAAGAGGCAACTTTCGTATAGCCGGCCCTGACTGTAAGAGGTGGATGGCGTGAAAGTTCTCTTTTCGAGATAGTCTGCACGCCTGGAAACAAACCGAAAGGCGAATACAGGCCCATGCTTTGAAAGCCAGATACGTCCGCTGCTCACATGTGAAAAGGGTAGTTTCTATCGGCATTTGTCTGGAAACTATCAAACACAGAAAGAGGCAACATTCGCGCTGGCGGCTCGTCGCACGTGTGCCGCGGAACGCACTTTCGAGCGCTTCTGCTCGCCGGGGAAAGAGCCCGAGGGGGGAAACGGGGCCCTTGCTCTAAAGACAGGAAGTTACTCTGCTCGAATACCTCCCCGTTCCCGTGGGCGTTGAAGTTGACGCATCTCCGCTCCTTCCGCCCCCGCTCCGAACGCTTCGGCGCGTCGCGAGGTCGACGCGCAAGCTCCCTCCGCGCCGAAGTTGCCCGAGCCGGCCCGAGCCGCGCCCGTGTCGCGTAAGTGTTGCGCCGCCTATACTTTATCGGCGCGCGCCGAGTGTTACGCGTTGGTGCGATTACGCGGTCTTAAAAAATTTTTTCCAGTGATTTTCGTAGGAGATCCAAAAACCCTCCTACTTAGGAAATTTAAAAGCACCGAACTTTGGTGGGGCATGGCCGCCAGGGCCAAAAACTCAAAAATCACCCGGTGATGCCCGCGGAGCATACCTCTCTGGTTTCTCCTATTCAAACGCGGAACCAGCGAAATAAATCGCGTTTAAACTCATCACACGTGGCGTTCCGGAACAAAAATCACTGCAAAGCCTGCAAATATCAAATACCAAATACTTTCCACTCTTGTTCCGTCCCTCGTGTGACCGAGTACGCCATCGCGGAGGAAGCAATCCGCCTCCGCAGAGAGTCGGCATTTGCCGCCGCTGCCGCCGCAGCTGCAAGGAAATTGGAACGGGCCGCCGCCGCGGCGACTACCACGCCGCCTCCTGACGCCGCACCGCCGTCAACACCATCACCCATCGCATCACCCACATCTCCTCCACCTGGTGAGTCTGAGGAGAGCCGAAACGCCGCTGAGGCGAGCATTCCTGCGCCCCCCACACCTAATGTCAGCATAAGCGAGACCATGGCCAGCCAGTCAGACGCCGTCCCCGATCCGAGCGCCGCCGAGAGCTCTACTCCGTCCAGCGCCGCCGCCGCCCCCGCCGCCCCCTCTGTATCTTCAGCCGACCCGGAAATCGACGACGATGACGGGAACTGGCAGTTAGTCGCCTCACGCTCCTTCCTTCGCCGACAACCGGCAAATCGTCCCTCCCCCGCCCCTCAGGCTCCTCCCGCACCGGCGCAGCAGAACGCTGGCGCCGCCGCCCCACCCGCCCGCGCCCAGCCCCCGCGCACGCGTGAAGCTGTAGGCGAAATCTGTATACAGCAACCTGTCAATGTACAGGAAATCCTCGCTGCGCTCACGCCGCACATCACCGCCCCCCTGCGCGGAAACACCACCCCCGCCTTTTTTACGCTCAAACCGAGCAACCGCGCAGACCATGCGAAAATAATTCAGCTTCTCGAAAAGATGCAGAAATTCAACAGGGATGCGCAATTTTTTTTCAGGCGCGCAACGGCCGAGCGCCGCCATCGCTTAGTTATTCGCGGCCTCCCCGCCCAACTCAATCTAGACGAACTTAAATCAGAGCTAGGACGCACAGGCCTCAACGTGCATCACATAAGTGAAATGCAACGCCCGTACTACACGGAGCAGGGGAAAACCTTCATCAGCCTAGAACTCTACGTCGTAGAAATCGACTACGCCCAAATTAATGTAGCGAAAGGGATCACAGCCATCCACTCGTCATTAATTACGTGGGAGGAGCACCGTGGCAGCGACAGAGTTTCCCACTGCAAAAGATGCCAGATGTGGGGTCACTCCCACAACGGCTGTAGGCCTGATACAAGCTGTTTGTATTGCGGTGGTGGCCACGCCTTCGAAGCGTGCCCACGAACAGGCGCACCGCAGTGCGCGAACTGCCAGGGGCCGCACACCGCCAATTACGGCGAATGCGCGGCCCTTGTTCATTACAAGGCCGCGCGGGCGCAGCGCCTCGCGGGAGCTCGCCAAGCACGCTCCGCCGCCGACCACGCACGGCGTGCGAATAACTTTGCTCCGCCCCGCACAGCTCTTGTGACGAGCGCTCCCGTCGCTGTTCCCTCTCCAGCAGCGTTCCCAGCGCTGTCAGGATTGGCCCCCGGCGCCCCCACCGCCGCTCGCACCCCACTGGCCCCCTTCGCCGACGTCATCGCCGGCCGACCAACCACGCCGCCCTCTGCTCCTCCCGCGAATTTAAACGCAAATTCGACCCCGACATCCGCTCTCGGCGGCCTCTCCGAGCTCTCCGAGCTACTACAACTCCTGCGCGGAGTCAATCTCCGCCAAATCATTAACCTGGCTAAGGAGATCCTTACCATCTTTCGTGGCCCAGGCGGCATCTTCGAAAAAATCACTCTGGCTATCCCCCTAATTGAAACCGCCTTCCCATAAACCGCCCGCTAAATTCTCTTTTCAAAATCGTCTCCTGGAATGGTAATGGCGGT